>JAODJX010000047.1:10175512-10196993 GCA_026776945.1 Isichthys henryi
CTTTCTCGTGTTGTTTTTTTGTTTTTTGGGGGGTTGGTGGGGGGTGGGGGGGGGGGGGGGGGGGCCCCCGGTAAGTACATGGGACAAAGTTTTTTTCTTGCAGGTCTATATCAGTGATTTCTATGTTATGTTGCAGGTTTTGGGGTTGGCAGTTGCATTTTTCTATTTGGGCAGCAGGGGGCCCCATGCCACCATGTTTGACTTTTGTATGGGGACAGGTTGTGGTCATCTTCAGAGAAACTGCTGCCTGTTATTAAAGGAGCCGTGATATCATCCTGCCATCACATCTGTGTTCTCCCGACTTCATCAACACTGCCTTGGCTCATTACTCATCCATATGGCACAACTTCTCATGTCAGTGCTGTGATCGATTAAAACTGCATTTTTCAAGTCAGGACTTCTACTAAAAGAATTGATTTGTTTGCTTATTTTTTACTTATTTGGGTTATTCTTTGTTTTGACTGTTCTTTGTTTATCTCAATAATGTTCGTACCTTTATTATTCCCCTCCTTGGAGCATGCCTGCCTTTCACTCTTTTGGAATTCCGTATATTGCCTGATGATTTTCATCATAAAAGTCTCTGATGAAACTGTATTATTTTTGTTAATTGCAATAATTATTTTTCTTCTTGGAGAAATGCTTGGTTTTGAGCGAAAATGTCTTGAGGCTGCGTTGTTGTTTTCTTAAAAAAACACTTTAGGGCCCGGATGACAGAGCATTTGGACCTGCTGCTACGTGGAAGATAAGCACTTCTTTGTAATTTGAATTAAGAGGAAGTGTTGGGCTGGAGGTGGCCTCTGGCCAGGACTTCATCTCTTTCCTGCTTGAGAAAGAGGGGAAGTGCTCATCTATCAACAGCCCTGTTCAGCCGGGCCCTCGTATCAGAGTTTGCCATCCTACCTCTTGATTCACCCCTAACTCAGTTACATTCTTGCTGCTATGTCCATAAAGTGTTGTGGGGGTTCAGACATTATGGATGACCTGGTGCTTAAAAACCCTCTGGGCATAAACACTCGGCATTCTGCACTACATTCATACAGTCTTCCGTTGACGTTGAGCCAGACGCATTAGCAAAAATGAATATTCAGTTCTGTATTCCTGTACATGTTGAAACCACATGGACCGAATTTAGACGGCAATGAATATTTGTCTGATACATTTTCAACACATTTTGTAAAGATCAGTTGGTTTGTGTTTTTTTAATTCCCAAAGAGCCAGATCTAAACAAAATATATTTTCAACGAAGCCGCAAACCATAGATTCGAATGATTTAGAGCTTGCTGAACATTTAAATGATGAAGTAGGGATGTAAAATTTTGTTGATGGACATTGTGTACCGCCAGATCCACCTGTTCATGTTATCTCAACTTGGCAATTCAGGGACTGCTCTGATATTGGGGACTCTAGGCCTTTCCCCCTTGTAGCACCACATGATAGAGCCCAACCAGTCCTTTATGCAGATAAATACATTTGTAAAAATAATAATAAATACATTTACAATAAATTATTATCACACAAGGAAATGACTAACGCAAACAACATTTTGAAATATAACTTTGCAATATAATTTTATTTTATTTTACATAATATGTTCAAATAGCATTTTCATCTGACCAGTAGGGGATACAATTGCACCCTCGCTAAACTCAACTGTGTGCTCTGAGATAGCGTGGCTCTTACATGTCAGGTAAATTATTCTTTGTTTTGGAATGCAGAGGCATTTAAATCACATCAGGTAAGAAATGGTGTGCCTCATGATTCAGTCTTTGGTCACCTCCACTTCTCCCTGTATACTGTCTCTGTAATTCCAATTAACAAGTTACATAGCCACTACTATGTTGATGACATAAAGCTCTCCCTGACCATCTCCCATGATGCACTACTGTCCCTGCTCAGGCTTCATGGTACAGCTGAGATCATAAAAGTCTCCTTTAAAAATTCTTGTCAATACTGGATGAATTGCTTAGTTCTTGCTAACATACAACCTCCTTATGTGATAATGACAGATTAGCATCCTGCTAAATAATCTTCACCACTTTGGTTAGATAATGTTCCTCCGGCAAACCTGTAGAGTAGGTAGTTAACATGCCCGGGAAGCTGGGCAGTGGGTGGGTTTTTTGCACAGTTGATGGACTGTTTTGTTACCACTGATGTCCTGAGGCGAGGCTGTAGGGAAATGCACAGGGCAGCCAGGAAGCATCTGTTTTCTGGAGGTTCTAATGCTCACAGCTGCTCAAGTGTACGGCAGAATATGACTGAGGGACTCTCAAGAAGATCAGGTTTCGTGTTGCCATTGGTGCTTCAGTGGTTTAATTCTTGCCTGCCCCCTGGTTTTGATTCCCAGTGTAATGACTTTTGGGGGTAGACTGACAAATCATTGTGCAGAGCGTGAACATATGATACCAAATTTCTCCTGTATAAAATTTCTCCTGTATAAAATTAAAATGTGTTGTTTAAATGTGCACACATTAGATTTATAAGCCCCTATGTTTATTTCAGTAACAAAAAAGCGGACCTCTTTGAGAGAGAGAGCATAATCACAGCATGCTATGCAAACACCACAAACTGGTTTTATTTTCTACTGGCTGAACATAGCAGATGAAGAAAAAAATATATAAAAAGTAAAAATTTTATAAAATGATACAATGGCATTTTAGTAATGTAGTTGACACCTGACACACTCATTGTTTGAATTTTCTCCTCCAGCATCCTCATACATTAGACCATCTTAATGTATTTAAGAAGATTATAATTATACTTTGCACTGCAGTTTTTCGTGTATTTTATTGTACCTATCAAGAACTGACGTATATAACAAATATTATAACTGATGTTTTATTGATCGCCGTGGGGAAATTCTCTTTATGGCTCCCCAAACCTGCTCCGTAGGTGAGATTAAGCTGGCAGTGAAGGCAGCCACCCACAGCAGCACCCAGGGAGCTGGGGGTTAAGGGTCTTGCTGAAGGACCCGCAGACGTTCTGAAGCTCAAATCTGCAGCCTTCTGATTACAGGCACAGAGGTTTCGCCCACTGAGCCATTATTTATATATGAAAAGTTGCCTGTAGTTGTATATGTATAATATGCGTATTTATTGTGTGACTTTTGCATTGTTGTTAAGCTTGCTATTTGTGCACAGACTGCTGCAGAAAAGTCCCTCAGAGACAATTAAATATATGCGATACAGCTAACAACCTTTTCCTCCTTATATTCTGACACTGTGTTGCTATCTGATGAAAACCACGTATGTCCACTTTTTGACAAATTTGTTATAGATGAAATATGTTGATTCTCCTCTGATTTGAGCATTTAACATCGAAATTGACCAACGGATAGATGTTTTGTCTGTATGAAGTATGATGATGATGTAGGAAATCATCCACTTATCTAGTATTTATGTTTGTGCTAGGTTACATTCATTATATGTTAATACCACTCTATTGATCCCTTGTGTGTAAATTCACTTTTCACCCACCCCAACTTGCTCTCCGTGACACAGACACAGATGTAGGTGACAGTGAGCTTGGCAGCGAAGCCCAGCCACCCATAGAGACGCCCATGGAGCTGGGCGTTAAGGGCCTTTCTCAAGGGCCCACAGATGTGACAATTCTGCCGCAAATGCACTCGAACCGGCGACCATCCAATCACAGGCTTAGTCTGCTGAGTCGCGTTCTATCCCCTCCTACTCAAGGTGATCTGTATGGATTACTTTGTATCATTGATTTTAACAACTTAACACTGACAGCTAGATAGCAAGCTAACTAACATCATTGTTAATTATGAATATAAAGCAAGAGTAGTTTGCATCTTGATGACACTGACATATTAGCCATACTGACAGTAATTCATGTAATACATTTAAAACATTAAACCATTCACTGATGATTTTGTAAGGATTGGTTTCTATTTGTGCTGTTAAGCGTGTCTTATTACTTTGTTCTAGACTTATTTTGTGAATCGCTTTCTGAGAAAATGCCCTTTTTCACGCTCCTGCAATATTAGATTTTTGGAGATACGTGTTTTTCATCGGAAAGCGACAAAGATTTAAACGGTAATACTCTTCATCATCACAAGCCGTGCTTGTGCTTCTGGTCTTCCTGCTACGAAAGCTTGGTCTGTTCTCATACCATTTTCGTTCCATCCATGTCTCAATGCCATGGCTTCTGAAGAACACCACAGAGAACATCAGCAGCATTCCAGCCACGCCTCGGCGTCCAGAAAAGCCACGTTTTCCGATGATTATTAATCTGTGAGGGGTCATCAAATTTGTTTCAAGACTTATGTCTCTCCAGTCAGTGTCCTCATTCGACACCACCGCACATCACCGCTACCAAGCCATACAGTGATAGCTGATCCTTACTCCAGGCAGACATGTGTTAGAAACTGTCGAACAGGTGCTTACATCTTCAGGTAAAGTGATTTACCCTCTTGCCCCAACTGTGATAGATTTGCGTGACTGTCCAACAAGTACTGTAGGTCATAGTCTGCTCATTGTATCCCACGTATCGCCGTTTAGCTTCCAAACAGGACTTGTGCTTTTTATGTGTGAAGATTAGAATTGGCTGACATAGTGATTTGATGCCCCCTGTTGGACGCTGAGTGAGATCCTCTGGGTCATCCATGCAGATGATTGCTCATTCACAGGAGGAGAGGGTAATAGATTAAAGCAGCACGCAGAGATTCCTTTAAAAGTTTTGAGGTGACGATCCTGATGATCCTCCCTGCCACTAGAGGGCGCCCTCACCTCTTGTCCCTGCTGATATTGTCGCAGAGCGTAGACAGATACTGCGTGAGCTTGACCATGAGCACGATGATGAGTCCTATGGTCAGCACGCAAGAGGGCCAGAGGAGTGAGTGCAGTGCACTGGCGTCTCCATGCTGCCGTGTAAGCAGAACGTTTTCATGATGCTCGCTGGGGTCGTGAAAGCAGGGCAGCCGCTGAAGGGCCCTAAGGCGCTCGGTGATATTCCCGATCACCACCCGCGCCGTTGTCTGGTCCCTGCTGCACTTCGGCATGTAGAAACACTGAAGGCAGAGGGGCAAGTAGGAAAACACAGCAGTTCATATTCATCATCATTTAAGGATGTCAAATGTGCCTCTTCGTCGTATCATTACCATAATTAATACTGTAATTATTCAAGCTGATTAAACTATTGTTGTTGACTGTTAATAACTCCAAACATATAATTCTTAGTAATAATATTCAGTGTTTTTCTGTCACAACTGACTTATAATTCATACTTATAATTGAAATAATTAAGATTCATGTTCTCTTAATGTAATCACGTCGCGCTACCTGCTGTGCATATTGATTGTGTATTTTTGCAAGGGACTGATTTGAAGGAGATTCTGACATTATAAGATTTTTGTTAAAAAGCAAAGCTGCGGGTAAATATATTTCTGTAGGAAATTGAGTTGCTGTTACAGAGCCAGTAATGTAAGCAGATGTAAGTATTCTGTACGCTAGGTGAAGATTTCTGTTGACCTGTGAGCTCAGCTCTTGCGAAGCCTCGTTCTGGGACAGTCGGGCGATCCTCCCAGAGGCGTTGATCCTGACGAACACCTGCAGGCAGGGGTACCTGGCGACCCCCCGGCAGTCAACACCACAGCTGTAGCTGCAGTTCATCTCCGCTATCACTGTGGAGTTGAGAACGGTGCAAATGGACTCCTCCGTCCACACGCTTGGATGGTGGGAAGGGGGGAGGAGGTGAGAGGAAAAAAACATTGGAAGGTGGAATCAGGACACTTGGATGTCAATACAAAGGAGTAGAACATGCAGAGCATGGAGCCGGTCTTGCGGGCTGGTGTCCTTCTTGGCCAATATGGGGTCCCTCCAGAAAGAGAATTGGAGGACAACCCATATACTAGTGGTATAGACATGATTGTCTAATGGTGGGTGGGATCACTTTGTCGGCACTTTGTCCGTCAATAATGTCCACAGCCAACAGGAAGTCAGCTACACCTCTCAAAAGCCTCGGCCACTTAGAGTATTTTATTTGTTTTGTCTTTCAGTAAAGTTTGGATGTATCTTACAGTTATAATACGAGTGGAACATGAGGGGCAGGCTGACGTCATGTGACATATGTAGCTAATTTCTGTTCATTTATTGCCCAGAAGACCAAGGGCCGAATCTCATCATTCATTCTGCAGATCTAGTGAGACCAATGTGTCTATTATTTGACCAAACTGTACGAAACTTGGCTTAGTTTGTAGTGATAGATTTAAAAGTCACATGTTATCACAGGTAAACTGAGAAAATTAAGGAAAAGACAATTAACTGTGCAGTGAGCGATATCCGAAATGACTTGCTTCCCAACTATAACGATGCAGTCTGTGATTTTAATAATGTACTTTACCTCAGTCTCATATTTAGTGCTGTTAAGGAAAATTCGCAGTTTCTGGCAAGAGACAGAGGCTTAGCCGGCAACACCAAAATGATATCTTGGCAGGCACAAACCGGCCTCTTCTCTCACGATATGAGAAATGATGACATGTCTAGACAAGGATTACCACTTGGCTTTGTTTTGGGAGATTAGATCATGTGTGTGCTAAGAGTTATGTTACTGTATGCAATTCTATTCTTATTTGAATGGATGAAATTATTGAACGGGATGAATTCTGTTATTAATTCTTTATTTATGAAACAAAACTGCTGGCAAACACATTTATGCAGTAGTTAGGAGAGATTAGCAGTTTCCAGCCTGCAGGGTAGTAATCACTTTAAGGGATAGAATCGCTTCTTCAGGAAATGTTGTGCCGCATTACATTTTTGTGTAGCTATTCCGTGCAAGTTTACAGTAACAGAAGATGCTGAGATCCTTAGCATTGTAACCACGGCGATTTAGTAGTTGCGGTTGTACACTTAATAAAGACACAGCATGGTCTGTGAATTATGATGTTAGATTTTGCCCTTGGATTTTTCTTGGATGTCATATATGCCAAATGTTTCATGTTGCATTTTTCATATATGTATCAATATGTCACGAACAGTACAGATTTTATTTATAATGGAAGTGACGTGTAAGTGATAATTACCAGTCTGATTGTTAGAGATGAATTTTTATTAAAAAGCATTTTATGTATAATTGAATCAAGTTAAAATCCAGGGACAAAATCAAAGGCAGTGAGGTCTGATGTAATTGAGGGTGCGTGAATGGAGCCTGTCAGAGGTCAGAGGTCAGGGAGGAGCCTTCAGGTGGTACCTGTCTAAGTATGGACGCACCACTGTGACCCCGAGGATAAAGTACATCAGGGCGGCACAGATGACCATAGTGAGGCCCAGCAGGATGGCCCGGTCTTCTCCAGCCTTATATGCCCTTACTGCCTTCCTCTTGTCCTTCAGCTCATACTGATGGATTTTCTGGTAGATTTTCCTGGTGCACGAAACAAACATACATGCACGAAATTTGATTAAAGAGCCCATGATTGGATTAGCCATGACCATGAATCTTTTGACTCCAGAACTTCCGGACGTGTCACAGAGGAAACTGGCTTTTGTCCTGTCGCCTCCTGCACCACCACTGCCTCACCCCCGTCTGCCCTGAATTTCTGGCACTTTTGGGATTAATGAAGCATCCATCCATCTACACATCTGGCATTTCTGCTAACTGGAAGGTCATTCAAAATCCTGTGAAGCCCATTTTCAAACATAACTGTTGCCTTCTCGTAATGTATGCATGTACATTTTTTCCAGAACCTCTTACAATGCAAAAAAACTACTTTAAAATCCTCATTTGATGCAAAGACTTCATACGGAATTTTAACTCTCGAATAACACATTATTAAGAAATATAACATTTGGCTCCCACGTAGTCTTGTATAAATTCTATAAAATGTTGATGTGATGCTTCTTTTGCTGGGTTACATATGGCAGAGATTTTGCTGTATTGTTTGTATATATTGCTTTTCAACCTAAGACTTTGGTTTCTCATTTCTGAGAAGCAAGTCAATCTATGGGTGTAAATTATGGGGCGATTCGGGGGGGGGGGGGGTTGTAAACCCCCCCAGTAATCAAAACAGACCAATGCATGCCCCAGGAGTCCTCTAAATGGGTGGAGACCTCAACCCCCCTCCAATGTTCAACCCAAAGTAATGCCCTTCAGTTGATCAATCTGTTGATCACTACAATTGCACAATGCAGTTTTCTAACTAAATCTATTACCCAGCCATCCTCCCGTTTTCCATAACTGCTGGAGCCTAGATCCTTTCAGGAGCAGAAGACCATCATGGCTGGGATACCGATCCATCACTATGAGGCTCCATTCCAGAACTGTTGTTAGCAAATTAGGAAAAATCTGGCAAACATGTAAGCAATCAACACTCATAAATTCACACTAATTAGCTAGATTAAAATAACTGAATGAAAATAATTCTGAGCCATTATTTACCTTTATGTTTAAAAAAGGTCGAGTGAAGTTTATATGTTATGTTTTATTTGGATTCAGAATATAACAAATTTTCAGGTTGCATTCAGCAGCGTATAAAATGTTTTTGTAAACTGCATACAAAACACATAGTTATTTATTTTTCCACTAGTGTTTCAAAGGTAACTGTGAGGAAAAACAAAAAACTAAATCTTTTCTGTAACACAACAAATGATTGTTAAGTGCTAATTTGCTCGCTGTGTTTCGCTTCTGAGTTTAATTTCATCATAAGAATGCTATTTAACTGTCTGAATGAGAAGGTATCGCTCACACAGACATAAAAGCAATAAGGGTCAAATATGTATCAATGCTTAAATACAAGACAATGAGAACATGCTGTTGAACAAGTCTCTGGTACAGCACGGATCTGGCTCTGGGTCCGGACCGGCGGCTGACTGCCCTACCTCCTTCCGCTGCTTTGAGGCCCCTTGCTCCCGGTCAACAGGAACATATCTCCCTCTGCCCCGTCAGGCGGTCTCTTCTCAATGGTCTGGACCGACCTGCCGGAGGAAATGTCTGTTAAGCAACCCCCTCCTCTCCTGTCCTGACAGCCATGTTAACCCCCTCGCCCTGTGACCCAGCCCTGGAACGGGCCAGGAACCCTGTTGCACGGGAGGAGAAGGCAGACCGGTGACAGTGACCGAGTGGGCGGCCTGCAGTGTTTCCTCGGAGACGGAGCGTGCGCCTCGGGGCTTCCGAGGAGGGGAGTAAACACTCCCCCTTGTCGCTTCAGTGCAGAAGAGCACGGAAAGTCGCGGGGAGAGCGCCGGCGGCTGCGTCTGCAGGCAAGGAACGGCACCTCTTCACAAGGCGAACCTCTTGCCTGTCTCGTACCTGCGTGGTTCCTAGCGAATCCCTCCCCTCCCTGTTCATTTCCAACTAACTACTCATCGGGAAAAGCCGTAGATAATTAGGCGCCACAGGCAGGCTAAGAAAAGGCATCGATCCTCCCCGAAGGACTCTGGCGTTTGCGAGAAGATGAGTTTAAGAGCTTCCATAGTTCCCCCAGGTAATTGGCCTCGCCGGAGTGGCTCATAGCAACGGCTGCTCACAGGTGTTTTTCGGAGTGCTTCAGAGGCCAGCTATGCCTAAACAGAGTAGATTAGCTTCAGCACCCGGGCACCTGTTTCGATTTCAACACGTGGTGCCCTCCCCAGACATGATTGGACGCCACAGAATCCAGCTCCGGAATCAAACCCCGGTAAACATTCTGTGCTTCTCTGTTCCACTGCATCACAGCCGCCGCAGAAGAAATCTTCTACTCCAGCTTGTTAAAAAGGATCCCAGAAATGGTCTCCCAACGGATGAGCTGCTTCGGGAACATATTTATCCCTGCAGCGTTTGGCGGTGGTCGGCGCCGATGAGTAATCTGTGTTTTGCAACTGGTGTCCTCTTGGAATGGCACACATGATTAAAAAAAAATCCCTACAGGAAATGATGGCAGGTTTGACAAGATGCCTCACCTGTCAGTTGGCTGGACCCCTGTCTGGGTTGGTCCTCAGAGACTCGGACTTCCTTGCGTTCACGCCTAGACGTCTCTGAAGCCGCTTCAGCTGCCTGACGTTGACCGGATCCCGGCTACCATACGTCAGGAGATGCTTAATGACCGGCTGTCATAGATGCAGAGCGGCGTCAGCACCTCGAGTGTGAATGCGAACGCGGAGACCGGCCAAGTCTTTGGGTTACTGGTGGCGGAAAGCCTCTGGTCTAATCGCCCCGTAGAACAAGCAGCCACGCCACCTCCCAGCCGCGAAATCCCGCCGTGATCCCATCGTAACACCTGCGGGTGACTGACAACATCTGGACTATCAGACCGTTTGTGGCATCCATCATCAGTGCGATGACTCTGCTCTGTTCTGAGTAGCTAATTATAAACCTATCATCAGGACACAGGACTGTGTGCAGACACTCGCAGGAAACGGCTCTTTGCTGATCAAAAACAAAAAGAAGATCAGTGCCATGGACCATCCAGGTGTGCAGAGGGATATTCAAGTCTCCTTTTGTCACACTTGTCACTGGATTTCACATATTACATTTCTGCAAATGCGTGATAAGCCGCAAAAGCAGGATAAACGAATAAATGCAATGGTAAGGCTACGAACCCAGTGTAGTTTGTGATTCCTTTTTTTCCAGGCCATTCACCCTAAATTTGCTGTACTGAATCTACTGAATCCGGTCCTAGGTGCCTTACTTGGCCTGCTTTAAATCCATCATCCCAGCTGATGGCGCTGGCACTCCCAGTGAGAGCACAGATCACTCCTTGCCGCACGTTCACTGCTGCCTCTCTTCATTTACCAAGTGCCATTATTATTATGACCTTATTATTATTTTAAAGTGTAAAATGTTTTTTGGGACAGATGTTTTTGGCAGCAATTTAAATGTCCCAGGGCTCTAGTAGGTCATGAATATGTAACGTTGTACAAATGTATATAACTGTAAGTGGTCATTGGTTGGTAAAAAGAAAGAAATAATTATTTGCAGAAGTACATTGCAATGCCTCTTTTTCTTTGTTGAGACACACAGTGAAGAGCAACATTTGCAGTCTGAATGCAGGGTCAAGCCATTTATCAGAGGTTCAGAGGTCCTCGCTCAAGGGCCCAACAGAGGCGAGATTATTTTGTCGAGGCTCGAACCAGTCCCAATGACAGACACAGAGGCCTAACTCACCGAGCCAGACGCCACCTACTAGAGGTGCCCCCTACAGGATGCTGGTGGACCACAGGCCGCTGACTCACAGAGTCACACAGCACACGGCATCACTCAGCACGCAGTGTCGCTCGTGGTGCCGTTCACAGCCCCGCTTCTGTTAGCGCCCTAACTCACCCTGTTATTTAACACCTGATTACATGCCTAATCTTGCATGAAATGGTGATGCCAATTACACCGGCGACGGCATATACTCATGAAAATGAAACAAAAACAGAACAGCCAGGAAATTAAATGAAAAATCTTGTAAGTCTGAGCCGCTGGTCACAAGCTCCACTCTTAGCATCCTCAAGCCATGCTTGTTCTACATAATGCCTTGGTGAGCGATCACTTATGGAAGATTATTTCCAAATACAATTTACATTTTCTAAAAATAGACATTTTAGATGGTCTGTCTGACAAGTTGAAGCATGTCCAATAGGGAGCTGTGGAAGCCCGTGTGCTGATTTCGGACACGACCCAAAGAACAAGCCAGTTCTACACATACAGAGCTGGGAACAGGGAAGTTTTAACTCTAAGGGCAGTTTATAGTGACAGCAGTTCGCTTAACCATGCAGAACCCACGCCCAGAGAGCCGGTGGGGGTGGGGGGGGGTCCCTAACCCTGGATGTATGAGGCAGCAGTGTTAACCGATGAACCACCGTGCCGCCCCAAGCGGGAGCTCTCAGCTATCGCAAACAAGCTAAGAACAATCTGGGCTTTGTCGCAACATGCTGGACGCCCGACCCGATATCAGAAACACAATTACACTGATGAGCATCTAATGAGCTTCTTAAAGACAAGTTTTTACAGAAGTGATCAAAATTACAAATCAAATTACTTTTTTGTATTTTATAAAGTCACTGCTTACACAGTTATCCTTGAACTGAAGTAAATTATCGTATTTCCTCAGTGAAAACTCTCTCACCTCACAAAATAAAAGGTCGAAGCTCCTCAGTCGGTGTAAACAGACCCCAGACATGTGCTCTTGTTTATGGGAGTTTTCACGCGTTCTCTTGACCCAGTAACATCTGCTGGATTATTATATTTGGAAATGGGTGAAGCGGCCAGTCTGTTACTCTAATGTCTGTTCTCCTTACAAATCCCTACAAATATTTCTACATATACATATATACACACATAAACATATACATATATATATTTGAAAAGTAGACCGTTCAAGGTTTGTGGGGGGGTTAGGTGTGTTTTATGTTTCCATGACAAAAACTTTTAGCTTTTTTTTTTTTTTTTTTTAGCCATTTGCCGAGTCTGTCTATTTTACCCCACGGGCGCCATTGCCGACTCCAGAAAGTTAAGTAGGGAGTAACTGGATCCAGAAGGCCCTGACTGGCTAGCGGGTACATCACCCACCATTAGGGGGCGTCCTTGTGAGCTGTGCTTTACCGACCGTGACGCATCTCCTGGTGGGCAATCGGGGTAGCTCTGAAGAAACCCTTCAGTAGCCCATAAATAATTTACTGAGCGCAAATTACCCTGTGAGGGAAAAATAACATTGGAAAGGGGTATGGGGAGGGGGGCACTCAGGTAAATGAGAAAGCCATTTGTGTGATTTAATGAATCAGCTGAAAAGGTGGGTCACCGTGGGGGCCTCTCAGCCGAAGACAAGCCTTCATTTGCCCACTAATTACCTCCCAATCAGAGCCTTTGCCTCGCCCCCCCATCCGCCTCACTCCAGCATAAATGCAGCAGCTACATACAAAACTCCCATTAAGTGGTAAATTTAATTAAGCAAGAGGGGGAAAAAAAGCCAGAAATGAGAACAAAGGCTGCTCCGTGCATTGAAAATGTAGGTAAACAGGCTAAAGGACCCTAACGACTTTACTGTCAGCTGAAATTGAGCGACTGCCCATTGTAACAAGCTGTGGCCCAGTCATAAGGTGGTGGGGGGTGGGGGTGGGGGGTTACCTGTACAACCAGCCCTCTAAATACATCATGAGCGGGACATTCTTTATGAAACTGAGTGTTCATTGGCTTCCAATGCTCCCTTACCCATCCCCCCCCCCCACCCCAACACACACTTCGAGTCACGGATATCAAGCTAATTTTCACAAATCATTGCGTTTTCCTTTTCAGGCAGTAGCTTAGACGGGCTGGGTGTTGATGCATGTAACACACACTAAAATAAGACCTTCGCCTGCCTTTGGCTTGTCCTCATCTTTTCTCCATAGTCTGTTTCCTGGAGAAACCTGTACCCTCTTGAGTTTGTTTAGGAGTTGCCCTTTATGTATGCAAATAATATATATTTTCATATATATTTTTTATACTGTTGCAGCCATTTTGTAATTTTGATTTCCTCCCCAGTTTCAGTATGTTTTCCATTATTGCCATGTTCTAGTTTGCAAAGCATGGAATTAACTTATGCTCTAATGAGCTTGCAATGGTCCCAGTCGTCGTTAAATTGAAACAAACAAGTTACGGCAGAAGCAGAACTCAGTGGAGAAAACGGAAAGCACAAACAATGGCTGATCTCTGGGCTGAGGAAGAGTTTTCAAAAATTTTCAAGAGATCTGATGGAAAACTACTCTACTATGCATCAAAGATTTGGAAGATGGTTTTAAAATGAAAATGAAAATACCCTCAAAATCAATAATGTTTATCAAGTTTAACATTTTCATGCATTATTAAATACCTTCTTTTTTATTTATTGAAGGCATGTGGACTTAAGAAAAGCATCGGCATTCAATCTTCTTTACGTTAAAGGTTTTCATTTGAAACTGCCCTTCTCCCCCAGACACTAGAAAAATGAAATTAGATTGATACTTGATACTTGATACTTTGATACTTTTTTGTTCGTTGGTTCATGTTTTTGTAAAATAGAAACAATGGATCAGATTTACTAAAGTTTTACAGCAGCACATACCTCCTTTGGTGTTAAAGTAGCAACATTTGAATTTACTAAAGACGCGCAGTGAAAAGTTAGTGGTGGACAGGGGTTGACATGTGGGTTGCATGTGGATTCATTGGAATTCCCTTTCAAAATGCACAATTTGGGGGAAGAGAGTATTTAAATGAATCACCAACTTGACTTTCTAGGATCTGCTATCGATGATCTTAATCTGAAGTTTGTTTTTGTTATTAGTAACCGTCCATCTGGCAACCACATCTATCAATCTGAGGCCTGAGTCACAAAGATAAATTGGTGGATTTAAGGTGGTCTGAGCAAAATATAAGGAATAAAGATTAAGTCCATTTAAACTAAGCTGTCCAGCCAACCAACATATCTTGCTGTGTGATGCAGGCATCCATCCACCCATCCATCCATCTTCCATCCATCCATCCATCCATCTTCTAGCCACTTATTCTGGTCAAGATATGGAGCTATGCAAAAGTCGTAGGCACTCAAAGAAAATGTTCAAAGCTATTTTTCTGGGTAGTAAGTATATATTTGCTCAGAAAAGCTAACAATTTAACATAATATATGCATATAATATATGAAAATTAACAGTAACACAATGAAAAAAAATCAAGCAATAATTACTGATATCTTTTGGATGGCTAGATGAAAACCATTTTAGTTCCCAAACCTCTCCTCAGGGGCACCCCAGCCATTCCATTTATTCAGTACATTTCACCTCCAGCTCTCTTAATTAAACTAAATAGCTAAATAACTCAAGAAAATATAGATTAGCCAAATATGGTATGTCAGTGGTAGAGTCGACAAACACATGGTTATTATTGGACGGTTGCTGTAAGTTCTGTGGTGACTTTGGGAGGGGTTTTAATACGGCTAAGCTGGCTCACTCTAACAGATATAATATCATAGTTTTACACCAGCATGTAGCTGACATTTACTTTGACTGGCTAAGACTTTTGCATAGTGCTGTATACAGGGGCAGTTTTATTTTTTCACCCCCCGCCCCAAAAAACAAAAATCCAACAGATGTTTTCAAGACTCAGTAAATAGCTCAGTAAAGGCTGTAACAGTGTGTGTATATAGGTATAGTTGTCTGTGTGTTTCCATTATGATAGGCAAGATGCTGACAGTATAGGAAAAATCGAGTATTTCCAGACCCTCCTGAGAAGGACAGTCGCGGGAATTTTACTTACAGGGCAGAAAAAAAAAAATGATTGGTTCAGAGAGATAACCTGTTGGTTGGTCCCGCCTCCTCTAGTTGCTTGTATCCACCTCCTGTATAATCTGATTGGGTATTTCTCTGAACCAATCATTTTCTCTTCTGACCGGGAGATTTTTGTGTACAGTAAATTAAAACTCCCATGAGTGAGAGGGACACACACCAGAAAGCCCAGATGAGGGATCAAAGACTGTCCTGCCGACACATAGGTCCACAGCTCGGGTCTCCAGACATATCATAAAATGTTCTGTACACCGCAGGTTCTGCTGACCGGGATTTCATTAGTGTGCCAAGTGTCTGCTAGTGTCTGCATGTGCTTTTCGCCCAGTATTAATTTCTGGCTTTTGCAAGGTCTCCTTTCATCATTTTAACTGTTGTTCTTCCAGTGGCAGAAAAATAATTTTACTCCAATCTGCTCGAGATGGTCTCCACTTCGTAATTAAAGCCATCGGCCAATTTTACCGTACAGTCAAACAAAACTCAGAAATATCTCAACTTACTGCATCAGGTCTTTTCCGGGATAAAGTCGTGCAAAGCTTTTACTTCTTAGGAAACTGGTTGCGGATACCTTTTTACTGTCATCATTTGATCATCCAGAGTTTTGGTTTGCCAACAAAAATGTGTCATTAATTATGGTAGTAAATCAGTAAGCTTTGTCTTCATCCTGTTTAATCTGCCTCCCGTCTTGGATAGTAAGTTGAGTGTAAGAAACTCTGATTCGAATAGTCATTCACAGAGACGAGCTAGCTGGGATATGTGAAAACCAAAAACATCCTTGTTCCAGTACTTGTACGAATGGCAGATAAAGTATAATTATCATTGTCATTAACGTCATTGAAATTCTACTACCAATCATAGATCATATTAATGTAAAAAACATATCACCTGAGTATCATGACTCTTCCCATTCCAGTTCTTAAAGAGCCGTATGATGTTATACCTACACACATTGACACATGAGCTCTCAAGCAACAAACAAAGATAAAATTAAAATGCTGGAATTGCTGTTATAAGAATGATGCCCTTTGTGACAGCCCTTCGGAAAACATGCAGAATGACCCAGTGCAGTTCAATCAGCATTTAAGTATGGAAAAAGAGGAAGTCTAGAAAGCACACCGCATATTCTGCAAACCTTGTTCTGCAATATTAATGACAAAATAAGTTGCACTGTCACACTTTTTATCTCCTCTTAACAGCATGGGAAAGAATAGGTTCCTTCCTTTAATGGAAGAGGTTCTTGCAGATTCGGTTCCTTTATCTAAAGTACATTAATCCAAAATAGCTAGAGTTTTATTACGTACCGGCAGCGTCTTTAACTCGTCCGAGGTGTTAGTGAAGATGTGACAGAGGATTTACCCACAGTCTGCTCCAGCTCCTAACTTGTGGCAAAGGTGAAATCTGGCAGCCCCCGACCTACGAAGCAGCCATGAATGCCTCCTAGTCCATTTTCGATTGAAGTAAATGGCGCCACCTTCTTGCTGGAATGCTAATTACCACCCTGCGATGCTGAGGACCCGTCAGCGGCCGCCCCATAAGTCTGGGGTCTGTGGTGCTCCGTTTCCTAACTGGAGGAAGCCTGTTGATTATATAACAGGAAAGCCAAGGGCAAATAGATGCATATCTCCCCCTTTTTTTGGCGTGCACATTCAGCCAGTCACACTCCGTGGGCAGAGAGCTGCATCGCAGCCCCTAGTGACGACAAACGTGAAAAAATAATAAAGAAAACTTCCAGAGTTAGAAATCTCATTTGGCAAGTCGGAAATTCCCAGCTGTTAGCCCGCATTTGCACAAGCAGTCCACATCTAATCTTCGTTTCCACTTAAGCTCCACCGTCCCGTATTCTTTCATTAATTGCCGGTCCATTCAATGTTGTGGTGATCCAGAGTCAGTCCAGGGTAAAAAGAATGTAAAGAGAGGCACATCACAAAGAGAAACAGGATCTTTGCCCTATCCTGGACCGTCTCTCTCTCTCTCTCTCTCTCTCACACACACACACACACACACACACACCGCTGTCTGACTCTGAGGGTGATTCAGAGCAAACAACAAAGCAAACAAAAGCTTGCATTTAAAAAGAAAAACAAAACAAACAAAACTCACATTATCTCATATTCACAGTTTACCAAGCATCATGACCACATGCCCAATCGTCAATGCAGTACATTTAATAGATATTAACCCGAATGAGGAAAATCTCACTGTATTAGATAAAAGCAAAATCAATCCCTTGATATACCCTCTCAGAGGAGAGGAAAACGTCCGATTCCTGGGCAGGATTTGAAACAACAAAAACAATGGACACACCTGGCCATCTTACCTGAAGAGGTACCCGCACCACCTGGCCCTCTTGGGAGACGTTGGAGTCTCTGTCTCCATCATCGGTAATCTAACCTTCGTCCTAAACCTCGTCACCAATAACAGTAACGCCCAAGAACCACTGTCACCAACATACTGTTAAAATGTGACTTACCCTGTGCAAGATTTGGTGCTAAAACTGCGAAACGATGCATCTAATTAACAAAGCTGAAGGAAAAACTGCCCCATGGAAACTTTACGTCTCTGTGCGGGCTAAGATGTGAGCAGCGTATCTGCTAGTGTTCCCCTACGCCAGTGCTGCACCACCTCTGCCGGGACGTGCTCCTCACCTATTAAAGGCCCATCAGGCTTCGGGTGACACCGAGTGTGGAAAGGCCGGCCGGCCAGCCGGAGATGTCGTCCTTAATGGACATTTTGGGAAGGACTGTCCTGATTGGACTGTGACCTTACCGCACTGCAGAGGTGACCAATCAGGAGACAATGAGAGGTCTGGGGTTTAATTACTGCACTGGGCCAGAGCAGCCTGGCCAAAGTAGCAAAAGGTGGAGAGTGTAACCGTTATTAATGGCCCAACGTGGTTCCCATTAACCAGCACGTCCAAGAAATAATTATGAGCGTATATGTGCTTCTTTATCTGCTGACTGAGCGCCAGGGATGAGCGGTAGCCGGTGAAAAAGGGTTTCAGGTCATTTCAAGGGCTGCTTCACAGCTCTGAGGACCTTTAAGTAAATGCTGTCTACTACAGGAACAGACATCCTCTTCAAATAGTTCAGCGTTATCTTCCATTTTAATATGTGCTTCGAGCTCTTATGCTCCACGGAGTGTACTCGAAAAAAATGTATCGGTATTAAATTCACGCGCTGCCAGCCCTTAGCGTTGACCCATCACGGTTATCTACCATGCATTTTTTGGAGGGGTAGCGTAAATGAAAGAGGAGGTCATTCAGACATGCCGCTAAAACACAATTATCACTTAATGGACAGTAGGAGAAGAGTGCCTTCAAGCCAACCTTGTGGAGCCGTCGATGCTGTTATTTTAAAGTTGTTTGATATAGATTATGACCCAGGTTTTAGCTGCCAGTGAAAGACAGAGGCCAGCCCAGTGAGACAGCAGCTGGAGGCCAACGTGGCTTAGTGGATATAAACATAAATCATGAAAAATCATCTTAAATAGTTTTTTACTTCAGCTATGATGCACAATAGACAAAACTCCTTTTTTTATATGTGATCAACAGATACACTAATGAGTTTATAAGCAAAGTGCAATGTATTCACCATCATTGGACCATTAAAAATTTCCTAGAAAAAAAATGGCTTAATTGTTCTCAGACAAAAGTCTTAGCCAATTGTTATGGTTTCAGCCATAAAAGCACCTCAAAATGTCATGTGATCTACACTAGAAAATGATAAAATAATTAAGGAATTATATGGGAACAGTGAAGGGCCGGGTGGGTAGTGGTGAGTGGCTCAATGGGCTAAGTCTCTGTGCCTGTGATCAGTAGCTCACTAGTTCACGCCTCAGCCTCAACAGAACAATCACATATCCATGGGCCCCTAAGTCGGGCCGTTGACCCTCAGCTCGAAGGGGGTTAAGACACCCTGTGTTGCAACCCCCAAGCTATGAAGAGCAAGATAGGATAGGCAAAGAGACAAATCCCAATGTACCTGCACTCATACCTGTGTGATGACAGGATCATACCTACCTGCATCGAAATGCACCCCCATTCCCACCAATGCCAGCAATACACACAACTAAAAAAAAATCTAAACAACTTTCTGTGGTGTTTTATTCTATTGGCTTCAACATTTCTGTTTCTTTTATTCCATTAATATGTTTTCACTAGACTGTGAAGTGCTTATGCGTTGCATTTTTTCAATTCAGTTGTTCTTTTCTCCCATCCATTCATCCATCCATCCACCCATCCAGCAGGGCCAGTCAATCCTATAGGTGACACAGCCGTCTATTGCGTCACCTTCTGAGGGGTGTCAGCTGGCAGTGATGCCCACCTAGGGTGACCTCCCAGTGCGGTCACCCACCAGGATATGAGGGTTTATCCCATGCAGGGTCATGGGGGACTGCCTAGGGCCCCCCCCCCAGGCCACACAGGGCCCAAAGCCGGGCTACACTCTGGTTGGGATACCAGTCCATCAAATTTTAGGCACCATTTTAAAAAGAATTCAGAACTTTGCTAACAGAGTTACCCCTCAGTTCCTACCAAAATTCACAGTGGTCACACTTACTGTCACATTGTTTCATAAACTTAAATGCCGTACTGTAAGCTAAGGCAAAAATCATCCTATATGAATGCCTGTAGAGTTCAGCTTATTTTAAATTTCAAATGAAGTAGGATGTTCCAAACATTAAGCTGATTGAAGTTCAAGAACGGGTCTTTAAAGTCTTTAAGGCACCACGTCGCCGACAAACACTCTCAGGACATAGGATACGATACGCAATAGTCACTTTGACACTCGGTGGCCCTCCTGAGAGTTCTGCTATATTGTCTTTTTCATATCAGTTGCTGGTTTTGACAAGTCCTCAGAAAACTGTTCTTGAATAAAATACAGTAAGATAGACAGGAGTTGCATAGAGTAGATGTGGATTGGGGTGGAAAAGCACAGTTAAAATCATTCTTAGTGTCTACTGCGGCTTAAAAAAATAGAAGTGCGACTCGAACCCTGATCAGCGGAGATACTGATATTCCGACACTGTATTTTATGACTGTATTTTTTCTTGTGGCTTGCTATTGTTTTCAATACGTCATCATCAGTTCCTATCCACAAAAAAGACGTAGTGACCAGAAACCTAGCTTTGTTTGTAGATTTATTCAAGGTAACTTTTTATGCCTTTATACTGACTAAATTAAAGTATCAAGCAAAGTGATATCAGACTGAAATTCAATATTAAATGCCTATTTCAGAATGAGCATCATATTTCTTTTGCTTTCACTTAAATTTCAGCAAACTCTGGCTCGTTTTAATAAATTTCCATGAAATCTAACAGTTTTTCTTTCAGCAGTGTGTGCTTATTATTTCTGTATTAACATTTCTTTGCCGTTTCTATAAATCAGTTTAATGGTTATTTTGGATTTCCAAAGTGAGATATATACCCTTAGTAGTACCCTTGCCTTATGCCACAGGGTTGTGGGTTTAAACTCCCTTTGAGTGTACCCTTTCACTCCACGTTGGGTGAGTTTCCTCTGTGTCCTCTGAGCAAGTTAGGGGAGCTGTAAAGAGAATTTCCCCATGGGGATCAATAAAGTATCTTAATAATAATAATAATAAAGTTTACCACATGTGTTGCTGTATGCGCTCTGCAGCCGCTCCTCAAGCCAGTATAAGACTTCTTGTTCTGGCTGTCAGACTCACTCATAAACAGCGTGCGACACTTGTGAGAAATTTTCAAAAATGACTGAGAAGCAGGAACACAAACGACATCTGGTCACCAATAGTCATTTGTCTTCCACTGTATGGAAATATTTTGGATTCCATAGAGACAATATTAAGCAAAAGCAAGTCATTTGTCCGAGTTGCTTTGTGTCATCACAACTTGAGGTAAAACCACAAACTTATGACAAACCGTATTCTTTAATAAATTATATTTTTGCAAATATCATGTCCAAAAATACTTTCAGTCATGCCCCTAGTCATGTCGAAAGGCATTTTCAATCATATCCAGAGTACTCTGAATCATATCCAAAGTACTCACACTCATGTAACTTCTCATATCCAAAGTACTCTGAATCATATCCAGAGTACTCACACTCATGTCACTACTCATATCCAAAGTACTCTGAATCATATCCAGAGTACTCACACTCATGTCACTACTCATATCCAAAGTACTCTGAACCATATCCAGAGTACTCACACTCATGTGACTACTCATATCCAAAGTACTCTGAATCATATCCAATGTACTCACACTCATGTCACTACTCATATCCAAAGTACTCTGAATCATATCCA
>JAODJX010000047.1:10207979-10218282 GCA_026776945.1 Isichthys henryi
TGCGATGGGCTGGCCCCCCATCCTGGGTTGTTCCCTGCCTCGTGCCCATTGCTTCCGGGATAGGCTCCGGACCTCCCACGACCCAGTAGGATAAGCGGTTTGGAAAATGGATGGATGGATGTTTTGGTTGGTGCAAAATTCCATATATGTTATTTTATAGTTTTGATGTCTATAATCATTCCAAAAGTGACTAATTTTACTTCAAATGAACCAGTAGCGCTATACTATAGATACCTTTATAATGCATTATAGTGGTCGCTATAAGAATTGAGGATGTTTTGTACTGCATTATGAAGGTATCTAAACTGCATTATAGATGAGAGCTTCATAAAGCATTCATAATGCATAATAAACATGGCTATAATGTGTTATGCCTTTTAATAAATATTTATAGCCATGTTTATAATGCTTTATGAATGCGTTAATATTTGTTATGAATGTGTTTATAAATTACTAGAAACAAATGTTACCAATAAACCTTGCTATGGGTAGGTGTGTCCAAACTTTTGAATTGTAGTGCACTTGTATCCCAATACATGTCCCTGAAATAACTCACCCTATATGGGTCTATGAGGATTCTATGGCTGACTATCCATTCTTTCCACCTATCTTGCTGATCCAGAGTAGCCAAGGACATTAGAAGGGTGTGTCAACAGTCACACACAAAAGACAATGGAGAGTCACCAAACAGCAGGAGTGTCTAGAGCCACAAGCGCACGGGGAGGGGTGTCGGGGCATGAGAACTCTCTCAGAACAGTGGCCCAGATTCAGACCCAGCACCTTGGAGTCGTGAGCCTTGCAGCTGCCCGCATGTGCTGTTATTGTACCTCGCTAATGGCTACGTCAATGTAGAGCAGCCTTTAAAGGGAGATGGGCACGTAGGAATCAAAAGCAGGTCTGTCGGTCTCCGAGCCGAAGCGCGTTTCCGAAAGGCACGGGAGCGGAGGAGTCTCACAGAGGTGTCTGTCACATGGACGCGCTGCCGGCGATGTGCCAAGGCACGGAACGGATGACCTAGATCCCGATGAGCGCCGGGGCTGTGATTACTGACTACGCAGAGGCAGCAGAACAACAGCAGTGAAGAAGCGAGTCCGCAGGCGCGTGTCTTCAGGACAAAATGTGGTATCGCTTCAAGAAGCAACGTGAAGGGATGAATAAAATACTTCTTGCTTTGTTTCTGGAAAGAGAACACGATGGTCAGATTTTTGATGTCAATAACTAATTTAAGACCTCGTGAAGCGTTAGTCATGTTTTATGTAACACTACTGCAACCCTCGTGCAAGATTTCAGACAGTTTACATTTGAGAATTCATTCCGCTTGTCCTCCTTGTCAATGAATCCTAATATCAGGCTCTTTTTTAAAGAAAGGGAGTTTCATCACTATGTCTTAATGGTGATTTTCTAGGGGCTGCCTTTTACCTGAACTGTGGCATTTTCATTTTACATTTAAGGATTTTATTTTTTTTTTCTTCCTTTTTGCGGTATAACCAGGACAGAGATGAGAATTGATAAATAAGTCTTGATAGGCTATTGTGCGTGAAGCCTTCTCATATTTGTCTGTATGTCTCTTTGTTTAGGATAAGAAAAGACTTTTTTTTTTCCTGTCCAGCATCATTACAAAATAAATAGCTCATGAAACAATTGTCTCCCCCAGAGAAATAAATAATAAATACCCAAGAAGGATGTGCTGAGCACAACTGAAGCAGAAACAAGTAAGGGGTATGATTTAGTGCCGGTAGAAACGCAGCAATGAAAGAGCTGGGTTAGTGTCCTCCAAGCTGTGAGGACTGGAGACAGGAAGCACTGCTAGATAGCACAAAGGGCCTCCTAATGCACTCTGGGAGATCTACCTGAGATTGAATGTGCTCCTCAACTGCGCCAAAACTCTGAGTGGATAACAGGTTGGGCACAATCCAGTGTTAAGACTACGGGTGGGTTTGTTGTTTCACCCATGGTTGTATATTATAGGGGGAAACCAGCCAATACAATCAAAACCAGCCAATACAATCAAAACCAGCCAATACAATCAAAACCAGCCAATACAACTCCCCCGCTAACAGAATCACAAAATGGGTGGAGACCTGAACCTGCCCCCATTTTCAACTGCAAGTTATGCCCTTGATTCCACCTATCAGAAAGTAAATCAGGGACGCCCCCCTGCACCCCTAATGTAGTGACCAACAGGGCCCCCCCCCCAAACTTCATGCACATGCGGGGTATGAGTGCCGGTTATCCTTCCTTAAAGTCTGTTTGAGCCTACCAGCCTCGTTCAACTACCCCAGCAAACAGCACCAGCTTTTACTGAACATACCATATAGCTTTGGTCTCCTCAGGAAAAACAGTCTCCTCTGCCCTTTATATTACAGGCTCCTTCTGTGTTGCCGTGCCAGCCTGTCATGTAGACGCCATGTACTTATAGCACAGTACACTGTGCACGCTGTCTCCTCCAATGGTGAGGGTGGTCAGCAGCTTTGTTCCACCTGACGTCCACCACTGGCTCCTGTTTCTGAGCTGCAGGTGGACGCTTTCCACTGGACTTCACTGGCACATCCTACAATTCCAGGATCATCAGAGGATCTGAAGTCAAATCTGAAGTTATACCTGAAGGCTGTGGTGTAAAGCAATGTTTTCCAATCCAGTCTTTGGGGACCCACAGTTCATGCTTTTGCTCCCTTTCAGACAGTCCACATTATTGCTCACTTCCAGTTTCTGGTAGAGAGGGAGCAAAAAGATGGACTGTCTGTGGGTCCTCGAGGACCGGATTGGGAAACACTGCCTTGGGGTGTTCCTCTACTGCTCAGAGCTACGTCAGATACGTGGCTACTGATGTGGACACACTGGCTGATTGGTGAAGTAATCAATGATTCACGCGACCATGGCTTCTTCAACCTGCCTCATCTTGAACTTCTCTACCAGAATGGTATTTAATATCCTGGAGAACTCATAGAAGAGAATCTTTACTATGTTGCTTGATTAGTTCAGGTACAAGAAGGCTCCTTGATGCAAGTCCAGGAGAGCATCCACCTGGTTCACTGGAGGTCCTTCAAGGAGGCCCTTCATGCCTAGTTTGCCACGCTGGAGGACCTGCCCCTCAAATATCTTCATTAAATGGAATATCTGTGGTGCTTCTCTGCAGTAGTTACCAGCTCTGGAACATGCGTCCCTTTATGAAATTACATTACTTTAACCACGAGAAAACGGTTTGATCCCTCAAAGCGGAATTTTATAATGTTGAAATATTTTTTAAATAAGGACAGTGACATCCTCTTTAGGGCTCGCTCTGCCTTTTGGCCTGTTCTCTCTAGGATAGGTTAGGGGTTCACAGTGACCCCATACTGGATAAGTGGATATGGAAGATGGATGGATTATAGATGTTTACTGAGGCATGTAGCCTGGAGAATTAAACTCGAGAAACAGGAAGCACTGGCAGTGGTATTCTCAGCCAAATGAGTTTTGATGGACACCAGTAACAATGCATCATTTGTCCTCATGTAGGAGCTAAGACTTGAGAGTTATTAATAAAATGGCACAAACTTGCTCTAGAGCCAACCGCTGTTTGTGGCTTGAGCTCTAATTATGTATCTTGCAGATGTGATAAAGATGGATAATTAACTTATTTTCACCATGTATCACCATTGTTTCCTAAAGCATAACAGTTACTAATCATGTTTTGTTATGCTGATGTACTTTTTAATTATAACCCCATTCTCTCTCAGATGAGACAAGCAATGGTTTTGAAACATTCCCAGATTCCTCGTTATAATCACACAACCAGATAACAATACATTCCAAACTCTCACTCCAGTTTTATGCAGTTAGTTTCGTAAAATCTTAACACTGGGTCAGTCTATGTGCATTTTGTGACATATAAAGACATCTATCCATCCATCTTCTGACACATTGTCGCGGGGAGCCCGGAGACATCCTTCAGTTCAAGCATCAGATTTTCCCAGAATGCTTTGTGTAGCTTCATTGCAATTATTGTGTAGATAAGTTCAAACAAACATGAAAAGCAGGATGGGAATACAGAAGTCCGCAAAGACCATGCATTGTATATTTTTTTCCAGCAAATGTTGCTATTTGCTAGCATTTTTCCCCAAAAGATGTATTTTGCTGCTTTTTTGTCTCATAAGAACATTAGAAATTTACAAATGAGAGGAGGCCATTCGGCCCATCAAGCTCATATGGGGAGAACTTAACTAATAGCTCAGAGTTGTTAAAATCTTATCTAGCTCTGATTTAAAGGAATCATGATTTCCTGCGATAAATAACATCACAAGCTGTGTAGTTCTGTCAGGCACCAGATCGCCCCACTACATGCTTCATTATGTTGATTAATTAGTTAAACTTAATCTCGAACCACTTTCCGAATTGTCTGTTACTGATAGACACACCACTATTTCGTTTTGAGTGCCCGTTTGAAGTGATATCAAATATGCTGATTGCACTGATCCATGGCTGTAGATGTCTAGCCAAGTCAACGATCTTTAAATATCATAAAAATAGTAACCAAAAAAACTACTGAAAAGAAATAACAGCGAAAAACAAATTTGGTTAAAAAAATTATATCGTACGACGTTTCGGGACTTCCTTAGCGAGAACCTCAAGGAAACCAAAGAAGTATATTGTTGGTCAGATCAAACCAAAACTTTCACTTAAAGCAAAAAAAACAAGCTAAAACCATCTTATACTGGGAGAAGACTAAGTGCACTGGAGAAGACCCGAGTGTTTGCAAAAGCTGAAGGTAAATCAGGAAGACTGCAAAGAGCAACATGCTGGGTGACCTCAATCATCACCATAGTAAATCTGCTATTAGGAAAACCCAAAGATGTAGACAGGAGATCGGACATCCTGGAGGAACGTCATCGATATGGACAGTATTGATGCTGACACCTAAGATTAATCAATTCAGAGATAGACATATAATTTTGGTAGCTATTAAATTTGTCATAGTAAATGCATACAAAACATATTATAGGAGCAGCATAGCACAGCCATTTGTCCTACAGCCTACCAGGAAATTCTCTGGGATGTCAAACACCTAGCATCGGATGTATTTATCTGTTAATCTGTTTGTTTTTGTAACATTTCTTGTCCTGCTGTTATGAGAATAACAGCAGCTGCCGTGACACACGTCCGCTGACACTGTAGCTTGGTGTGTCCCATGAGGGCAATCATCTGTAAAGTCAGTTAGCCAATTAAAAGACGAACAGACAAACCACCCAGGAGGCAGACCAACATCATTCAGTAGAGACCTCAATGATGATGACTGATAATTGCTGATTTGCGGCCCACAGCAAGCTAATTCCCGACCAGTGTTGGGGAAGTTCAGGCCCAGAAAGGACAAATCCAGATGAAGGCTTTGTTTCAACCAATCGACAGAGTGTACTGTGTATGTGACTCTTTTTATTTAAATGATTGGTTGAAACGAAACCTGGATTTGTACATTCTGGACCTGAACTTCCCACCTCTGTCTGTAATTGGTTATGTTTGTGAGTAACTTTCCCAACACTGTTCCCGACTAGTTATGTATATGTCACCTTGTAAATGTTACCATCTGAGTGTGGAATGAAGCCCCAGAAGTACATGGTCCGGGGTAGGGAACACCAGGGCTGTTTTTCAACATGCGTACTTCACCGTTCTTGTGTTCTCACGTACCCGTTTGCCGTCATCTTACATTGCTGAAGAACAGTCACAAAAGTCAAAAACGTGAAACGTGTCGTTCTTGCCCTGCACCAAACATCAAGGATGCATCAGCTGCATCCTGACCAATGAAAACAATCCCGTGATTCATTGCATCCCAAGTACGTTCACAGGTACGATATTTCTGTTAGCCCCCCCCCAGTCCAGTGCCAGGGATGCCAGTCCATGGGAGAGCTCACACTCACACATGTCACAGCAATTTACAGGAGCTAATTTATCTAACCACATGTTTTTTGTACTGCAGCTAGAGCAGTGTTTCCCAATCCAGTCCTCAGGGTCCTTAAATTGGACTTTCTGGGGGTCCCTGAGGACCGGGTTGGGAAACACTGAGCTCGAGTACCTGGAGGAAACACCAGGAGCACATGTCCACACACACAGAGCCAGAGAGCAAGACTCAAACCCCCAACCCTGGAGGTGTGAGGTTAAAGTGTTACCTACTGACTCGCGTGCTGTTCCTTAGCTTACGAATGACATCATCAAATAAAAAAAATATTTGTAATTTGTAATAACGTGTTCCTTAATGACAACTCACGTGGAACGCCACGCAAAGGCCGCAGCGTTAGGGGGGAGGTAAATTCTGCGATCATTATATCTGCGGGTCTTAAATAAGAACACAGTCCCTGGTAGGTGAATAGAAACCCTTTAACCAGCCCATAAGCGATTAAGTAATCGGCCAAGTTGATGCGTGTTATTTTTATATACATCCAGTGCAAAGACCATTTCCTCACAGAATGCAGGCTAACATGAAGCCAAGGGTCGATTTCAATTACTACAGTAATGCATATATATTACAGGGGGCAATTTCTCATGAGTACATCAGCAGATGAATAGACGGATAATTGCAGTGGGGAGCCCAGGGGAGTCTGGACAGGCGAGCAGTCTGTTCGGGAATAAAACGGCACACAGTCCAGACTGCCTCATCAGGCAGGTCATGTGACTGGTTGCTATGGGAATGGTGTGGATTACAGGTTCACACAAATCCATTGTACCCCTTGTAATCTTGGTTTAATGGTTACAGCCACTCATATGATGAAAGGTTAAATTTCAGGACTAGTTGTTACTCTTCTCCGGCACCCCCATCCCCCCCCCCCACCCCAGTCCAGATAATCTAATAATCAGAAAAAAAAGCCTTTTGTTTTGTCCTATTACTGAAAGCTGTT
This sequence comes from Isichthys henryi, assembly GCA_026776945.1. Taxonomy (NCBI): domain Eukaryota; kingdom Metazoa; phylum Chordata; class Actinopteri; order Osteoglossiformes; family Mormyridae; genus Isichthys; species Isichthys henryi. The sequence continues at coordinate 10,214,843 of JAODJX010000047.1, forward strand.
ATCACGCAACTGTAGTATTTTCAGATGGGATTAGATACATATTACATATGCCCCTGTCTACTCATACACACCTTTTACATGGTTTGTGAATAAATCTGGCCTTTGGAAATGCTTTTTTTATTTTATTTTATTCCTCTGCTGCGGCAAAGGCCCACTGATGTTGTCATTCTTTTATTTCTCTTTGTAACTTTCATCACATTGAACCCTGATCGGTAATGTGACTATTCCCTTTCACCCACCCCCCAAAAAAAGAACAGCCACCCCTTTTCCTCCAGAGTACGTGCTCTGCTAGAGAGTAATTTTTCAAACAATATATAATTGCCTGCTTGTTTAACTGACCTAGTTTTCAATGAAATGTCTCTCCTCTCTCTCTCTCTCTTCTGTACTGCAGGGTAGAAATGGAAACAGGCAAAACATTTCACTGAGATTTACTCCAAGTTAGATGGACTTGTTTAAATGCATCCCAGCCTAATCTTCCCGCAGCTTTCCTTTCCCGGTATATGGCATGCAAATTACTGCATGAATATGTTTTTTTTATGTACCGAATTGGACCCTTTGCAGAGCTGGATTAAATGCCTATTTAAAATCAAACCTTTTCATTTGATTTCAACTGCAATTTCAGCTCCTCAATGACGTATTTCAAAACGTTTTTTTACATATCTGTTTTAAATAAAATTAGAAAATAACCAGTGGTGAAACTCTAAATTACGCTTAAGTAATATGAAAGCATTCATGCGAGGAATTAATTCCTGTCCTTCGTAAGTCATCGAGTTCCTGCCCTTAGTTAACTGTGCGCATCGATCTGACGCTGAAAGTGACTTTTGATCTGAATCCCGGGGTGAACCACTTTCCTGCCTTGTTAAATATTTGACCTTGTCTGACTTTAATAAATAGCTACAGTCGAGGCAGTGTGAGTCGCCCGGGCATCGTAATCATCATCATACATTAGTGTAGCTTGCTAAGGTGGCTACTTTCATGTAGCATTTGCATTAAACAGAAACGAGAGAATAAAGAAAAAGCCAGACAGTAGGTTGTGCTACTTATTTGTTATTATACAGATTTTCTATGACAATTGCTATGGATCCTTGTGCTTTACAGGAAAACAACAGTGAAAAGAAATAATTGGATGTATTATTGATGAGCTGACAATCTGGCGGGAGGAGATGAGAAAATATTTTGGTTTCATTGTTCAAACAGAAACAATTGGACTTAATAATTTAGCATTTAACAATAGGGTTAGCTTCTTTGCATTAGCACACAGAATTCTAGTATGTGAGAGGCAGCATGGATCACCCCAAAACCACGTTTATCACTGAAAGTGGTTGCAGAGTCCCACGTCCACCCTGGGTCCTAAATGAGTGATCGACAGCAGCACCCAGACAGCAGGACGTGACCCCTGGACATCCAGGCTAAGATACCCAGGCTCCCACAGTCCAGTGCCTCTCGTAGCAGCTAGCTAGTGGGGGGTTTGGAGAAAGATCAAGCTCTGAGTGTGACATTTGCGTGTTTTCCTTGTGTTTGCACGTTTCCGCATAAAGTTTTGTTTCCTGCCTGTGGCTCAGTGGGTTGGACATCTGTGGCTGTAAATGGAAGGTCATGGGTTTGAGTCCCAGGGCCAGCTGGGTGATGTTGCCAAATTGTTCCTGGGTCTGTCCGACCCTGTTTTCTCAATCGTATGTCACTTCAGATAAAAGTATCTGCAATATAAGCAAGTGTACAATGTGAATGAGCAATTCTGAGCCACGACTTCTATTAATCATCTTTTGAACTGCTGGAGGAAATTGATAGAGCAGAGACGGAAGCTGCAACCCAGAGGATATAAGGGGACAGTGACGACCTGCTGAAAAAAATCAAATGTAAAATGTAAACAATCATGGGAACTGATATCTCTGTATTGTGCATAGTGTATGATTGGCTACTGTCCTGCCCAACATGCCCCCCTTACCTCGTCCCCATTGATTAATGGGATTTACTTCAGGCACATTGCAACTCTGTACTGGATAACTGGTATTGGAAATGGATGGGTAATGAAGCACTTCAAGAGTGTAGTTATTTTTGGCATTAAATAATAGTACAGTGATAATGTAAACAGTAGTAGGGGAGAAACTGGGGCTTAGTTTTTATTATTATTATTATTATTTATTAAATGATCTTGTGTTTTGGTAAATTGCCCTTGTTGTTTGCCAGTGTGCAATGGACTCTAAGCTTTCTGTCACCTATTGGGAAAGCAGATATGGGATGGATGGTTGGATGGATGGATGGATGGATGAATGGAGGGTCAGTCATTTTATGCATAGAGCAATCAGTAAATAGATTTGACAGCCCCTATTTACACTCAGCCGCCGTAAACATTTCTCAGAATAATCTTTGCATTGTCTTTCAAGTAGAATAATTTGCCCCGGCAGAGAAACCGGGCAGCATGTGTGTGGCTGAGATATCAGGCAGCAGACGATGTTACGACACTCTGAATAATGCAGACCTGTTCGTCCCCCTGGGATAAGCCTGACGAACATAAAGGTGCCACAGTGTGTATCGCTGTGTCGTTTTATCAGTCCCTTTAATACCGGCCCAGTTGAAGCTAAAGACCTTTTAAATGGACGATTGCTATCCATCATCTGCCCAGTCATTTCATTTCGAATCTTCAGCTTTGGAGATGAACTGTGAAGCAGTTTGGACATGTAGGTAAATCAGGATTATGTCTTATTTATGCCTTAAAAGGACGGATGACACTGGTATCGCTGAGCCATGATTGGTGCCTTAATTGTAACTGGAACATAAATCTCCCCCCCTCCTCTCTCCTCTCCCCAGATCCCCCCAGAACGCAGTAGGCTGGCGAGGGGATACTTCCTACCCCCCACCTCATTTGAGCTGTAAATACTGATAATGTCTGCCGGCCACTGCGGATGGCAGGTCATTTTGGATTTTCACATAGCTCACTCGCGGCTCGGGTGCAAAAAGAAAACAATAGAAGAAAGTGCAGCATCATCTTCCGGGGATTCCTGGAGATATCTGAGGTCGCTTTACACGTACTATTAGCGATCATGGGAGTTTTACTTTTACATGAAAATGTTCTGAGTGCAGAGCGAAAAATGATTGGCTCAGAGAGATAACCAATCAGATTGTACAGGAGGTGGGTTCAAGCAGGAGGAGGTGGGACCAAGACGTCTCATTGGTTGGACCCACCTCCTCTACAATATGATTGGTTATCTCTCTGAACCAATCATTTTTCCTTCTGCTCTCAGAACAGTTTTGTATAAGTAAAACAAGCTCAATTAGCAGGCCTGACGCACCATCACGCTGGGAGCAGTAAGACGCTACCAACCTAAGCCCTGGCAGAATTACTAGGAGCTCAAACCCACACCCCCAGGACTTCCTGTTATTTATCTGCCATTAGTCAAATGTGGTTTTTAACGGGGGGGGGGGGGGGGGGGGGGGGGGGG
>JAODJX010000047.1:10250834-10264341 GCA_026776945.1 Isichthys henryi
TGACCCAGGCGGAGACTCGAACCCGGGTCCCAGAGGTGTGAGGCGACAGTGCTAACCACTGCACCACCATGCCGCCCACGCTGAGAATCCATTCCTTTTTTTTTCCCCCAGATAACTTAATATATGATTTATGTCAGAATGACCTTGATAAAAGAGTAAAGGGGTAAAACCAAAGATACAGCAGCTTGATGTAATATTACAGCGAAGCGACCGAGTACTAAGGAGAAAAGCGCAGTAACAGCTCAGAGGTAGCTGGCCTCGCGGTCATTGCCGTCCACTGCAATAATCGCTTAACTGGGAGGTTACTGTCTGGCTTTTCTGCTGTCTGACCACCCCCACTGCTGTGGGGAATTATTAAATGCACAGGAAATTACCTTTCTGGGAACCGTGCATGTACCGAGAAGTCCTTCTGCAGAAATCACGTCACCGATGACTATTACGGCTTTCTCTCCGGAGCACGGACGACATGGTTTCTCACGAGTAAACAAAGCGCTGGGAACAGACGCAGCTATTTGGACGCCGTCATATGAGACGCACAGTGCTGGTTTAAGGGCCAGGCCTGGGTTCACGCAGGAATTAATGTTATGAAGGGTTATCGGGTTTGTTTATCCGGTGGAATGTGGTTCGGTGCTTCTTGCTTCTGCTGCTTATGTACTTTTCCTGGTAACATGAGCAATTTGTCTCCCAGTGTCCAATTGGCAACATAACCTAAAGTAAACACTGCCTACAATTAACAGCCTACGACATGGGGAAGGTGAGGTCCTGACAGATATGCGGGTCGAAAAATAAATGGGAAAAAAAAAGCCGTCTGCAGCTTTAACAGCAGAAACGCACGCAGATTACGGTTTAGGATGCAGCATATATGTGAAAAGTCCCAATGCAAACAATGAGGCAGAAGCCTGACAAAAAGAACAAAGCGACTAAGTGAGACACCAGCAAACCCAAACAGTGTCAGGCTCCATCGGTCATATGCAACCACTGGGCTGCCAGCCAAAAAGGCCTCTACTCCAGGGAGCCTTGCACTTCCTGGTTTTATCCTGTCACCTGACCCATCACTTGTCGTCAGGTGACTCAGTTCATCCAATCAGGAGAGGAAGCTCACCGTCCTCCACAGTGTTGTTCTAAATTCACCACATGCCTCATTTCTGCCGCTGTTATCCTGATCACATTGTTTTTATAACCTGTGGTGATCCTTACTTGAGCTACAGTAAATTTCCCATCTGTTCAGCTCAAGTATGATATTCGCTCTGAAATATGTTATTGTATTTGTTATTGTGGAAGGTTTTCTTGTGAGTGTATTACTGCTCAAAAATACATATTGTAACATGTTGGGCTAATCATGCTGCCAATGATTTTAATATACATTTGGCCCATGTTTGAAATCTGTTTGAGTTCTGCTGGTTTGAGGAACGACGTTGCAGCAAGTATTCCTGTGAAGCTGGAAACCTTGGCATTAGGAATAGTATTGATTTTCATTCTGCTTTGATCTGAAACTTCTGTGCATTTGGTTTTTCCAAGAAAACAGAAAATAAAACAATCCAACACACTTGGCTGCCCCTTTTTATTGTTAGTGGAAATTCTAGCTGCTTGTCTCTGATTTTATATTTATGTCCATTCAGTTTCCTGGCAATATTGAGTCAACGTAACATCATATTTGGTACGAAAGGCGTAAAATACAGGGCACATTAAACAGCCATACTGGATTTCACATTTATTAATAGATTACACACTTTACTTTAAGTCCCATCAACAGCTTTGAATCATCTATAGATTACTAAGGTAAACAAAGCAGGCTTAAATCACAGCCCCTGTATCTTGGCACAGCCGTTGACTCCAGACAGAGGGAAAAGGAGAGATCCAGCTCTTAATATGCTCCTAATTGGTTTCCCAGAGTCGCAGCTGTAACAAATTGCAGATGACACAGATTACGGAGGATTCTTGCATTCCCCTTAATAAGTCTCCATCCTCCCCCACAAAGCCAAGTCCGCCCCCCTCCCCCTACACCATTTCTCTCCCATGTGGACGCTAAAGGACATATCCGCACGGCTCAACTCAGTAACCGTCCAGGCGACGTCCTTGGCAGATGGGGGAGTTTGTTTAAGAGTCTCTAGGATAAAATTCCACCAGCTGGCACTGATGTGGTTCAGCTCTAACCTAATTGTGAAAACAAAGGGGTCTGTTTGTCCCTCCTTTTCTCACAGTAGGTCTGCGCCCATTGTCTTTGAGTGCAGTGTTCGGTGCCTGGTGTGTTTATGTCAGTATTGATGTCAAAACCTGAAAAGAGTTTTTCGTCTCTGCCTGGGAAACCAGTGACAAACATGCTTAATGGAATGTACTGGGCAACTCTTAAAAGAGCGTGTAAACCGAGGAATTGATAATAAATTATGTAATATTTTCATGGCGTGACCTCTGCATTTTTACTCAACGAGAAGTGAATAGTATGGTTTGTGTAGGAGTCGTGTTCCTGAAAGAAAAGTTTGGAATTCAAAGTAGAAATACAAGCAATAGTATTTCAAATAAATTGTGACTGGGACAGTCAGTGCATCTGCCATTTCCAGTCCTGCTTTCCCCTCACCATGTGATCAAATGAATAACTGCATGTCATTTTTGCATGTTTTTTTTTCCCAAGTCTAACGAAAACCTATTTTTTTGTCAGACACCCATTTCCAAACGCTGCATATGTAATGATCCTTCGTCACTCCAAAATGCTCCTCGCAGCTCCGCTAATGCACCTGCATAATTAAACCTGCGATTTCTCTCTTCTGTTATATAAAGCAATTATCGAGTTAGCGCTGGTCTGTCAGTCCTGCATCCTGCGTGGGATGAACACCGGTCTGAAAGACACGGGATGCCGCCGGTTTTACAATGAGCAATTAAGGCATTTGCTGGCGGCCCTGTGACCCAGCAGAGACGGATTCTGGTAAATCATAACACCACAATCTTGCCTTTCTCTACCAGACAATGATAGAGAGTTATTAAGAAAGACTGGTTGGGAAAGAAATGCTAAACAGGCATAATGTTCTCCATTTAGAAATTCTGCAAAGAATAGCTAGAAAATGGGTGTATTTGGAATGGAACGTCCTTGATTGTCAGCAAATTCTAGAATTAAAATCTAGCTTATTATTTCTGTACTGTAGCTCGACATTCAATAACATACAGACTATTAGAACAAAAAATTCTATCAAGACGAAAATATTTATATGTGTTATAGACATAACATTACCCATTACCAGTATTGTCAGCACTGAACTATTCATACTCAATAAGCACTGCTTCCAATTAGGAATGTGGGTTTTCTTGTTTTCATTAATTACTTCATGCAGTGGTTTAAATTCTGTCACTTTTAAATTTAGTGCTGATAAGAGATTAACAATTGCTCAGTTTCACATGCGTCATTGAGTGAATGTTACCATAATTAATTGAATTCACTTCTCAGAATATACCTTGAACTAAGTCACTAGAGAGTCACATGTGCCATTGGCAGATACTGCACTGTGCTTAACCTCTTCTTTGCTGATTCATTAGCACTGCATATCCGGCCAGTTCCACAAGCGACCTGAATCTGTAACTTGGTTAGGAATATACGAAACTTGGAGGTTGGTTTTATTACTCATTATAAACACTGCCAGTGAAATGTTTATGCACACGCTGAGATTTTTGTACATTTGCATGTTACTCATGTAACCTTTACTAAAAATACACTCAATATTCTTTGCCAACAAATAAATTTACAGTTTGTTCACCATTTGAGTTTCTTTATTATCACGAAAATATCTTCGATTCGTCAAGTGACCTCTAGCAGTTATAACAGCAGAGAAAATTCAAGGCATTCTTTCTAGAGGGAACATTAAATATTCTGTTTCATGGGATCAAACCATTACCTAGTGCATTTAAAGGACAGCCTAGAATCTGACTATGCCATCACCACACAACCAGTGAATAGGATGCCAGACATGCACTGTTACAGACTCTTTCCAGTTTATAAAGGAAACTTGTTTCATTTGACTTATATTTTCATTTATAATTGTTCACTCAACTTTCCAACGCTTAACGAGAATAAAAAAATCTGTGGTTTATGAAATAAATGGAAAAGTGGTAACAACCTGTGGTGTGCAAAAACGTTTTGGGCAGATATATATGATTGTTTGTTTGGATGTTTATTTGAGGTATTTATTTTATTTATTTGTGTAACAACATTTTGTTCTGGTTATTTTTCAGAAACAAACTAATAAATCATTCTTTTGCTCAATAACAATGAAGGACCAAATTTATATTAGTGATCTAGCATGATCCAATGATTCAATAATAGTAAATCATAAACTATATCCACCAGTGCAACAAATAAAGTCTTTTTGTGTTCGTAAACCTAGAACAAAATATTGTAACTGAAAACGAATGGACCATAGTCATAGTCTTGGGATTATCATGTCAAAATAATAAATAATTGCTTCAATGTCACCAATATAATCAAGCCTTACTGAATAAAACAGACGTGTCACACTGAACAATATACTGCACGTGTATTCATGGGAAATGAGCTGAATCTGGTTATTACAGTAACTTACATGTCTAATGAAAAAAAGCATCGTATACTTCACGGTATGGAAAAAAAATTTTATATTGACCATTAACAACTGCGTTTCGTTTCCAATGTACAGGAGTCTGTATTTTATCTGCTGTTGTGTATTTTTTAGGCTGGATTTCACTAAGATTTACATGAAAGCTTCTTAGTGCAAACTAATCTCACTGCTTATGCAGAGAGAGGCAGAGCAGAGAAAATCCCAGCGTCCCCAGCAGAGCGGCGCTGACGCGCTGATGCAAGCTGGAGGCTAAGCCTTGAAATCAGTCGGGCCACCCGACGACACTCACTGGCCGCATGCTGCCGTTCGGCGCGAGCCGCCTGCGCGCATCGCTCCGCCGTAAACCTCACAGCTTCGCCTGCCCTTTGATTTTGGTTCGAAGTTAACTAAAGAGGTCATTTTAGCCTGCGGGGGACGAGAAGCACATTTCCTGTAAATGCTTGCTTCACTGGTGACTTTCAGCGGAACTCTGCTTATTCTTTAAAGCTCCTATGTCTTCAAACCACTTTGCAGATAATAAGTGTTGAAGAAATAGGCGTTCTGTTCTCCCACCAGCACTTGAGTCTAGATCTTCCACCTTTCGAAAAGGCTGAATGTTCCATTAAGTTATGATGCTTTTTGAGTCCTCTTCCTTATCATGTTGTTGCTTGTTATTCATACCGTAAATCCAGACAGGCCTCCATGGTGGAGAGTGTAGCCATTAAGACAGTCGTCATGATTATTTTTCTCCCCCGAGACTGGACTGAGAGCAGAGGATACTGGGATTTTGTGTGCAGAACCTGGTCAATCTCAGTTGACCTATGCCAACAGAATTTCCCATCCAGTTCCCCTAAACACAACGCAGCCATAACCTGCTTTATGAAAAAGTCTTCTCTCCTCCACGCTCATTATCTTCCATTCCTCCATCCTGCTTGGCATTAACGCCTTTGATATTAATCCACAACATGAGCTCCCTGAGAAAACCCCCTCGCCGTCTGCATTTCCCAGAGCTTTTGTAGGATGTGGTTACAGAATACCTGTGCGTGGCGGCAGGGCAAAGGGCGTTTGATGTCGAGTTGATATGTGTCGAGACATGATCATTAGTAGTCTTGGTTGTTGGGCAGTGATGTCACAATGGCCATAGGTGTCGGAACACTCCTTAAAGTTAACCCCTTGAAAAACCTACTCGTTGCATTTATACGTTAAAATGGGATATGAGATGGAGTATTTGTTTCTCAGAGCTAGCGAATGCGCTATCACGAATCAGTCGTTCTGCAAAGTGCCTTTATCATACCTTGGGGCGTTGCCCATCATAACCGTGCCCTTACAACTTTAATGATGTTTTACTCGCCCCATTTCCTAATTTTCCAGCCTGTCTTTGCAAGTGTCCTCTAAATAATTTTTGCATCTTCCCAGGTGCTAAAACAGTGAGCTTCTGATAGCCTGTTAAAGATTTTTAAAATGTAAATTTTCATTTATATACGCATTTTTAAATCATGTACAGGAATTGCTGTCATATGAATGGTCTGATTTAAATGTGAGTGTGTGTGTGTGTGTGTGTGTGGTCTAGGTATACATTACCAAATGTCTCCACAATATGATAGAAACCTGTTATTTTGACGTTGTGGGGACCGTTTTTCAGGTCCCCACAAAGATCTATGAATGCGGTTAAGGATAGGGCTGGGTAGGGGTTAGGGTCCTCATGTTGGGATTAGAGTTTTCCTCACAGAAATGAAAGGAGAGTCCTCACAAAGATATAATTATAAACCTCTGTGTGTCTGTATGTGTGTGTGTGTGTGTGTGTGTGTGTGTGCGCTGCATTCCAGCAGTCAGAAATGTGACATTACGTTCCGTCTGTAGAGCCAGTCGGAATTAAATCTCAAAGCAGGTGTTAGTGAGACAAAAAAATGGAACAAATTAACGAAGCCAGGAAAAAGCCCAGCAGTTGTGGGATCCAAATATGTGGGAATCCGGCCATGGCAGCTGACACGGGGACTGCCAGTACATTTTTGGGAAGTCAGGAAGATGTGAAGCCGCTCGGGTCCTGCTTCTCCCAGACTGAACTGAAAGCTGGTGAAGATGAAAGCGGAGATTCCAGAGCCAGGTCCAACTTTTGGAATATATAGGACACAAAAAGGAAAACATTGAGTATGGTTTCAGACACTGACAGACACGACAATCATTTAGTTATATAAATGTAACATGTAACACCAAATTTTTTGCTATACTCACACATAATTTTTTACCGACGATGTAAATGTTCACTCATGTCCCTGAGCATCTAAATCATTTGAAGCGTGTTTTCATAAAACTGGGATATTTTTAGTTTCCTTCAGAAACGGTACCTGCGATACGTATTAAAGTGTTCCCACGGGATGGGACATAGCACAGCAGTCCAGGACAGGAACCCCCACCCAATACAAAGATGCTTTGCCAGGGAGCAGAGGGCACAAGGCAGGGGACACCCTTGGTGGAAGGCCAGGCGATCACTGGGCACTCACACGCACACACACACACACACACACACGTATGTGATGCTGAGCCACTGATTCACCAAGCTGACTGTTTTTGCACTGCAGGGGGAAACTGCAGTAGTTGTTCGGAAACCCTCAGAAATACGAGGAGGACAGATCTACAAAACGCCACGCGGGCAAAAAGGGCACAGGGAAAAGACGAGTAATCGCTACAGCCAGTTCCCAGGTTACGAGCAAGATCCATTCCTGACTCTAGAAGTTGAATCTGTAGGTAAATCCGAACAGGTACCAATGAATGAGTGTCGTATTTATGTAGTGCTTTTCGAAACAGGCAAAGCACTTTACAGAATAATGGGGGGCCACTTCAACCACTCCCACTGTGTAGCCCCCACCTGAATGATATGACAGCAGCCATTCTGCACCAGTACACTCGCCACACAGTAGCTAAGGTGGTGAGGGGGCAGGAGAGAATTCACCAGCTAGATACAGGGGATGATTAGGAGGCCAGATTTGAAAGGGCCACAGTGGGTGATTTTATCGTAGACATGGCGGTACCACGCTAACCCTTCCGAAAGACGCCCATACTTATGGCTCTTATTTAGGGTCAGTTAGTTCAATGTTTGTCTGAGTACTTTTCTAAATACACTAAAGCACTGTTTCTCAAACCAATCTTCAGGGAACTGAAAGAGAGAGCAAAAAACATCTGGGGGGGTCTGCGGGTCCCCAAGGACTGACTTCAGAAACACTGCACTAAAACATCTTAAGCATAATGATATATATAATAGTCATGACCGTCATAAAGCAATGTGTGCATTCATTATCACAAACTGTTGTATTTAACTCAAATTTTTATTATAAGCTTAATGGTTGTCTGTTCGTAAGTATGACTTGTCCTCAGACATTCTTAACCCAGGGATTTGTACATTGCTAGCTGCTGTATCTTTGTGAAGCTTCAGGGAATCTTCTGCTCCAGGAAAGTGTCTATGGAAAGGGGCACAAATTCAATGCGGCTTTTGATTCCAGCATCAACTAAGAAAGTAGATAAAGCCAAGAAACTGACTTTGTCAGACATTTATACCGGATAAAGATGGAGGCAATGAAAATATACATTTCTATTAAATGAAGCTGGCACAGGGAAGAATTTATTTAAGTGCATTTAATTATTCAGTGTAATTCCTTTAAAAATGCTAAACTTGCTACCACTTTCCTATATGGAAATAAACTGTAACCCAGACAGCAGTGTAAAAATAATGACAAAATGGTTTCATTTCCTCTTTTGAGGTCACACACACAGACCTCCGTGTAGAAAATCTCTGTGTATCATTGGGACGGAGAGACAGACTTCCTGTTTGGTTGACACCGTTCCCAGTGGAAAAGAAGGTTAAAGGTCAAACGTACAAGTGCATGCACTGTGCTGGCCATTCACAGCCAGTGTTTTTGGTTGCCATGACATCCCATCACACATGGGACGGAAACACTCCCTAGCCCAAATACACTGAGGTTTATGACTATAGAATGTGATCCGCTCCCCTACCTGTGTTTACTTTTCGAGCCATTTATGTCAGTTATTTTCTAATACAATCAGTACTGAATTTTACATATAAAACAAGAAACCTAAGGTCACAGATGTCATGCATATTACTGAGAAAATGATTTTTAATCGAGATGAAGGATTCCTAAATTATACAGATCAAATTAGCTGGTGTCGAGGATTATGTTAATCCACAGATTTAACATATTAAACTGAAAGTAAAAAGCTTTAATAATGTCAAACAGAGCCGATGTATCACCTTTTAAGCCTGATAATGCTTTGCATTGCTTTTGTAACACCCAGCCATTCATCTTCCAATTGTTTATCCAGTGCAGAGTCAGAAGAGGGCCTGGGGTGTATCCTAGGCGAGAGAGAGCAGAAAGCAGGGGTACATCCTGGATGGGATACCAGTCCATCACTGCACGTGCACACACATACACACACACACACACACACATACACTAAGGGCAAGTTACAGACACCAGTTTACCTAACTGCATAACTGTGTACTGTGAGGACACGAGAGTACCCATATAACATAATTAGAACATGTTCTCTCCACACACACACACACACATGCAAGCATACACAATGAGCTGAGGTGGGATCCAGACCCAAACCCTTTATGTGAGTGGGGAAACAATGCTAAGATTAACAACAATTATTTTCAATAAAGCTAATGTTCTGCTTTATCATTAACTGAAACATGGTGCCAGTCAATGTAAAATCTAGCGGCTGCTGACATAAGAAGCTGCTTAGATGTTAGTGTTGCATATTCATAGCAGCGATATCCCCAGCATTTACCATCATGCACATTACTGATGGAGCATGCTGTGGGGAGGATTACCATCTCAGACATGTTGAGATTCCTGTTGGAATACCGGGAAGTATCTGGTTGCTAATGCTAGTCAAATGTTGACTAATTACGGGATTATCCAACCTGAGCAATAACAACCCCTTCAGACGGATTGTCTTTGGAAGAAGAAAAAACAGCTTGCCTCTCTCTTCCAAGCAAAAGATCTGTGTAGCATTGCAATTTACGCTAGTAAATAAAGACAAGCAGCTGTGGTTACATTCTCAAATGTAATTTCACTGTTTTTATAATTATTATTATTCGGAGGTCATAAATGACGAATTACCACACGGCATCTTAAAACTCTATGAGAAGGTCATTTGGATTTCGTTTTGCTTGTATCCCCGTTAATGCTACCACAGCAGAGGCCTTATAACATTATCTGCCCTTTGTATTTTGCAATCGTCAATGTAGCAACAAAAGTCAGTGTAGCAACCCGCTAAGTGGCCGTCCTGGAGTTTTCTTAGCGAACATAACAGTTGAGCCATCTCATTGTAATGATATTGGTCGAACAGTATTTGTCACGTCATTAAACCTCAATTGCAGTGAAACAAGACAATGACCCAGACCAAATGTCTGTTTCATTTGCATTAGCATTCATGATAGCAACATTAGTCTCCAGAAAAGTATGACATACATCATAGCATAAAAATCTAGAGGGGGATGGAAAACACTGATCCTGGTGACCTCTTTCATTGTTCGCTCTGATTGAAGACACAAGGCCGCAAATGGAAAATAGTGTGGATGGCTTTGGATCAGAACAAAGAAAACATTTTTCAAAACAAAGGGGAGTGGGGGTCTGGAATGAACTTTCTTCCAGGCCAGGACAGAGGAGGCTAAGTCCTCACTGATCCACTCCTGCCTGTGTTGGACGAAATTTACCAACCCAGAAATATTAATCCAAAAAGAAACAATGTCGCCTCTTTGGTTCTTGTACTATTGTTCTTGTGTTCTCCCTTGTGAATTCTACAAAGTGGGCTTTTTCTGAGGAACATATTGTTTGATGCTTGCTCAAGCCACGTTTTTTCTTTTTTATTTGTTGTCCAGAAGATAAGAAAAAAGAAAAGTGCAGTGATGACTAATACCGAATCACAACGCTAAATTGGATTACGCTAAATCCAATGATCGAGCCTGCAGTAACCTCAGGACACGAGGCTTGGCGAGACCAGCGATAGGTAAAATGATTAATGGAGAAGAACAGGAACGGTATAACGTGGCTTTCGGGTTTCGCTCTGCAGAGCCCGCGTCTGTACGCGGCCCGTGGCAGGTTTTGTGCCGGGCGAATCTGGAAAAGGCAGTGAGTTCACGCAGCAGGGATTGTGCGAGTCATGTGGTGAGGCCCAGCCCATCAAGCTGGCCCACCCTCGCGCAAAAGTAGGTGAAAGGCCGTCTGCGCTCAGACAGCTCTGTTCCTAGAACTGCTCGCTTCAGAAGGAGGGGCGGCTTTTATGGGGAAGTTGGGGGGAAGGTTGGAGCCTGTCAGACGTCTTTGTGGGCAGACTCTGACCTGTTTCTGTGCTGACACCAGATGCACACATGTAAGACAGATACACAGAACTCTTTTCGGCTTTTACAAGACAGCTAAGTCCAAAGTTACTAATACGCTCAGTGTCAACATAAACACTACCTACTAAACCTTCCGATAAAATCTTAAAAAGGTTTCCAGCGAACTTATTACAGAACAGAGGTCTACTTGCATAAATATGGATGTTCATGTTTCATTATTGTAAATTATTGTGGAATGTAGAGAAAAATATTTTCTGTCCTCTGCAAAAACCAGGGAACTTAAAGCCTGCTAGCTGCAGACGCGTGAAAGAAAAGCTAATTTTAAAAAGTTCTTTTTTTATTTGCTCATATACCATCAGAGGATAAGAGCAGATTTAAAAAAATACCTATAGGAAATATTTTTTTGTGTGCGTATTATTTATCCAAAATAATATAAAAACCTGCTGAATATTACTGGTAAAAATGCAAGTATTCACACTGAAATAACGTTACATTGAAATATTTTGTACAGTATGAAAATATTAATATATTTTCCATGGATACTTCACCCATTCATCTTCAATATCTTTATTTGGTATGGGGTTGTGGTATTAATACACTGTATTTAAAATGTAATGGTAAAGATTGTTTCTTTAGGAATTTTAGCGGTTTCTTTTTTGAATGAAATTGCAAACTTTTATCTCCCTTACAACAGTTTTAGGACTTGGCCAGTTCCTTCTGCTACAACAGCAGTGAATTCAATGGCATCTTTGCGCAGAAGTGAGATTCTGAGGAAATCTTAATGAAGGTTCTTCTACCACTGAAAGTCCTGCAGTGTTACTGGTCCATTCGAGGTTATCTGAAATTCACACATGTGAACACATGGCAAGTTTTTGGCAAGATTTTGGGAATGTAAGCAGCTTCTCATCAGCGTTGAATATGAAGCTTGTGCAGGTTATTCTTTATAAGTCAACAACTTACGGGCACATAACTTGATTGCACGCCCTTATCATTTTCCGCACTGAGTTGATTTTAAATATGTCGAATGTCTGTTTGGTAGAACGGTTTTGTCTTCATTACCATGCGATGCTTAGACCTTGAGACTTTTGGCAGCATTTAGAACAAGAAGCTGAAGCCCTTTGTACTTAAAATGTAGAAACATTTGTGTGAGTCAAAGCCGGGGGGGCAGCTTATGATAGTATTTTCATACTGCGTTAAGCTTTAAAAGGTTTAAAGGTTTGACCCAGATGTATTGTGGGAAATTAATGCGAGCCTTCACACTCCGACAGATTCTCGCAAGCCCGCACTTAGGATATAAATGCAGAGATGCTCTGCACCTTCCAGTCTACAACAGGCGAGCTAGATTCACCTGAGCGCTGGGGGTTTGTGTCGTGGCAACCAGGCGACGGAGCTCCGTGACTGGCAGGAAATGGAAATGAAGGCTGGGCCACCTTCCCATGGCTCAGTATGTCAAGTTTGTTTAATTAGTTCATGTCAGCAGTAGGGCAGAGCAGGAATTCCCCTGCTTATTTTTTTTTCCGAGTGCTTCATCCCTTTTCATGAGTGGAATCCTTCTGCTTGGAGTGAATTTTAATCAAGGTACCTCCCTCCTCCTAAAGCCAGTTCTGGTTTAAGTTTGATAGCATTTTTTTTTATTTAACTCCGCCTCCCTGCTGGACTGAAGATATGAGTTTGAGCCTGCCTGTGTATCTGAGATGGGGGGGGGGGGGGATATAGCATTATCTATGGATGCAATCCGTGTGTGTGTGTATGTGTGTGTAAGAGAGAGAGAGAGAGACAGAGAGAGATAATTGAAGGAACAAGGAACGTTCATTGTCATGCAAACACATGGCTGTTATCCATTCAGCATCACATTGGCGTCTAGTTGTAGGTTAGGGTCTTTCCTGACCGTCTTCATCATGTCTGGTTACATCACTGAAATTTAGCTGATATCCGCTGCAATGTTGCAATCTTTCACCTCCATCCACTGCTTTCTGTTCAGTAGTTTATTTAATTTGGGCATTTTACTAAAAACAGAGAACTGTTAAGACTCAAAGAGCTTAATTCGGATTTTACATGCTGTAAAATAAAGAAATAGATGGGAACTGATATCATCATTTGGTGTGTTTTATTAATTCAGTTTTTTTCGGTGTTTCATTTAGAACAAGCTGAGATACTGTTGCTAGGGGGAACGAGGATAGCTTTTATTGGCTTAGTGGTATCCAGGCAATTAAACAATGCCTACAAGTCATGCTCATATTTAACAGAGAATTACTGCCATGCTGAAATCCCTAGCAACCTCTATTCACTTATTACGCAACGGTCGTTACCCAAGTTGCAGATATATGTAGGCAGTCGTTTAACTACTCATTTAGTGTATCGCTAAATTTTAGAAGCAACTGTTCAGCTTGGTAAATGCAAGTTTACTGACTATGACAATTATATTTTGAGGACAAAAAATCTGTCAGTGTTGAATAGTTACAATGTGATTGATCACAATTTGAATTAGATTTTAACCCTTCTGATTCTCCATCCATCCATTTTCCAAACCGCTTATCCTTACTGGGTCTCGGGGGGTCCGGAGCCTATCCCGGAAGCAATGGGC
>JAODJX010000047.1:10294681-10335155 GCA_026776945.1 Isichthys henryi
TTTTTTACTTGGGTCTCCCCAAAAATTAATAAAAAAATAACCCACACCCCCACCCACACACCCCCTTTTCCTGGTTTTTTTTTCTGCCCCCCCCCCCCCCCCCCGCTTTTGCTTCTGCTAGTCATGCTGGCACAATAAATGCAGATTTCTGCTGACCTCCTGGCTCTTTGCAAACAGCTCCATGCTGCAAAAGAGGCTCAAATGAAGACTTTTTTTCCCTCTCCGTAAAAATAGACAGAAACCTGTATTTTTTTTTTTGTTTTAAGGTGTGCATACAGGAAAGTCTCACCGAAAAAGAACTGTCAGTGCCAATGTGGATATGGGAGTGGACCTTTACAGGGACGTCCTTTCTGTCCTTTTTCTGCTCCCTCCTGACTTCTGAGGAGCCACCTTGCAGTTGCCTCTTTTGCGCCAGGAAGCCAGGCTCCTGCCGCTCTCCCCTTTTTGTCTTCAAAGATGCCATCGCCTCACATCACCCCAGCCCTGCGCTTTTAAACATGCACCCTTCTCGACAGTGTCTCCGGATTTCTGTTCCCCTCGCTTCTTCTTCTTCTTCTTATTTTTTATTTTTTTAGAAGACACTGTGATATTTATTTGTATCCCAGGTGTGGAGGTTTATGTGCTTTCATATGCCTGCGTCTCCAGAATTTTCTATTTGGCCAAACACATTACTTACTCTTTCAACACAAGAAATCACAACGACTATTTTTGACAAGGGTCACAGCAATAGTACCGACACTTTAAAGTCATTGTCTTCTTCTATAATACAGAACTAATACATTTCTACATGAAAGCAATTTTTATGCCAAAGACAATTTAGTCATGTTGGCAATTATGAAGGCCCGCAGTAGCTTGTGACAGCATGAGTCACCGTTTTAATTGTTTACTCTTACATGCAGTTCCATACGTAAAGCTTAAGGGACAATTTAGTAATTATCTTCTCATTTGGTCCCTAGAAACCATGTCAGGGTACAGTATATAGCGATTTTTGAAACATTGTGCCTTGAGTGTTGAATATCTCCAAATAGGTAAGATCCAATAATAGAAAATGTAACACACTAAAATAGTACATATACATTTTATTATATTATAAAGGAAGTGAAATGTTTCGGTGGTCACTGGAAAATGTTTGCAGCATTCACCTAATAACTGGTTATCCTGGTCAGGGTAACTGCGGGGAATTATACATTTAAACACAACAGTCAAGTCAAGTCAAGTCAAGTCCTTAGATGTATTGACTCATCACCCTGAAATAACAATGCAGATGCATTCATAGAATTATATGTGTATTATATGTGTGATGGGTCTGTGTAGAATATGTAAGCACAATAACTACAAAAGGAAAATATAAAAATTAATATAAATAAATTAATTAAAATCCTAAATTTAAACAAACAACCCCCCCCCCCAAAAAAAAAAAAAAAGAAAAGAAAAATCCACTACGACCTCCTGAAATGTCGCACTTACTGTGAGACATGTCGACGCGCCTGCATGTTTCTGTGCCTATATGCAGAAGTGCAGTTGTTAAGATAAATACGCGGTTCGACCAATAATGAGAGCAGCAGCCTGGTTAACGCGTGCGCCTGTACAGTGAGCGCGAGCGCGGCGCGCAGACACGCGGCTTCCCAGCCTGCCCCATTTTCGCCTGGAGAGTCACCCCTTCTGTGTTTGAGTGTCTGAAGCCGTTGGCTGCTCCTGAACCGTTTGGCTCTTTCTCTACTTGCTAACAGCCTTACAATGTTCCTCAATTTCTCCTCTATATCTATTTTGTAGCTCCTTTTTAAAAATTATTATATTTTTTTTTTGAAAAAGCTACGAATTATCTCTGAACAACGCCGCGCTTATCTGGGAATTTAAATACCGGTCCAGCGCCATCAACTGGGGTTCATAACGCGTTATTTGCTTTCATGTTAAAAAAATAGTTGAGGAGGAAATTCCACACAAGCGACAGCGAAGAAGACACCCCTGGTGTGATCGGGATTTTAAAGTAAGGGCTCTGCGTTTTGTATTTAATTATTTTTTTCCTCGTGAGGTGGGGGGTGGGGGATTAAAAGGACACGCATTACAGTGTATTAAAGGTGTGTTTACTGCGTGATTTGAGTGAGCGTAGCTTGCTGTTGACAGGGATGTGAGGAGAATAACGTTACTGTATAAGTGACAGTGGTGACTGGGTGGGGGATGGGCCGCCTGTGTGTGTGTGCGCGCGCGTGCTTCTGTGTTTTCTCTCTATGCAGTAACCTTTACTTGATCATAACATTTAATGTAGTTGACCAGCCATCTAATTGCTCCCCTCGCAAACTACTGTGTTTTATATAAAGCATGGGTGATGTTGTATAACCTACATTAACACCAGTAGCAGCAGCAACATCAACACCAACAACAACAATAACAAAAGTGGCCAGTTAGCTGGTAAACCAGCATGTGTCATGTTGTGGCATAATTTAGCCGAATAGGGCATGGGGACATCATGGAGACAGCCTTCGCTGGATGACTGGGTCATGTTGTAAGATGAGATGTAAGCCATCCATTCCTTTGGAGGAGCCTGGAAGTCCACTTCACATGCTTTCCCTCCAATTTTGGTGGGATCTGGGGGGCTGATTTTACAGAAACATATGACTGTGGCACACAACAACAATATGCCGGTGCCCCAGCTCAGAGTGGGGGGGGGAGGGGGAGGGGGTGTCAGAGTCAAAGCCAAGGTATTTTACACTCATTGACAGTGACATTGGGACAGCGTTCCTGATTGTCATGTTTTTCTTGAATTGAATTTGAGTAATTTATGCAGCTTGAATAGGTCTTTCAGTTGTGTTAAATAGAAATTTCTGTATGTTCATGCCACTTCACATAACTCAGCTTGAAATTCTTGTAATGCCTAAAGAAATTCAAAACTTACAGTGCTTTCCATTGTTCATTCTTTAGTGAAGTATTAGTCTGCCCCTCCCCCATAATTGTTCTGTTAAAGGCACAAGTATTACTAATAGCATAAATTTGGTGAATTGTTTTCCAGTAATACAAGGGATGTTGATGTTTGCCTGTGAGACTTAGGAGCAAATTTCCAAAACACTACTGATGTTTCATTACCTGCAGAGCCATAACAACAACCATTATTGTTATTACATTTTGTACATTAAACTTGATTAGTGCAACGTTGGTTAAGGTCACGCAATTTTAACCAATTTTGTTGCGTTTTTGTATAAGGCAAGTGTAAGATTCCGCCCACATTTTTGTGTATGAGCTTTTATTTTAGCTTTAAGAGTGCTGTGTTTTATTTAAATGGCCTTTTAATTGTTAGGTGATATAATTGAACTGGCTCGTTTGCCAGCGTGATTGTCTTCAGCATGCCCCAGGTAGAGAAAGGTATCTTGATTCTGAATTATTGATCTCTGCCTTCTACACTTTCTCCAATTACAGCAGGCACAGTTATGTAATTCTGCTGCTAGACGGTGTATGCGAGAGTGGGGGAGGGGAAGGCACAGTGAGAGCTGTGACTGTTTGTGCTAAATCGGGAGGGGTTTTACAGGCATTCATTTGGTTGTTTCAATACTTATTTTTAGTCCGCTGCACCCCTTGTTTGGCACCGTGTGGCTATAGTCTCCATAGCTGCTTTCTAGACCTTATAAAGGATCATAAAATATTTACCTCCCCAGTGTCGTCACATGCCACGCAGTGAACCAAGCAAATTGACACCAAAGGTAGATGTACGTATTGCATTAGCTTGTCGAATATCTAGGGTGACCCTAATTATGCCCTTTGTCAGGTTGTAACACACTGAAAACATTAGGAAGCCAGACATTCTTTAATTGTAAATTTATGCTTGAGAAACCCAAGACATTTTATTGAGAATACTAAGGAACTCTTCTGGATTTATTTTTGAAAAGATCATTTGGTGTCTGCATAAATATCTAAACAATGATTCCTGATTCACTGCTTGTCCTTTGCAGATTCATTGTTGAATCCGTATGTTAATGATTGGAATATGATTTATGATTTACCAAATGCTCTCAATGAAAATTTTAATTCTTGTCACTCTTGTCATTCTTTTATATTATATATTAGACAGTTGAAATACCAATTTGTAAAATATCAGTCCAATTTATCAGTGGTAAAACCTGAACGATGTTGAGACATATTTCATCAGGATAAACCAAGGTGTCTTTCCAAGGTGTTGAGACACTCTGGGTTCTCCCATTAGGGTTGACCCCATGAAACATTGCATGCTCGTTGCGTAATGCAGATGTGTTGAATGCTGGTTCTGCCTTGATCTTCCTTTCTGTTAGTCAGGTGTCCTTGGCAGACACGCTGATACAATGTGTGTTTCAATGGATTTTGGAAATGGTAATATGGGGACGTGTTGAGTAAGAGCCAGGCACTTTTGGGTGCCTCGTGTCTTAAAGGGACTTCTTCAGTTTTCCCTTGAAATGCAGAAACCACATGTACCACGCAGTATGCTTTCTAAACCAGAATATTATTTTACTTAATAAAAATGTATTTGATTAAGAAGCAAAATGAATTGTCACTTTCATCACATTTACTCGTTTACTCATTTCATGCACCGAAGGGGAAAAACATTTAATTGTTTGCATTTTTCTTTAAATATCAAGAACCTTATTATGTCAAAGAAGTAAAAATAACTTCTTGTGGAGAATATTTGAATAATGTTAGCCATCAGTGTTAAAGTAGGTCAGTTGCAGGAAATTTCTGAAAATGTGAGGTGGAAGTATCATACTGGGCCAGAGATATATGAAGAGTAGGAAGAATGTGCTTGACTCTGACTGGCCAGTCATGTGTGAGGTTTGCCATTGATGCTTCAGACATTTTTCTGGTTTATTGTGAAGCTGATGTATCAGTGTTGAATGAAAATAACTTTCAGGCTCACCAGCTGCCTCGTCTTCTTAAATGGTAGAATGCAAAGTTTAATTTGCATTTATTATTTGTGTCGTCTTACATTAAAATATGTTTCTAGCTATTTTGATGATTAAATCAATTTTCCTCATGTGTACTATAGGCTTGGCAGCCATAAATCATTGAGCTGGATTTAATCGAATACTTTTTATGTTAGGGCTTATTATCCATTATCTCATAATTAGCAAGGGTCTAGTCCTCTCATATGCCTCTGTACGATAGTTGCATGTGCAACTGCATGCATTACTGATGAGTGATAATTTTATGTACTTTGACTGGCTGATAAATTTAAAGTGATTTAAAGCTAAAGTGATTGTGCACAGGGGGCCATCAAATCCACTGGTATTGAAGGGAACCTTATGCAGGCTCCAGTACATTTGGTTAAATATACTAATTATTGGGATTGTTGTTGGGCACAGAGTATTAGCATTGTCAAACTAAGCACTTTAAATAATGCTGTCTTTTAAACAAGCGTGGGTAGATCCATTTGTCTGTTGTTAAATCTGTTTGCTAGTGTAGTTTGAGCATTAGGTATCTATATGCATAGGAAAAAGATTTTGTGGATTTTGCTCATTTAAGTTTTTCTTTATGTGTATATACTACACTTTTACACATTTAAAATTTTCCAATACCTAGATATATAAAAAAAAATATGTGTGTTATCTCTGTGTACCTTTTGGCATCAGAAATCAACACATTATTTAAGACTTTGCAGCTTTACATAGTAGCCTTGATACTCAGTGTAAGTTGTTTTTAACTAACAACACAAGTGGTGTTTCGTGACAAAGAAGATTCAGGCTATGTTGTGTTTTGTTTATGGAATGTGTCTCTTGCCCATTAATAGTCTATTAAAAAAAATTCTTACCTGTGAGAGTGTTTTAAAAACTAAGTCTGGGCTATATTATAAAAGAGAAGCTGCACTTTTTGTATCTTAGCAGAAGACTGCAGATTGCTTAAGTTATTGACCGGAGGCCAGTTTTTGGTATTTTGAGAAACTAGTTTTGCACACTTATTGAAATACACTTTGGCAGCAGAACAACCTATGGGCTCCCTTATCTAAATGCTCCTAGAATTCATGATGGATCAAGGTTAAGGAACTTATCATATTAGTACATGGACACAACTTGGTTTTGTGAAATGCCTCTGTATGCTATTTGTTTAGTGGCTGGATTTTGTTCAGATTTTTTTTTCCAGGAAAATAACAATAAGTGGAAATGACCAGCTAGTTTTAGAAAGCTCACTCCAATTCAGTCATGCCTGGCCTTTTCTTGGGAAATCCCTTACTGTTTTTATTTGGGCTGGATAACAGTAATGTTAGTATGTATACAGAGCAAGAGGGTTGAGATTGCCACTGATGAATAGGAAATTCTTTAGTTACGTGAGAGATTTTGAATCGAAGCTGTGTCTTGCTTCTGACTCTGTGTCTTTTACGAGTTGCTGGATATTAACATGACTCATTGATCTAAATATAAATATCAGTGTTTATAAATTTTGGTTGGGTTGGTTGTGTGTTATACCTGAAAGCCGTTGAGATATAATTTGGCTTTTTAAATAATATTTATTTAGAATTTATTGTTATACCTCAATACTCCCTGCTTGTCTTCTGGGCAGATTAATTGTCCATAACCATAACATTTCTCCATAAAATTTCTTACATTGTATCATAGCTGTTTATAACAAACAATTTTCTCTACTTGCCACTTAGATGCAGAAAGTGAACACTGACCACACAGTGATGCAACAAGAATGCAACTCACTATTCTACATCCAGAATTTTTCTGGCTTTTACCACTTTTTTTTTTTTTTTTACATTTTTACCCAAGTTATGTTCGGCCATCCACAGAGAATGTTGGGTGACAGGAAAACAAAGATGAACGATCTACTAGAATAAAAATATTAAATGCCGATAATTTAGATGGGACACTCAATTTAGCAACTGGATATTTGAGGAAATGCTTCCCTTTTAAGGAGGAAAAAACAGGAATGCTTTGTGGTTTCCATAAATAGAGCAAGACAGTGGGGGAGGGAAAGGAGGTAGGATATATAAATTGGCACAAAGCGAGAATTTCATTAGGGCAGCCTACGTTGGATGTGTATGGCGCAAACCAAGATGTCCTCAGCAAGCTGAAGGCCAAGTTCAAGATCTGATGTGCTTTAATAGGAGGGCCTTATCATTTATTTTAATCACAATTAGGGCCCTAATGTGAAGGAGATGAAAACCAGGCCACCGAATGAGAATGGGGGGGGGGGAAGCAATAGGCAAAGTAATTCCTGGGTATTACAAATTCTTGCACTTTTAACAAGAGCATAACTTTCTACATCACCTTGGCTCATGAGTTTACCTCACCTTCTTTAATAATGATCGAAATGAAAAACAAATATTTTCTAATGAAGAGAGCTGACATGAGTGTGGATTTTTCAGAAATAAATTCATCATTCCTCTGGAAATACGTATCTGTTTTGTAATATGTTAGACAGTAATTGGATTATAATGTATTGGGTCGATATACTGTGGATATTCAGGTGTCACCAGTAATCATTTATCAGTAACTTATTCAGCTTTAGTTTTCCAAGAATTGCTAGCCTGCATGGGTAGCCATTGATGGTGCACAGAAAATTTTTCCACTTACATGTAAAACAATGCACCCAAGTGATTAAAAAAAATTATAATCTTGATGATGCAGTGCAGTGTCGTTCCTCATTGTTTTTTTTTTTTTTTTACTTCTCCTAATTATAGTTTCTGAAGTAACCAATGAACATCTATGCTAGCTAAGTGTAGCATGCACACTCCATTGTTTTAACTTTCGTCAGTAGTAGACACCCTTTGATTGTGTGTGTGTGTATGTGTGTGTGTGTGTGTTTGCAGTTTAGGGAGTATATTTGAATTAGGAAAGCCCCAGGCACGTGGCACTTCGCTTGTCTTTCTGTGTGACAGTTTTAATAGTGTTTATGACAGCTCACATTACAGGGCTAGAATAAGTACCAGTTCTGCCTGACAATATGTAATCATGTTGGTGATGAACTCGGTTATACATCTCGTAAAACAATTTAAAACATACATGTCATTTCAGTCTAGCAAGGTATTTTCTATGAAGCTGTTTGGTATTGTAATTAACACTTATTTTATATTTTACTCTGTTCATTACATTAACCATTTTATTTTTAATGCTGGTGGTACATATTCATATCACTTTATTGTTCCAGTAATTGTTGTGTAATATTCTGTCACATTTGAACGCATTAATATTTTGCTGAGACTAACTGATAGTATTTTCCTTTTCATTTTCTTGAATATGAGATCCCCAAGTTTGGGTGGGGGATTTCTTTGTTCCCTCTCCCATTGAGGATCATATATGGTCTTTGCAGGCCAAAAAGATGCTAAATGGTGTTCTTAACTGGGATAGTCTGTGGTTTGTGGCAGAAATAACTGTTGTCTTTCACCTGTAATTTGCAGCAATTGGCTCATTATATGCAAGGGACTTCATTGCAGTGTTTAACTGAAAGAGGGGAATTGTATACTTCATGGTGAATCTACTAGAGTCAAATAGTTATGGAAAATGAGGGGGAATATTCATAGCATTGTTTTTGTTCAAAGGTGAAAATGTCCTCCTTAAAAATTGCATTAGCTCACATTAGCAATATTTGAATATATGCAATAGTGTTCAGCCATTTTGGCTAGTATTGTTGCGGAGTTGGACCAGGTTAATGCAAGTATGAGAACTGCTGTCTGAGCGTTAAAAGATTAATGTGAGTCATATGTAGTGTTTGCACCATGGAGATGTATATTAAGTAAACAGATGTTAATGATTTTTTAAATATTTAAACATCCAGCAAGTGAACATATTAGTAATATCCATATGGAGTTTATTCAAAAGAATAAAGCAAAATGAAAACAATGAGTCATGTACTGTATTATGAATATAGTCACTCATCAGTAGAATTTTGATATTATAAAACAAATGTATTTGTAAATTCGTTTTTGGTATTTTGGCATTTTATGGTTTTGGACTTCTTTTTAGATATGAGTCCTTTTCTCCAGATGCTTGCTTATGTCACAAAAAAATGACCGTAATTATTCACAGCATGTGGCTCTCTGTGCCCTCCTGAAATGTTAAAATCGCAAGTCCAGAATGTCTGTAGTTAAATTCTGCTTAGTAGTGCTTGTGTTTAGTTTGGCAAGCTCAGCTTCAAATGATTACACATTCCATGGTAAATACTAAAGTGTTGTAGAGGTAGAGAGAGTGAGGCTAATTTAGAAAGGTACAAGTCCATGTTTACATACTTAATCTAAATAACAATGGATTACTTACGATGAGTAAGACTGATGACATTTTCAATAATTACATTGATTTGGAAGGATATGTCTTAAGCTGTTTTTATTTTATTGAAAGTAGCGTAAAAACCTTTTTCAAAATCTGGATGAAATTATGGTCCTTTGAGATGGCCTACCTAGGCAAATTTTGATTCTTCTGGTAGTAACCTAACATAATATCATCTGCATCATAGATCAAAGATGCTTGGATCAAGGCATGTATGAAATAACAGCTTATGTGTACAAATAGCTAATCTTTTATCATTATTTACTCTGCCATTCACCGGTAATTCCAAGAGAGTATGTTTGTTACACATTTCTTTGGTCTGTAATCATGCATTCAGTTGTACTGCAAATAATATGTTGGAGTTTTTTATGTACCAGCCTCACCAATGAGCAGCATTTTGTTCTATCACAGGGTGTTTCAAGGTGCACCTCTGTCATTTCATGTCACAGTTTAGCAAAAATGTTTATAGTGGTATGTAGCATTAATCATAATTGTAGTCTATTTGTTCTAATTAAGCACTACAATTTCTCTTGTGTTTTGGTCTGAGATATTGAGAGACTGGAAATGTCTTTTTATGGAAATGGCTTTTTATGTCATTACACTCTAGAATTGTACTCTTCCAAATTGTAACGTAATGTCTAATGGTAACATTTGCGGTATGTAGCATGACGGATAAGGTCAAATTTGTCATTCGTGGAGCTGCTATTTAAGCTTCTGTCAGTGTCATGGCTCATTTTTCTCTAGTGAAAGAGGAAGCTCTGGTTAGTTAATGGCCCAGGAAATTCAGGAAAACGTCTAGTGCTCTATCTGTTGAATGTTTCTTTTTATGTCAACCTTAAACACTAACCAGAAAGAGTACCATGCTTCTACAGAGGGGTATCTGACAAATGCTTTTTGCTGAACATCTCATAGTGATATGGGCCATAAAAGGGCTATAAAAATACACTTTTCAGTAGATCCATAGTGGACCTTCTAAACCATAAATGATATGAGAAAGTGTATTAAGATCTTGCTTAAATGGTTGCTTTTGCTGGGTCAGATATTTTTACCTGAATCCTTTTTGTGCTATGCTGATGAAAAGGTGTGTAACGTCTTAAGAGACTAGATTCTTTTTACATTAATTTTAGGTTTAACTTGTATTGTAATATGGATACCATGGGTAACATCCCATAAAATCCTTTTTGGTTACAGCTTTCCTTTCTTTTTATAATAATTGCTGTTTTGTTCTTTGTAAACCGCGTAATTCAAATTGCCTGTTGAACGATGACCATTCAGACCAACCATAGATTGTCACCAACATATGGCAGCAACATGCGTGCCATGGCAATGTGAGACAGCTGAACCCCCTTTGCCACTGAGCCAATTACATCTTCCTGCTTTCATGTCTGTGTTGGAGTCTTGCCTCTTATGGTCTCTGCTCACATTCTATCAATTTCTACACTTTAATATAAGTAAAATAACATGGGAAAAATTACATAGAAGCAAATCCTTGTAATGTCTTATAAATACAGGTTGGTGAATGCTTGCATGAAATCTTAATACATTATAAAGTGACTCAATAGAGAAATTAAATCATTCATAATCATGAGCTGTACTGTTTTGTTTTTATTTGAGATTGCATCTAAGGATATTCTTGGCAAGTCTACATATAAATGAATGAACCCTTCAAGTATAACACCAAACTGTTTATTATCCACTGACTAAGACCTATAAATCACCCCTGGGGTGTTTGGAAGAAAAGCATTCTTTGAGGTCTTTAAGAGGTGTGGTTTTGTCTGCAGGTTCACCCTGAGCATTACAATTACAAGAAAAACAATAGAGACCATTTTTTTCTTTTGTAATTTTTTCTAATGGGCAGCAGGTTTGCTCTGTCACATAGAGCTTTGCCACTTCTTGGTTACCTAGCATGTGTGAAAATAAAACAGTAATTCTCTTTCTCTTAAAGAAATATCTAATAATAAACTTATAACCAGGGATGGACATAACTGGTATGCAAGTACGCATTCACCTTTAAAAACGATATCTGCGACAATCGATTGTGGTAACAGTGTAAATGCGTACTTATATGCATTTGCGCTGTTATGAAAACAAAATATAATGCATCTTAATCTTTATATGCTAACTATACTTCATTTGCGGTATACAGGTTAAAATGCAGTGTATTTTCTTGTCATAGCAGTACAAATGCACATAAAATAAGTACACATTTGTGCTTTGACAAACAATCAGTTGTCGCACATATCGTTTTAAAAGGTGAATGCATACTTGCATACCAGTTATGTCCATCCCTGCTTATAACCGTTTAAGAGCATATACTATCTAACAAATGAGGGTGAACTTCTTATAAACTTTGTTTTTTCTTTAATTATAGAGATTTATCGGCGCCATTGCAGACCTTTTTGATGGATCAGATATCGGCCATACATCACTGATCCATGTCCGATACTCATTTAGTTTTTGGCAGTCTAAAAAGATTGCTCCTAGTTTGTGTTGAATGTATTTGTACAGTCAATCACATGACAGCTGTTTCCCATTTTAGATCTGTTTTTTATCAGCATTCATGCTGAACACTAACGCTGCCTCTCAGTGGTTGTGAGTACAGTGACTTCCGCCTGCCGTGACCTCATGTGCATACCCTTTACACTACAAGGAGCATAAGAACATCAGATAAGATGGTAACAATCTGGAACCCGGAAGTATCTTACACTTTTAACAACTAGTAGCACGGCCATTTGCAGTCTTTATAAGTTTTGAAGTGTGGGAGTATCATTAAGTGGAATATCGCAGTAAACAAAGTGCACGCAATTATGTGAGACAACGCATGTAATGTGGAAAAAAAAGCTATGTATAATTGTTAGCATTGGTAACTTTGCGTACTGTCTACAGCTTGTGATACATGAGGGGCTGTTATGCTAAGTAAAAAGATCTCTTATATAGGAATCTCTATCGATACTGGGAGCTGATCGGAATCGGATTGGAACTGAAAAAATGTGGGTTGGCCCATCCCTAGTTAATTACATAATCGATTACTTCCCTTCAAGAACATGTTGTAATCCATCATTGCACTTCTCACGCAAATTAATATTACCAAACCTGATTTGGACATGTTGCCAATTATCCCTAACAAGGTTGCCATCTGGGTGAGTAAAATATAGCCATTGGAAAGAAATTTGCTTGTAGCTCATTAGATGGATCACCATACATTTGATACTGGACTTAGGGGAAATGTCAAGCTGTGTGTTTTCTGCCTGGAAGTGAATGGGTTCTCCATTCGTATTGGATGTATAAACCCTGTAACCTGACAGGGCTATGTACTGAGTAGGCCTCTTGGCTCCAACACCACCTCCCCCACAATTTTCTGAAAAGAAATTTTGAATTTATTATTGAACAGATTGGTTTATTTGTTGATATGTTTTAAGAACTCTCTTTTTACAGAAATTAGCTAGCAATTAAAAATGGTTTTTAAAATTATATATAATTCCATGCCTTGTTCCTGTTATTTACAAAATAGGCTCCGAATCACCAGGACCCTACACTGGACAAGTGGCTATAGAAAATTGATGGATAGAACCAGGCTATAAATAAGTTATTCTACCGTTTCTTTTTCAATACATTGTGCATAGCTATCTGAGTCTATCTTTTGCCTGAATGGTGTTGTGATGGTGGTTTACTGAATGCACTGAGATCCTTATACTGGAGAGGGAAATGTAGTGGAACTGTCGTATACTGGAGTGGAGGTCTGAAAAAGTGCTCCACCCCCTCACCCCCGATGGCACTAAACGATGCAATCCTTAAACCCAACAGACACCTCACCCTGTCCCTTTCACTCCGTGCCATTTAGCTTCATTTGTGACTGACAGAGTGGACTTGGGGAGTTCGAGAAAACACATTCGATCAGGAAATTGGGCATGCTGGATGCAGCACTTGAGACATTTATCAGAGTGAATACCCCAAGGTGGCTGCAGTGGAGTGAGACGCAGCTGCTGGGAAATGATTACAGGAGTGGAGGAATGGGGAATGGAGGGGAAAATTATTACTCAGCAAAATGAGCAGGCCAAATCATTTTATTTGCCCTCAGACAAAAACATTGTCCAGAAATAGGATGAAATGTGTAGGAACTTGGAGGAAAAGTAGAGGAAAGATATAGCCCACATCACATGATGTAGAAAGCAGAAAATAAATACAGACCTGTACCGTTTCTCAGCTACATGAATAAACAGCAGCTTGTTTTTGGTTGGGTAGCATTCATTTGACCCATCCCCCTGCCTGAGAGGTGCCCTTCCCCCGCTGTATAGTGATCGCTAATGTCGGGTGCTGCCATTTTGCTGAGTCACCAGAAAGGCACGGCGCTGATGTTTGCAAGGTTGGCTGAGGCTGCAAAGTCAGCTTGCTCTCTAGGTTAGGAGAGGTCTGTCTGTGGGGAAGTTGACTTGACTTTGCTGCTTTGTGTGACCTGGGAGTCAGATATTATTATTTGGGTCTTGACTCAGAACCACCTCTATCGCATCTCTTGCTTGGCAGGTCAAGGGTTTTTTATCGGTCTTTTAAATTACTGGGGCATTTTTAAGTTAATGTCCAAATGTCATGATGTTATTCGAATTCTATTCCCTTCTCTAAAATGTAAATGTTAAAATGTAAAGACTAATGAAGCAAGTGTGTTATTCATTACTTGCAATAAGATAATATGTTTAGTCATCATTATAAATATTTGAAATTGAAATTTATTAATTGAATTTGTCTGTACAGTATGATTTAGATGAATCTGGATCACTGACATATCTAGTTAATTGTGATGCTTGACTATTGTGATGCTTGACTATCCCTGCCAGCCCCTGTAGGATGGGCTCCCCCTTTGAGTCTGGTCCCTCCCAAGGTTTCTTCCTTTTTGGGAGTTTTTCCTTGCCACTGTCGCCTTTGGCTTACTCACTGGGGGCTTTGGGTGCGGATGCTGTAAAGCGCTTTGAGACAATGTAATGTTGTGATAATGCGCTATACAAAAATAAATTTGTTGTTGTTGTTGTTGATGCTGTTGGACGTTTCCCACATTTTTGTTAATTTACCTGCTCATACATTTTGTCTTCATGTAACATAGGAACCTGGGGTTGAGAAACCCAGTGGACCATAGTAGAAGTTGACTCTGAATTTGCATTCTGTGCGTATTTATAGCCCTGCAGCTTTTAACTGCATGCTATTGACCTTTGTGGTCTGCTATAGACCCACCCTCATAATACACTGAAAGGTTGTATGTGCGATTAGGTGAAAATCACCGAAAGGGGAAGCACATTAAATACTAAATGAGCCTGTGCGGCCAGTAGTTTAGCAAAGGTGAGCTTGACCTGGGCTTCCTGGTATTTTGGTTGTGAAAAATGAAGCCCGATGCTCTTGAAGAGAGTTACATATGGTTTTCAGTTATGCAAGCAAAATCTACAAAAAAAGAAAAAACATCCATTTTGTTTGTGACATTTAACCTGACATGGTACATCACTATGGTTACGGATTCTAAGTCTTTCTTATGAAAGGATTGCTATTAAGTTGGCTAATGAGATCTGATTTCAAGCTTATTTTTCTTTTTGGACAGAAAGAAAGGGTTGATAGGAGTGTTCCTGCGTAGTTTTTGTGCATCGAAAAGAAGTACAGATACACGTACACATAATGAAAAGCATAAAAGAACCCAAGACTGCAAGTAAACACTTACATAACCAGCACATTGTTTGCATGGCGCCTTCACCATGGAAACATCCTAAAATATCGCTAAATGTAATATTGTTTGTTGAAGCGCAGCTGTGTCCTTATTGGCCAATGTAAGCAATAAGGCAAAACTGCGTTCATGTTTTCATAAGTATCATTAAACTGGAATACTTTTATAGATCGTGAAGATCCTTGTGTTTGACTCCTGTGCCTCCATTTGTGTTTAATGTCAATATCGAAGCTGAAATAGCCTTGAAATAGTCTTGAAAGGACTGCTAATGTCTGAACCTTTCAACCAGGGATATGTTACAGCTTCCATCTCAAAGGTTATAAACATCTTTTTTCTCCAGATAGAAAATTGAAAAAAGATTTTGATTTTAGTATTTCTAGTTCTTGAACATGCCCATTATATTCAAGTGGAAGGATTGCTGAAATGTTCTCTTAAAGGATACATTTTCCTATGCCTTTTGTATTACTGCATAATCTTGCATTTTCTGCTGTCTATGTAGGAGGGATGTTGGAAATTTATACCCGCAAACATTGGAGATCAGGGACAGTGTTGATTCTGAAGGTATATTAACAAAGCAAATATGCCACCATGAAATTTGTGAGTGTGCCTACAGCCGAAAGGTCACAACACACCAGGCCGTGGATGACGTGCATTTAAGCAGCGTGAGTAATGTGTTGTCCAGCGAAGTGGAAATGCCTGGTAAAATGCAGAGAAGTCGGAGACAGAGCTGATTCATTTCCAGGTTTTGCGACAGTAACTGGTGCTGGATGTATAGTGAAAACACTGACGCTTAGTACTATATTGTGTGTAGGGAGAAAAATCTTGCTTACGGCACAAGTGGAGCAGTAAAGTCTTAGAGCATCATGAATGGTTAAGATGCAGGGTCTCAATTTGGTCAATTCTGTCCCCCAGCTCCAGCTCTCAGTAGATTAACTTGTTAGTTTATATGAGAAATTGTGCCTAGCCACGTACAGTAATCCCTTCACACTTGTGATTGTTAGGGGTGGAAGATCTCTGCGAATGTGAAAATTTGTGAATAATACCCCTAACCATATAGTAATCTCCTAGCTGAACAATAACATAAGTCTCAGTTTATGCAGTACTGTATTATTGACATGGGAAATGACAAAGCAATTTTACTTCTAGACCTTTTTATGTGATACAAACAATCTAAATTGTGCCTCGGTATGTACAAAATGTCTGCTGTATGCACCCGGAGCACTACTTTTTGGACTCATTATTAAAAATGCAAAATGAATGGCACTGAAAAGTTTAAATGTTACTGCCAGAAATGCAAGATTCCATGGTCACCACATAAGTGAGGCTGGTTGCTGAGACAGTGATCTACAGCATACCCAAAAGACATTCAGTATTAAAGATATAGTATGCACTTATACTAACAAATATCATGCATTACAAAAATGAATATGTTATATGGTTTTCTGCGATCCAAATGATTTTCAGTATTGTTTTTGGCTTATGCGTTGCCCTCGAGTTCAAACTCAGAAACTATTCAAGTGTAATTCCTCATTGTTCAACTCCTGAAACAAAAAAAACCCATGAATGTCAATGGGTTACTGTACATCTAAGTGTGCTGATGCTGAAAGAGACACTTGTGAAACCCTATGTTAGGATCATTTTAGCAGTGAAGGTAGTCCATATTCAGATGTTCATTCACTTCTTCACCAAGATTTGCCACGTAAGTTTTGCTTGATATACACAAGAAAAATTATAGTTATGGGACCTGCTAACTTGCTTGCTATTCTGAGGTGTTCGATTGAAAGTTTTTTTTAAGGCCGTCTGATAACAAAAAAGTAGATTATCAACACCTCTACTATAACAGCAGGTTGGCTTAGCCAGTCACTTTTAGGCTTGGAACACAGCTACAGTTCTATGATAATTTCTACACTCTGAAACATCTGAAAGAAAAGAGCACCATTCCTTTTAACAGATTTTAGCATCATAAATGGACACTCCTAGGTTTTATCTGTGGTGACAGAGGCGGACATTGAATGCCTTCCATCTTTTTTGATAATATTCCAGAATCAACTGTAAGGAGAATAAGATCTTTGCTAGATGAGCAATTTAAGAAAAACGAATTAAATGAAAGTTTAATATACAGCTGTACAGCCATTGGCAATTAAGTTTTCATTCAAAGGGCATTTAAGGACAGGGGAAAATCCCCAGACAAGTTCAGCTGTGATCTGTCTTGCCTTTGTAGCAGACTTGCTTGGAATGCAGGTTATACTGAATCTGCAGAAAAGGTATAATGGGTCTGTTGAACACTGTCGCAAAGGAATGTCAAAAAACCACAACTGTCTGTCTTGTCTTTCAGGGTTTCAAACAACGTACACATACAATCACACCCCTCATTTACATCTGATTTAGTTCTGACAGTTAACCTACTTAAAATGCATGATGTGTAACTGTATAGCTGGCTCATTTTGACCTGCATGTTACCTGGAGAGAATGTCAATTTATACATTCTGTGTACACATGAGTTCCCGTGCCAGATATCAAACAGCAGGGTAAAATCTCCAAATGGAAACGGTAAGTCTATTTTAAAACCATACCATCACGTTTTATTAAAAATAGCTCCTAAATAGTTTGTCATATTTCTCTGGAGAGCATGCCTGTCATTTTGTTAGGCAGCCTGCAGGTGTGCTCTGCCTATTTGGAAAGGGTTTGTTCATTAGGGGCTCGGTGTCTGACAAACTACCAGTGTAAGCATGAAGCTGGCTGCGATGGCATTTGTCGTATTTTACCTGGGGAAGGAGCAGTGCTAAGCTCGATGTTGACTTTCTCCATGAATGTTTAAAAGCCAAAGAATGAAAATAGCAACACGGTGACGGTTTGTGACTGACATGCACGGCAGCAGAGACCCGATTAATCAGCGTGGGAGTGAAAGGCAGTTTCCTCTGGCTGAACCACATTGGCCTTAATTTGCCAGTCAGTCTCTTCTTACTGCTGTTTCTCCCTGGGGGTGGGAGCATGTGAGAAGTGGGGGCTGGGGCACTCTGGAGCCCGAGGAAATGCCATGCATTTCTTGTGAAGGAGTCTCCGCCAGGATACATGATCCCTGCCTCGGGTGGTTTCCGGGCGCCCGAAAGAACAAAGTTGCCCTCGGATGTGCCTCCCCGACCCAGACACTCCCTTTTCCAAAGGCCTTGGCCGCTGGACCCAAACGACCTAAACTGTGCAGCGGAAATGTAAATAATTTAGTTATAGGTGAAAGAACCACAGCCTAGATGAAGCACTGTTACAAGCCCTGAATTTGCAGGTAATTTGATACGACACTTAAATTAGTGCCGTTAAATTGGCAGGGGAAGCATGGTGCTGACAGGCAAGGGGAAGTGATTTGCCTGGGAGAGCCGGTATGTTCGCTCGAGGCTGAGGCTTGAACGGAAAAGCAGGTACTTCTGAAAAAAGACCCTCCCAGTGCGCCTGGGAATATGGAATCCTGTTTGAGGTTTTGCTATATTTTAAACTGTGTCATAAATGGACAATTTAGAGTTTTACCTAACAAAAGAATTGGTTTGATGTGTTCTCACCCTCCTTGGTGATTTCATATTTTGCAGAGTTTAAGTTTGCATGTATAGCTGTGATTGTTACACCTTTTTAAAGTTGGATTGAAATTACTACAGTGAATGTCAGCGTTTGAGGAGAGAATTCTGCAATGATTTTTCCAGTCGTGACTCAGGGAAGGTTACATTTCTGCATATATATATATAAATCAGCATGTCTAGGATATATGTCAGGAAAACTGTGATAGCTAGCACAGATACCTCCCACACCCCAGCTAAGGATTAACCCAGTCTTCTACTGAGCTCCAGTGTCTGGAGATTTCATGGCCTACTCTAGAACAAGTATATTAAAAATCATCAATAATAAACCAGCTAAGAACAGGAATATGTTTTCGTATTATTGTAATGAAATAATAGCATGCAGACTATTGGGTAATTTTTATGTGCAGCGGTTGATTACATATTTTTTTGTGTGAAATATACACATAGTGAAAATTGGAATTATATATTTCTGCAAGAGGCATTTTACTTCACTTTCATATTGGGCTGCATTCAAATGAAGCTCTCCATGATTCTTTTGTAATCATTATTTGATTATCACTTAAGGTCAGCTTTAGCATCAGCTGTATATCCTTTTGGATCACTAAAACAATGGCTGTGTGAAATCTCCGGCTAATCTCAACAATGTTGGGTAACCTGTATCAGGTTGATCAGCTGCAGTCTGATTGCCAAGCCTGACTTTAGCCACGGATTGTTCACTGCATTATTTATACCAGTTATTGGTGTGCTGCTCTATGTTAACCTTACTTCCAGGTAGGGCTGCATGATATCACATCACGATTATATGGCGCGTATGCAATAATCACCAGTCCTTTAGACGACTGGCGTAAACATTTGTCCAAATGCTGGCTTTTCAGCATTATATAGGAATGTTTATTTATTCCCACAATTTAGTAAGCAGCTTAGTAGTGCGTCTAAAATATTAATGTGAGCTGTGTTGTGATGTCCAAAAGATAGTATTCTGTATAGATTTGGTGCATCCTTATGTTTAAATATTGTTTCTGACTTTCAACTGCAAAAATTACCGTCACACCACAATTTCTTACTACCTTGTTTATCCACAATATCTTCTTTTGCAAACGATGTTGTGGCTGCTAAGCTGTACATTTCTTCACCGCCACTTCAGTGCTTATCGCTTCCATATCAAAACAGTAGCCCATGGCGCGCTCCACTAACCGAATCTAATAAACATAAGGATGCACTGAATGTTTACTTGTTTATGCCTGTCATCTGAAGCCCTGTTGATTATTGTGCATGCGCGACATAACACATCTTAGTATAATTGCAATTATCTTGCATCCCTACTTCCAGGTACACTTAAATTACATTTCTATAGTTATAAGATTACAGGATGGCTATGAAAGCCATTTAATGTAAGTTTTGTGCTCACAGGAAAACTATGACTTTAACCTCCCACCTTCATTCATTACCCATCCAGCTGGAGACTTTGCTGTCATTTTTGGAAGCACTGTAAACAGCACAAAACACAAGAACACAAAAGAGAGGCTTATCTGTGCAATAGCTAAAATGATATGAAAGCGAGATGCCGGCTAGTGGGGCAGCTCGGCTGCATGTGGGCCGTTCTCAGTGATGCGATGCGCTTCCTGATGGAGCTGTTATCTGCCTAATAGATATGGTGTATGGTCTTCAAACCTCCGGCCCTGCCATAGCTGTTTAGTAGCTGGGCTTGATAAGAAAGGTCTTAGAATCAGGCGGAGAAAGCGTCTTGTTTTTATCCTCTTTTTTGATGCTTAAACTCGCGGCTTGCCTATAGCCTCATTTAATGTGAAAAATAGTTCCCGTTAATGAGGTATTTGCTCCACTTTTATTGTAAGTATTCCATTGTAAAATTGTGATGGCTTTCTCCTCCCTGTGGTTATTAAACAATTAAACACGAACACGTCTCCCAACAGCCGCTCCCTGCTGTGGATGCTTAAAAAAGGCCAGATTCATCCTGCACACTCATCTAGTTTGTCTCAGATTTGGTAAAGGCATTGCAGGCGCTGCTCCGCAGTTAAGCTTGAGTCTCTATTATTTATTTCAATCATCGTTGCATAGGGACCAGTCTGTTTCCTTGGTAATTGATGAATTGAGTCTGGGCATATAAGGAGTTCCGACAGATCACTTCTACTATCTTGTGCCTTGCTCATGATCAAGCCGATGGGTGTTTATTTCCAGTGCACTCATTTTTAGCTCTGAATATGTGTGTCAATGACCACTGTGTGGTTTCCTGTCAAATGTGGCCTCATTCAGTTTGTTTGTGTCTGAACGTGGTAGCTCCATGGTCTGTGACAGAGTAATCTTGGTATGGGCTAACAAATCGCAAATTATATTGACTAAAAAGATGTATTACAGTTTCAATATTTTTGGCGACAAACTGTTTTGACTGACGTACTCTGTGGTATAGGTTTTTAGCTCAGTATATAGCGAGAAAGGATCCCAGTGCTGTCTTTAAAACAGATCTGAGGAAAATGGCTGTCCCACCCACTCTTCAGTCCCAGTAAGGTCGCAGCAGAGAGCCACCAGCTAGCCTCTAAAATGACAGGTGACAGAATGAAACCAGGATAAAGAATATAGCCATTTTCCTCTGAGAAAGAAGAGAAAAGACTTCTCAGGAAACTCCCTGAGATATGGAGCAAGAAGCTGAGAGCCAAAGACACTGGGGTTATTTTTGTTTGACACAATGAGCTGTTTCCGTCTCAGTTCCTGCTTTGTTCTGCATTTGTTTTGAGAAGGGAACAAGATTTAAGCACAATGCATGCGAAACTTTAAGCATGTGTTCTTTATATCCATATTAAATTGTACCTTTTATGAATGCAGTTTTTAATTGCCATTTAGTTGTTATCACCTTCTGTCTTCCTCATAAGACCTGATCTGTCGATTTCTCCTATTCTACTGAAGAGAGACTGACATGAGCTTGACCTTTCTAACCTCATCCGGAGCTCTGTATTCGAAAAACACTAGACCAGGCATGTACTTGCCGGTTGTAATATTTCTCCTTGAGATAAACAGCAGGCTATTCCGCAGGCTTGCTTCAGATTGACGGGGGGAGTAGTTGTAGTTTAGACAGTGCTCCGCTGCAGATGATGAAACGCTGACAGATGAAGGAGAGCAGTGTGGGTCAGACGTGATTTCATTCCATCTGAATCTACATCATCTGTGTTGCTTTTCAGTATAAAACTGGTAGACTGTGCATACAGCATGTCCCCTACCTCCCAGCTCTAGCTGAATCATGGTTAAATAGTACAAGGCAAATAAATAGTAAAAACTACTCTTTTTTGCAAGATAGAAGAAGCAGCAGATGTTTACATCTGTGGTCACTCTGTGGTGTTTGACTATTTTATTTGTGGTTCATGAGAGGAAAGAAGGCCTACTAAGAGAGGGGAGTCATTTCTATCCATTTTGTGTACAAACCTGTGTACCTCATCACTGCTTGGGCTGCAGTTGCTGAAAGATTTGCAAAAACAATGAATCTGACACATGAAACCCCCTTTTGCCCTCATACAGCCTTTATTCGAAACCTCCTTCCGACCTCATAAAGCCTCTACATAAAACCCCCTTCATACCTCCTATAGCCTCAGTTTGAAACTCCCTAACGGCCTCATATAGCCTCTACATGAAACCCCCTTCTGGCCATGTACAGCCTCTACATGGTGTGC
Source organism: Isichthys henryi (assembly GCA_026776945.1). Classification (NCBI taxonomy): domain Eukaryota; kingdom Metazoa; phylum Chordata; class Actinopteri; order Osteoglossiformes; family Mormyridae; genus Isichthys; species Isichthys henryi. The sequence continues at coordinate 10,316,844 of JAODJX010000047.1, forward strand.
GTAAGATAGTAAAAAGTCTTAAGAAGTCTCAAATTTAAGTTTACTAGGTCTTAATGTTCATTTTGTGAGGTCATGGGCATATTTTATACTGATGTTGAAAAATATTTCATTTAATGTTACTGACTCGAGATGAAATGGTATGAAAATTATTATAGCTATTATTGACTCTTAAACGGTGTAGCGGCTTAGCTGGCTTAGATTACTTGGAGTTTAACACTGAATTTTTAGTACTGCGAAAGATAGCTCACTTGTAGACACTACATGTTGCCATAGCAATTTAGCCTGTTAGCCTATTCTGCTCCAAGTGGGATCTGTACCATGAAGCGGGATTTCTTGTTTAGCCAGATAACATTGAGACTAAGCAGAGATACGTAGCTCTGGTTGTCTGATATCACAACACTGATTTAATTCGTACATCACCTTGGAAACTCATGCTACACGTCTAACCTTCTCATTATAGTTTATGTGGTGATCCTGTTAACTAGTGACAAGTGCACTCACGCGCCAGTGTTTCCATATTCTTGGAGATTTGTGGTGATAGCAGGTTTGTCAATTTTGGAAATGTTAAATAAAATTGTAAATATTCAGAATTGTCCATGCACATACTTCAGGTTACTTAAAATATGTACTTGAAGACCAATCTTTTTTCATAAGGGATTCAATTACATATTCATAGGCTGCTGCATCTCCTTTACAACTGCATGCATGTTTGTCATATCTTACAAACACGCGGGACAAGTCCTTATCTTGATTCAAGTATGTTTTTATTTTATTTGACTCTCCAGGTTTGACGGATCTACTTCTGTCTTCTGCAAAATGTACTACTATTCACCAGTTAACAGGATTACCCCTATGCCACCGATCTGTTCTGGGGCAGGTTATATTTCAGCCTCATGGATCGCAAAAAATGCTTGGACCAATCAAAGAGACGGAGTTGTTATATTACCTGACCTAATAAATGGGATTTTTCAAGCAGCTTGCAATGGCAGCTTGTACATGAGAATCTTGTGACTGTGGTAAGGCAGTTGTATATTCAATATTCAGTTTTCTTACTATAATACCTTCCAAGCAAGTCAGGTAGTTTTTAATTGCAGACCTTTGATGTCCATAAGCAAAGATGCCCACAGAATATCTTTGTGTTTCAAGCCCTTTCTCTGTGTGTGCTGCATCTTCTTAATATCTATGAAAAGAGGCGATCTTTGATGTAATGGGATATTGGTCAGGCAGTTTGAGTTGATAGCATCACCCCTTTGTTTTCCTGAATTCCTTTGCTGCCAAATTGTAGTTAATATTTAAATGTTTGAATGTTCATGTGTGCATTTTATATTCAATGGCTGTCGCTCAGTTAGTGTCACCGGTGGTGACTGGACACAGTGCAGTTGTTAAGAAAGATGTATAGAAATACATAATATAGAAATCAAATAGTGTGCATTGTCCCGCATAGGCCATTGCTTAACACTTTTCTGGACACGTCGGTCTCATTTAGTTTTATAGTTATCTCTATACCTTTTGCACTTTGAATGATGAAATTATAAGTGAACATGGATGTCGCTGCCTTAAAATATGTCAACACTTTTGTTGTCTTTCCTGCCGCATACCCATGTTGTGCATGTATGTCTCCTTGTGTGTTTTGTGAGTTGTGATAAAGGAATATTGAATGGATTTTGAAGGGTGCTTGTTAATCTCATTGTTACTTTTGATAACGTTTGATACAATTAATATGAGTTTATTTATTTATTTGTTTGTTTTTAACCGGAAGTTCAGCAATTTGTGCTAAAAGAAGCATGGACTGTATACAGCTCTCAGAACACGTTAGTTTGGTATCTTGTCAACGGCATCGTCTTTAAGGCAGTAGCCTGTGGGAAAGTGTAAATTCAGATATTCAAGAACCTGTTAAAATGACCACTTTACATACTCGTAATGTTCGAGAATGAGATATTAAATGTCTTAGTTTAAGTCCATTGCGCTTCTGTTATGATTGGAGTTTCTAGGAAGGGGGATTTTATTTATAACTGTCAACGATGCCTTAATCGTCACATTGTAAATTTGATTTATTATTCACACATTAATTTGTGCGCATTTTTCTTAACATAATTTTGAATGAATAGTTTGGTCTAGTCAATGTAGTGTAAATGTTTTTGATTCTTATGTAGTCTATTTCTGCTTACAGTTTGGTCTTAAATTCAGCTTGAAGAGGCATTGAAAAGTCTTAAAAAGTCTTTCACATCAGGATTGCTGCAGACACCTTGCTCTACATTAAACCCCCTTCAGGCCTCGTACAGCCTCTACATGAAGCTCCCTTTGGCCCTCTTTCAGCCTCTACACTGCCAGTCAAACATTTTTCAACATCCTTTTCTTTATTTGCTAAACTTTAAGCTCTGTGCTCATCAATACCCTGTCAGAAGTCTTAGAAGAATAAGGAAGATGAAACTTGAAAGTGGTAACCTTGTCTGCCCAATCACCTGACCTTGACCGCATTCATCTGAAATGGCCTGAAATGGAGAGAAAAGTCAAGGCTACAGAGACCTTGTAGCTGAATCATGCAGGTCATCTGTGAACACTTCTCCAGCAATGTTGGGAGTGGACTTTCAGTAAAAATAATAATAATAATAATAATGTGTAGTTTGTTCAACTGTAATCAGGTGGCCATTTTGATGAGTCAGCGGTTGTTTCGGTTTTTTTTTATTATGTAAGAGGTCTTTGTCATTTAATTTTTTTTCTTAATTGTTATTCTGTACTTCTTTTGTACATGGTCCTGATATTGCTTAAATTGCATTAAACGAAAGGACTCCAATTGTTTGAAAAATTTCTGAGTGGCAGTGTAGTGAAACCCTACTTGGGCCTTTTACACTCTTTATGCAACCCCCCTCATGCGTGTGCATCCTTTCGTCTGTGTTCAGAAAATGGTTTGCTCAATGCTACATAGTCACTCTCCCAAATGTCAACTATTTACTGCTAAGCACTTCCTCTTTTATCAAGCATTCTGCTTTTGGACAGGGTTCAGTGCTTAGTTCTGGGTTTTACCTAAAAACACAATGAATGAAACTTTTCATCCTCTGTCTCTAACACTCTACAACCAGCAGTGGCATAGCAGGGTTAGCGGAACAATTAGCAGACTGTCCCTGAACCCTTCACATCTCTGGTACCTTAAAGGAAGTCCCAGTGGCTTTTTGGGGGATTTCAATAGAGGCCCTTTAGCTGGCAGACGGACACACGTCGCCAGATGTTCCCCCATAACCTGCTCCTCAGACCACCTCTGTCTGTGGGTAAAGGAGCAACAGCACAGAGCTTCAGGGAGGGCTGAACTCCGCTCATCTCACAATGTTGATTATAGGATGGCAAAGCAGAGCTTTACAAAATACACACTCCTCAGCTGATGGCTATATTACTAATGAAATGCTATTTTAAAATCAGGCTAATAAGTGCCTTTGTAATGGCAGGATGCTAAAAATTCATTCTATCGTGCCAGTAGGAGTTATGAAAATAATATAGTTAAAGTTTATGGCTACGGTGAAGTAGATCTCCATTAATGTTGACTAAATTTGTTAGCAGAGTTAAATTTGAGCTTGGCACTGGAGCTGCTTTGGAGAAAGTGTCAGTGCGGACCTAAAGCACTTACATTTTGGCTTGTGTCAGTTTTAGTAATCAGGCTCCTGCAGCCTGGGCTACGTTCTCATTGATCATAACAGCTGTGGTTTCTTTGCTGTCTGAACATGGCAGTTTTTGCATTTTACCGTCTATGGCTTTGTCCATTATAATCCTCTCACGGTGTCGGCTGATGCCGATCTCATTTTGTGTGCGGAGTTGTAAGACTCCCACAGAGAGGCAACACCAGTGTGTTGGCTCAGTGTCTGCAGGTCACGGCTGCATTAGGGCCATGGCTTTTTTGTGTCGCCTGGCATAACAGTATTTTATACATGCGGTTCACTCGGCATATGAGTCACACATAATTTCAGGTCGATTTGTTGAGTAAAAGTAGAAGTGTAGAAGTCTTCAAAGCAAGCAATTGGAAATAATTTCCTTATTTTTTGTTTTTCCCATCTTGTCTTACAATGTCGATGAACCAGCAAGGAGGCAAGGGACGTGGTTAATTTCTAAGGTTCTTTTAGGGCTGGGCGATGATATATCGATTTTATATGGCGCATGCGCAGTAATCACCAGAGCTTCAGATCAAAGGCGGAGCACTTTGCCCAACGCCCAATATTTGGTAAGCAGATTAGTAGTACAGCTAAAATATTAATTAGGCATTTTATGGCGCCAAAAAGTTAGCAAATTCGACATATCCGCATGTTTAATAAACGTGTCAGACTTTAAACTGCAAAAATTGCCGCCACACCACCGACGTCTTTTTACCTTGTTTATCCGCAAGATCTCCTCTTTTATAAGATATCTCTGGCTGCTGATCTGCTCCTTTCTTCACTAACACTTCAGTGCAAATCGCACTACAGTATACCAAACGTAGTATACCAAACGTAGTATACCAAAACAGCACGATGGTGTACTCCGCTAACCAAATTTAAAAAAGACTACTAAGTTTTGGGTGTCACGAAACACTTCTCATGCGTCATATAAAATCGATATGATATGGCCCAGGTCTTTTTTCATAATTACGAGATGGCTGTATTGTTGTGGAACAGAAGTGCCCTCACATACATGGTCTGTTTTACCATCACCTTCATAAATAAATAGCTGTTGCTAAAACAGTGCAGTGGGACCTTGTCTGTTTGCACCTCCCTGGTTCCCGCAGGACCTAATTTTCCATGTATCGCTGCGTCATCTTACGGGGAAGAAAACAAGGAAAGGTCGCTGGCTCACAAGCACACTCCAGAAGGACTTAAAAAAAGGCTTTAGCTCCTTCTTTCTTATTCAAGTTAAACCTTGGTTATTTGGGTGTAATGTTTGTAGGGAAAGGTTTATGCCGTTTGGTGTCATATGGAAATGTTATCAGCCAAGAGATGTTTTACTGTTTTGGTGTTTTTTTTGATAGGATAGCCGCCACTCTTCCGTTGACCCTTTTTATCTAAGGTGATAGGTGCTAAATAGGCCTCTTCACACTGTGGAACATTTTTGAGAACACCACTAAAACTTAACTTTGAATTTTATGGTTTTAAAGCATGACGAATTGTGCTGTGGTTGACAAAAGACAGCTAGACATATGTTTGGCAGGTCTTGATATTGAGACCAGACAATACTGATTTGGGATCTAAATATGTTTATAACAAATATGCCTTTGTGCTGTTATTTGGCTTCCAGTAATGGAAAAAGGAACAATAGGAATCCTGCCGCTAATATTGCTAAGACCCCTAATACTATATTTCTGCAAACAATTTCTGACCATGAAATAGGTAATTAACTTATAGTTCAGCTGTGGGATCAATATATATTCACACTGTGAAGTTTTCCTTGGGTTTTGCGTGTTTGTTGTTTGTGTGTGTATACAGTCACTTTGGCCGACTTCTTTTTGGTGAAAATGACTGTCACACAAGGAGAACATACTGTGTAATGCGTATCCTAAATTGCAGCCTTTGCAGTTTGCTAATCACATTGTTTCAGATTGTGATTCAGAATTGAAATCGATAAATCATTCAGTCCTACTCTTGAAGCAGCTCTATGGTCGCTGACATAATTTTGGCGTCGCTGTATTTCAGATGTCTCAGTTTGCACTTTTTTATGCTCATGCAGAGATTTAAATTGGGAATGTCTATGCAGAAGCTAAAATATAACTTAATTCTTTTCCTCTTATTTTTTTCCCCCTAGGCTGAAGAAAGGTACTGTGTAGTACCATAAGGTTGTCAGTGAACAACTCAGCAACGCTTGGTCACATGGTAAGCTCTTTCCCAGACAACTTACAGAGGCTTAATCTCATTTCTCTCCTCTAGTCTAAAAGTAAAAAAAAAAAAAAGAATAATTTCCTTGCATCAGCTGAAATATTATAGTGATTTACAAGGAAAGATTTATTTAAGAAGGAGGTAAAGGTTTCATGATCTTACAGTGCAGTATACAGACACTAGTCACCCTTAGCGTTAAGGTCTGCTTCTGGCACGCACCTACTCCATGTTTACCATGTTGTGAACGGATAGCTGTTTGTCCGGCTCCCCCGGCACCTGCCCAGCACCCATCTGGGACTGGGGGGGCAGGAGAGAAGGCTCTGATGTTTTGCTTGGAGATGAGCCAGCGTAGGTCCCCGCTGGGGTGGGGAATGAGGGAAAGATGTAACCACGTGCTTAGCTTCTCCTGGAAGGTCTGTAGTATCAGCTCTGTCTGGGCTGTGGTGCATGTCACTAGTTTGCTTGTTTGTGTGAGGGCTGCTTCACAGCCACGTGTCTGAATAAAAGTGGACGTCAAGAGCCCAACAAATCCACCAGAATGATGAATCGTCCTCTGGGATTTAGCTCTCTTTGTCCCAAGAGCTATGTCAGTGGTTTCTGTTTTGCTTTGTAGGATACCTATTTGGCCTTGAGAAGAGGAGATTTTAGAATAAGATAGGGGCCTGAATTTATAAGTCAGGGTGAATAGATGCCTGTTTAATGATGCCTTGTGATTTTTTTTTTTGCCACTTTCCATTTGTGTAATATCATTGCTGGTGTTATTATTTTTGGTTACATGTATTCCTTTCACTGTCAGTACTTGACTTCCAGGTCTTACTGGTTTCCTTCAGCAAAAGGAATTGCTTTTCAACTCAGCACAGCAGAGAATCCATCCACATAGCATTTCTCACCGGCTCTCCAAAGGCATAGCAGTGTGCATATAAAAAGGCCGTTTCTGCTTTCCTCTCCTAAAATGGCAGCCTACTCTCATCAGCACCTGGGCCAAGCATGGCCCCAAAACACCCTGCGCTCATATTTCAGACCCCCTCAGCACAGATGGAGCAAAGAGTATCATTTTTTTTCCGAAGGAAAGGCTTTGCATTAGCCTTTTTTATGGAGACACAGGGATCCATCTTTCTGGGGAGCTGTAAGTGTGTAAATGGGTGGGTGTTTGTGATCTGGGGAAAGAGAGCTTTTTCAGTTCAAAGAAAATCTGTCTCCATGTAGGGGAAATTTCACAGGCTGCTGGTGACCTTGAGGTTAGATTTTTATTATAAATTCTATCAGAACAGGTGAAATATACTTCTTTTGGATTAATGGGCAGCCAGCAAATATCTCTGGAACAATGCCCTTTGCTTCTCAAGCAATTCCATTTGAAATGAAGTAGTGTTTTGTGTTTCGTCTGCAAGGCAGTGGAGTTCATTGTTCAGACGTGTTCCTCTGCAAAGTTCAGGATCAGAAAAGGCTTGTGTTGATAGAAAGAAACTGCAATATGGAGGAAGTTTGTCGATTCTCAAGTCTCAAGATTTCATTTTAGTATTTCAGGTCTTTATCTGATGCATCAATAAACAGAATATTATTGCCGATTTGAAGAGTGGCAGTTGAGGCGAGTGAAACTGCAGGATTGATTGAATGGTCCAGATCTTCTCAAGCTTTATTCAAAGTCCCTCTCTGTTAACCCTCACTGACTTGACTTTCTTCCAAAATTCCCTTGCGACTCTGGTTTTCTTAGGGCGAGAGCATGAATTGTACTCTGAAAAGAACGTTGTCCTTGTAGTTGTGGTAGAGGAAATATGCTTCAGCAGCAGGTGCAGCGGCAGTTGTGAACACTGTGCGTGTGTCACGGTGTGTGCGTATGTCTCTGTGTCTGTGTATGTGTGTGTGTTTGTGAGGTGGCTGCCATGCCAACTCAGCTTGTCGGTAGAAACCAAAACCAGGAACCAAAGACTTATCTTTATTTGAGGGGTTCCAGCAGGTAGTTTCCTTTTAAAACAGATGGGATCTTTGTCACCGCTGTCTTTGCCATCCCAATGTTAGTTGACTGTGAACCATCTTTTCTTTATCAGATTAATTGTTTTAGTTTAATCAGAGGTGATTCTGAGAAGATGTTAGGAGTAATTAGAAGGCTCTTGCCTTTTTCCATACATAAAACTTTGTACTTGGGCTGGAGGAGAAGATGGAAGATCTGCTGGTTTGGGATTGGAATGATGTGTCTACAGCTGAGAGCACCAAACATGATTGTTTGGTGCAACGATGCTGTTGGCCTCATGTGGAAGAGGTGGAAAGGTCAATCTGCCAGACTCCTGCTTCAGCCGGGACCCGGTCAACAGCCTGCACAGCCTCACAGAGCCCAAATCAAGTCCCAGCCCACACACGCACTTCCTGGCCACAAATGTCCCGTCCAGCCCAGGGATAGTGCTAGATAATACAGCACCTGCTATTTATTTTATTTATTTATTTTGTGTGTGTATGTTGCAATTGGCCAGGAAGAAAGCTGAGCGGAGCAGTCGGCCCATATCTGAAACGGACGCCGGTAATGATATAGGAGCGGCAGGTGCTGCCTCACAAAGAGACCTCAGAGACGCGAGAGAGAGACGGCGTCTGTGCGGGAAGTGGCCCCAGTCCCGGGATGTTGGCTGGGGCAGCCCGTTCATGGGCCACACTTCCCATCAGACGGTGGGCTACTGAAACGCGGCCAGTGCTGATGAATTGAGCCGCTGGGCTTTTGATTTTGCTGAAAACGGTGTCATTTTGGAAATCCGTTCATCTCGGACATGCTTTAACCTTTACATCAAGAGGCTTGTCCTGCGTATTCCTATGTTTAAATGCTGTTTTTAATCATTTTAAAAAAACGATTCTTGTTTATTTTTAATTTTAGATTCAGTTCTTCTCATTGTTCAGTTAGTTTTAATGGAATGCTGAGGCATCAGTTGTTTTAAGTGCCCACCTGAGATCATTAAAGCATTCAAGCTAAAAAGTAAAAGCCTCGGCAGCGAAAAGGAGACTGAATCAGTCTCATCTGGAATGTCCACATTCAACTTTATGATGTTATTTTACCTATCTATGCAATCAGTGAAGAACTGCCCCTTTGCATAATTATCTATGCTAATACGTATCTATGCTAGCAACCCTGACTAGGGCAAGTGGTTAGAAGATGGATGGATATATGAATGTATTTAACCATTTTCTATAATGTCCTTTATTGAGATTTAGTAGCTGTTTTCTAAAGAAGCATTAGTCATTAATCAGGGCTAATGTTTTTTTTTGTCTTTGCAGGTACTTACGCACTGGGATGGTACTCTTTTAAAATCTTTGTTTTGTGAAAACTTCAGAGGAAATACTGTGGTAAGTTTTTATTCTTTTTTTTAAACCTTTTTTTTCCCTCCCACATACATCAGTCGAAATTATTTGTATTTAGACACCTATTTTGTATTCGTCGTAGTTCAGCCCTGAAGAGGGTGACGTTATTTACGTAGCGTTCATATGAATAGGCGGCACATCCTGTTTCTCATGCTGAGATGAAATGAGACAGAAATCTTAGACCGCAGAGTGCACCCGCCTCATCCCTTCCCCCATCGTCAGAATGCAAGCTCGAGCAAACCCTTGGTGCCAGGCTAGACCAGCAATAGGTAGGCCTGGGGGCTCCTTGAGGGTCGGCACTCAAGATGACCTTTGAACCCTGAAGTCCTGGTTTTGCTGGTGCTAAAGCCCCTTGTGAGTTGTAAAGTCTTCTGTAGATATGAAGTGTTGCTGACAATTGCTGTGGACAGTAATTGTGACATAGTCTGCATCCACCTGTAGTGGCTATAATTGTGCTTCACTTGCTATAAATAAGTAAACTATATTTGAGCATGAACCATTTTCTTGGGGCCTTTCCTCCATTCTTTCAGGGAAAGATTGATTTGGAGAGGAACTGGTTAAACCTTGGCTCCTATCAGAAGTGACCGAATGTTCATCTGCTAACAAGGGGATGGATTCTCTTGGATGTACTCATGACTTTTCTGAAGATTAAAGCAAATTTGTTATCGACCGTCCTGTCAGTGCATTAGCCAGCCAGGCCTCATTACTGCCTGCACTGTCCACTGACCCATTCGTCACACGCAGTTTTTAGCCTTCTACTCACAGCTGACCGAGATTTGTAACGGCTAACCTGTGATGACATCAAATCTATATGCTGGTTTTGCTCCGTTGCTTTTCCATGGGGCTGTTCTGCCTGTCACGTATCTAAAGACATCTTGTGTTCACAGCAACAGATGCTTGCTGAGCTGCCATTGACTTCCTGCTAGAACCAGGGAATGTATGTGTGGAGCCAAACCTTGGTTGAAACAACTTTTTGATGGCAGAGATGACCGTTAGCTTATCTGACAGTTTCTCATGAATCGGACGATCACACCAAGTGACCTTCAAAAGGAGTGGGAAACATTAAGTGGAATGAAGTGCACTGCTAGGACAGTTCGTATCGGTCTCCTAGAAGCAGGACTGAAGTGCCACAAGGCAAGGAAGAAGCCCTTAATTGACGAGAGACAAAAATGAACCAGGTTTCAGTTTGCAAACAAAAAAGTATTATTTACAGACACACAGCCATACATTGAGAAATGAGTGGAACAAAAAATTGTGCGGCGGTCTCTTAATTTTCCCCACGGCTATAGATAAAGAGAGAGAGATAGGGAGAGAGACAGAAAGATAAAGAGCTGGATGGATGGATGGATTTGATCATGCTATACGTACATCAAGAATGTAATACACCTTTTTAGTTATGATTCGGTTGCATTGTGTATGTATTACCGTCAGGTAAAACAGCTAGTTTCTTTCATAGCATAGTCATAGTGATACTGACATTTGTCTTTTATATTCTGCACTGTTTTTATCTCGTAGCGTTTTAGTAATGAATTTTCCCCATACCCACACAAATCCTTATGCCAATGCGTAATTATACTTTGGTTCCTCTCTTTGTAGGACTTCCTCCAACTCTCACTTCAATGCAGTTATTTTTAAGTTTAAAACGAATAATAAAAAAAAAAACCTTAATGAAGCTGTAAAGAAATAATGTTGTTGTGGGTGCTATTATCTCTGTTGTCAGAGATAAAACACAAATGGAGTTTGCATGTGTTGTGAGATGGTGACTGTGGAGCCCACCAGAAAGATCTCATTCAGAGTTTGCACAGCTGTAAGTGAATCAAGCCTTCGGTCATCAGCTTGGCAAGTGTTATTTTAGCTTCATATTTGACCTTCAGATCAGTTTGATAGCACAGCACGACACGTCTGCTGGAAGCAGAACCGTACCTCACTCAGCTGTGATGCTAGTTTGGCTGCCATTAGAATGAATAAGGATTAAATGCAGCATACCATTCTGATTATGAAGTATGTCTCCTGATTATACCAATGGAAGGTGGGCTTTAATTAGACAGATAAAGGGAGTAGCTCATTTTTACTACATGATAGTGAAAAACAGTCCTTTAGCCCTATACTAAGTCAATAGGTTCAAATTATATTATGAAAAAAAACCTTTGAGACTGGTCATTTCGGAGGTAAAAATATTCATATCTACTATAGCTGTGACTCAATAAAATCAACCTCTCTTGATATATATATATAACGAAAAATTCAGTTTAGGAAATATTTTTCCTTGCAATCGTATTCATAAGTGATTTTTTTAAAGTCTTTCTGAGCAGCTAGAATTTTCACACCTCTTCTTGGGAGGACCTTAAAATGTTTTCTCTGGCTTGTTGACTTGTCGGTTTCAGGCCCTGGTGATTTGTGCCCCTCCCCCCATCTTCTAGTGTATCTATGGCTTATCTAAGGACTTAAATACCAGAGAGTTCTTCTGGATGGTGAAGTTGAAATTTAACTCGAATGCATCTACATCATTTCAATGCAATCTATTTATTTCTAAGTCAATTTGCATAGAAATAATTATATCTGCTATTCTTTCTGTTCACAAGGTTGTCCTGGGAATTTTTGGCATATGAATGTGTTCCTTTTTTAATTAATGACTTACTCATCACTTTATAATGATAATGTATTTATTAGTTGTTTTGTTTTTTTTTTCCCAGTCTAGCTGCTAATGCATTAGCAAGCCTGCTAATGCGTCACTTTGCTGGGGTCTCCTCTTGCAGAACTGGCCAATCACAATCTCACCTTTTCATCTCCTATGGAAACAGCGCTGGCCTACTTGGAGGCACTTAGAGGTTGCCCGAGGTGATGAGCGTAAGCTCACATAATTAGCGGTGCTTAGCCAAGCATTTTTTATTTTTTTTTACACTCGGGACGTTCTGTAAGTTCAGGGGCAACGCAGGAAGGAGCAACCCAGAAAAAAAACACACTTATAAGAAACGGTTATGCTGAAGGCTGTAATGCGATTAATCATTTCTCATGCCATAGCTTGTCCCGATGCTAATAAGGACAGCGCATTTTCATATGAAGATCATGATGGACTTCCCCTCTCAAGTATTAGTGGAAGTTCTCCTGAACTGAGTGACACGACTATCATGTAGATGTAGGTCACAGATCATGCTGAACAGCCTTTTTTTGTTTCTTCAGTTTGAGATGTTCAGATGATATAGTTATGTTTTTCTTCGGTGTGTTGTTGAGACGAGTCAGTGTGGCATATGCCAGTAAGGCCCCAGCCCCTCAGTAGACAGTCCTTTAGATAAAGAGCTGGAAAGGCCCCTTTAAATGGTATAAGGAAAATCACAGTATAAAATAAAACGGAGAGAGCTCAGCCCGGGCCAGATGGCCGTGAGGTGATCTCGGTTTATGTACTCTGAAGCGGATAACAGTGCCCGACGTACCGCTGGCACGGGCTGGAGTCGGCACAAAACGGCAGGCGGAAGGGACTGCACTGTAGGCGCCATCTGTCACTCACTCCCCCGTCCCAGAACCCGGGTGTCGCACTCCGACTCCGTGGGGAAATATAAAAGCACCCGTGTTACATTTCACTGACATCCCCCAGAGCCCCCCTCCCTCCCTTGTGCAAATGGCTTTCCGGAGTCATTTCGGCAACTGGGGCTGCTTGCCGGTTTTGGCGAGATGACCGGACACCGTCACGTCCTGTCGGAATCTGTGGGAGGCAGTGAATCCATGCTCGGCTGCACTAAGCTAAGCATTAATTTGAGAATCTTAATGTTTGGTCACTAATCAGCATATTACTTATGCTGGAAGCATGACCCACCCCCGCCCCCTGGGAGAAAGAAGACTGGTACCCCATCACCCACCAGGAAGCAGAGAATATGCCTTACAGTATAAATAAATGTTAGGTGCCTGCCAGGCACCCCATGTCAGCAAAAGGTAATTCTCTAGCTGTTCATGAACATAGCTAACTGTATGTTCATTACACAGAAGTTCATAACGCACTGGTCAGTAACAGGAATCCTAATAAGTCACAAAGTTCACTCATTGCATTAGCCGCACCATTATAAATGTGCCACTTATTCAGAATTATGACACCTGTTAAGACAGACTAGCTAGCGAGATCACTGGGGTCGTTTACATGGAATGTAGAATGTAGCATGTAGCGTGGCTGTCGATTAGCACCCGCTAGCTCCAGGAGTCCTTTGTTTGTTTTTGTAGCTGCCTGGTTTTAAAGCCTCGATCTGGGTAGAGAGAGATGCTTCTCGAGCCCATGAGGCCTGGCATTTTGGGCCGTCAGTCATGTTCACGGCTGCTTCTCGGGGATTATAATCACTTCCATTTGAGCACAGTGGAAACTGTTGACCCGCCAGGGCCAGTAGGCTGCTTTAAATGCAGCGGGGGAGGGTGGGTCTATTCTTGTTCTTTCCATGAAGCTGGCCGCGATGCGTAGAGACGTGGACAGGTCAAGCCGGGTGACGCGGTACTCGGAGCAGGGTTCCGTTTTGTTTACCGCTCCGCCTGTCATTCATCATGATGTCTCCCGTTACCATGCAGGCTGTTATGAGCTTGGCTGCCCTCCCCCTTGCTGGCTCCAAGCTTGTGTTTTCACCCAGTGTCCCTCATTGCGTTTAATCAGTGACGAGCCCCCTCTCCTCCCGAATAAACGCTTATGTGAGCCGTTTCGCCGTAGTAATAACAAGTAATAATAGTAATAACAGTAATAGTAGTAATAACAGTAATAGTAGAGGCTTTATAACTCACCTTCTTATTTGCATCGTTTCTGTTGTTCTCCTTTTGCAAAACTTAACCTGGCAACTAAAATCACTCCAGGATAATTTCCTACTTATCTAGTATAAACGTTTAAACAATAATTTCCTGTTTGTCTGCAGTTGCTTTCTTTTTTTATTTACTTAGCATGTAATATTGCATGTGACGAAATCTTATTATATTTCATTATTATTTAATTTCAATGAAAAATACGTTGCATATGTCTCAGGAAAGATCTCACAATAGCAGCATTTATTTCAGTTATGATTTTGCTCAGCTTTCAAAAGGATACATATGTTTAGCCTTGAGTTGGTTTTACTTTGGCTGCATGATGAAATAGAAACCACAAAAGCCTGTGTTCTTATCCTAGTTGTTTCATCCAGTCAGTTTTTTTTCTGGGGGGGTGGTGGTGGTGGAGGAAATATGCTTATATTTGAGAGCAGTTACTGTTGCCTTGACTGATAAACCTTTTCATTGGCAAACGTGGGGCGTTTCTCTGATTGACTGCTACTGCAGAGAGGATAGCCCTCAGCGGGGGTGATCACTGAAATGGAGCAGCCCTGCTGGCTATTCATCCCCACAGTTCAATTGAATGGGTGAGTGCTGTCCAGTGTTGCCGGGATTTAATTTGGGGCAGCCCTGAAATTAAGCCTTGATCCCAATGGCGAAGGTTGCTCTAGGTGTCTCTTGAAAGCTGCATTTAGGTTCACTGACGAGAGTAGCAGTACTGTCTTAATTTGCACTTATATTGGAGACAATTCTACTTGGGTAGTACGATCCAAGTTAAACATCTGTGACAATTACGTATTGTAGATGAATATACATTTTTAAATATTCATTTAAATGAGCTTTAAAATATGTGAAGGCTTTTTCACAAGTGAAACAAAATATAAGCCTGTCACAAAAGCAATGTCTTATTTTGCAAGGTTCTGGTTATGATTTCCAACAAGGTAATTATGTATTTTTTTCTTCATTAATGTTGCATATGGAGTTAGGATTCATATCTATATACTTTACATTTAAAGGGAAATGTAATTCTGGGAATTGCTTTTTCTTTATGAAAACGACCAGTGGCCAAATTAAAGAGAAACCCATTAGCTAAAGTCCCTTCCATGTGGAAGTGATAATAATTGCAAGGCAAACATTGGACTTGCATTGTATTTACGATGAATAATGTGTCACCGTTCTGGAGTGCATGCAGTCACCCCTTCGTATTCATGGCAGTTAGGGGTGGAAGATCCCCGCGAATGTGAAAATTTACAAATAATGATATTAAAGATATAATATGCACGTAAATAAACAAATATAGTAACTTCCTGAAATACATGAACTGTTCCGAATGAACATGGGACTCAGTATGTAACTAAGACTTAATTTCCATATATTTTTGTCTTACACGTCATATGAGAGTTTCTACGGTATTTTAGAAAGCTATTCCCATTTAATTGTTCACTGTCAATTTGTGAATAATCACAACCATGGATGTCAAATTTGCGGATTTGGAGGGTGAACTGTACTTTAATGTCTGAGGTATTTCCAATGCACATATTTATACATGAAAGAACTGAGCATTACAGTGTTTCCATCCTGACTTTTTCTGGACAGATAATTTAGCCTATTGATACTGAACTAAAGGTGGTACCATGCTATGTCTTAGCCACGTAAGTTACTTGATTCCTCACATCCTTGACACATCATGCCCAGTAGTAAGCAGCCTGTAGAATATACTGTAAGGTCATAAAGAGTTTTGTCATGTTTCTCCTTGATGGGTTTCAATTACATGTACATTAATTTATTTACCTTTGCCTTTGTGTAGGTGGACGATTATTTGGAAACATTTCATAGTTTATATTCTATTTTTATAATTAAGCTTACCCACTCCTCCATTTAGTCCAAACAACTGTCTAGTTTTCTGTATATTTTTTTGTTGATTTTGCCTTACATTCTAGGGTGAACGCAAAAACTGTAAATAATGAGATTTAACTGTGAACTTTGAAATGTTTTGAATTTGTTGATGCGGAAAGCTGAACTTGCATTGTTCTCACATGTAAAGAAACATATGTGCATGTTTGGTACATCTGGTTTGTTACATTTTATTTTGTTTTAAAATTTTCCTGGAGTTGTATCCAATAGGCATCCTGCAAGGGGTCAGGGAACCATTTTCAGATTTTTTCCAGATTACGAGTTTCACTGTTGAGAAAGGACCCTGTATACCACTTTGTGGCAACTGAAAATGTGCTGCTATACCGAATAAAGTTTGAGATTTGGATTAAATATTAGATCTGTTCCATGGGAATTAATGTATATTAATTAAAACAAAATAGTCACAATTTGAAATGTGTCCCACTAGCCTGACTATGGATTAGTGTGAAGGTGTCTCGGGCCACATTGGCAAACAGGCCTGGCAGCAAGCAGCAGATTTATGACAAACATTTCATTCTCCATTGAGAGAGGAGGGCTGGGTGGGCGCGGGACGACACGGCGCACACGTAAACACAGGATCCAAGGGCTGTGTTGACAAAATGAAAAAGCTGAATAAACACAAGACTGGTGTCTCAGGGCCAGGGAGACAATCGCACGCGATTTGGGACTGCATTACCCTGGAGTTCTGCAACACTGGGACAAAATAAATTGAAACCCGCCAATTTATGCAATTTGCCCGTCGAATGAATCAATACAAAAAAAAAAGTAGACTGCGCTCAGGAAAAGTTGGAGGCCGCAGTCCTTCAGTCCCTGCCTCTACAAATGGCTGTACTTACTATGTGCGTTGTTTAAGTAGAACTCTTCCTTTTAATTTACAGTCAGAGATTGATCTAATGATAGAGAAAAACGCATAAATCGCAAGGTTTACAGAACATGCAAGCTTTCTGAGGTTTTTTCTAAACAGGGTCAAGTGAAAAGTCTGAAAATGTCTTAAGCAGATACGTTCATGTAACATTATACAGAAGGCTGAATTTCCTGCCCAGTCGTAAAGGTTCCTTTCCACAGTGCCATGGTAGCATTGACGCCAAAGTCATGGTAACCCTGAAACTAACCTCTCCCATACTATAGAATGCTGTCCTGAGCCTTAAATTTACCACACTTGGCTGCCTGATAGTTAAGCTATTTCAGTATAGAATGTTGCCATCGTCTATTCTTCATAGTAGACATCTCAGCAAAACCCCCATTTTAATGGGCCTATTTTGACGATATTTTTTAGTGAAAATGTCAAGCCAGACCATTGCTCAGGCGGTCTACAGTAAGCCCGGTACTTCTGCTTTAACGAGAGGAAAACCCCCAAAGCTCATTCCCTCCCCGAACACATAATACATTTGTCTGTTGAAAATTGTCTACTGTTGTCTTGGTCAAAATAGAAGCCCTCCATGGCGTAGCTGAGATATCAGATAGTGGAGCCTCAGATGTCAAGATCCGTGTTCTTCAGCATCCCTCTCTTATCTGGATTAGCTGTGGCTATGCACATGAAGTCGCCTTACCCAATAAAGAAACTCGAGGCTGGAGGAGCTCAAGCGGTGCAACACTGCCACAGGACATGTAGTGGCGCTTGGCGGTACTGCAGCTTGTTTTTGACCGAGAAAGAAGAGCATTGTTGTTCACGGGTAACCTCTGGAGCTCCTGAGGAAGCAGATATCGGAAACCTATGGTAAAGCAAGCTACAGAGTGAAGAATGCTCTACCCATGGCAGTGAACCCCTTTGGTTCTTAAAAAATGAACACTTCAGCATATTAAGAGTCTTTCCCCTCTTCTGTCTTTGCAGGCTTGTGTCCTCTGTGCTGACCTCATGGTTTAACCAGGAATAAAGATGAGCATAAGCAGTGATGAGGTCAACTTCCTGGTGTACAGATACCTGCAGGAGTCAGGTGGGCTCCATGTGTCTCCATGAGGAATGTAGTGGAGGCATCTGTCTGCCAACACATGTGGTAGACAGCAAGGGCCTGAAAGGCCTCCTTTCATAACCAGTACTTGTTATGATATGAATTTTGCTGTTTCAATATTTGGCCGAACAGCTCTGTACGTAGCCTCCTGCCCAAACATGGATACTGTTTAATCGTATTAATACAGAGATTTCGGCAAGTAATTTTTATGTAAATTTTAAAAGTGTTAGGTATGTATTAACTTTGCAAGAACTGAATTAAGGGAGAGAAACGTGTGTTATGTATCATTATGTTGAAAATTTAAACAAGCATCAAGCGCTGCTGCATTTTCCGCAGTAGCCATTGCAGTCTGTGCATCTTGTGAGTCAGGATGTAATTTCGCTGCTCCGTTAATTGCTTTACACACAAACAAGGGCTTTAGTCTTTCTTTGCATTGTGCTTTAGCAAATGCCTGCTGTGAACATGAAGTGTTGATGCTTAATTCTGTTTTCTGGCACCCCCCCCCTCCCCCCACA
>JAODJX010000047.1:10337117-10347610 GCA_026776945.1 Isichthys henryi
GACCCTTGTCCTCCCACCAACAGTGTTTCTGCTTGTTCCAATGCTTAATAAGTACTGTCAACCCCCCCCCCCCCCCCCAATGCCGTGGGCACGTAACATGACCTCCAGAAGCGCTGTGTGGGTGTCGACCTGTTTCACCACCCTTAGAGACTCTGTTTACATTAACTTATTGCGGTTATTTATCTAGCAGACATTTTTGTCCAAAGCGATGCACAAAAGAGCAAGTGAGGATCAGACTACTGGTCCAGATAGTGTCCCTGCAACAATTGGGGTTAAGGGCCCTGCTCATTGGCCCAGCAGTGACATCCGTCTGGCAGCCACGGGATTTGAAATAATGACCTTCCGATCGTGGGCGTCAGGTCGTCACCTGCAGAACCCCACACTGCCTCCTCCAGTGTCTTTATCCTTAGTGACACTATGAGAGTCTGCTTTGCCAATACTGATGAGGCCTGTTCGCCCCCCCCATCCCCAATAACGCCATGGTCTCTCTGCAGGTCGGGTGACTCCACGGCTCGCATCTGGAACCTGAGTGAAAACAGCACTACCGGCTCCACACAGCTCGTACTCCGCCACTGCATACGGGAGGGAGGGCAGGACGTGCCCAGCAACAAAGACGTAACCTCACTGGACTGGAATGTGAGTCTCTCCTCCGGCAAGCCACAGTCCCACATTCCCGCCGTTCCAGAACCCGGGCCACGTGTGCCGCCATTTATGCCCCTGGCCCATAAAAGCCATTTAAAGGCTTTGTTTATGTTTGCCGAGTATTAATTGTGTAACGTAATATAAAGTACATATCTATGATTCTGACTTAAATTGTAGACATTTGTGGGTGTGTTTGTTTTTGCACCAAAGTTGCATCATGGCCGTCTTTTCTTTTTCCCCACAGAGTGAAGGCACTCTACTAGCTACCGGCTCCTATGATGGATTCGCCCGGATATGGACTAAAGACGGTGAGGCCTGTAATAATCCCCACCAGGGTTGGGGTCATTCTAGAATACATTCATCAATTCCAGTCCAGATCAGAAAATGGAACTGGAGTTGGGATTGGGAACAAACTGTGGGTAACAGAATTGGAATTGAATTCAAATTTCAGGGAGATTTAAATTCCGAATTGATGAATGCATTCTGGAATGGCCCTAACCCAGATCCCCATGCTGTAATGGAGAGTAACGATCTGCTGTGGTAAATGACCATCCTCCAGTTGTTTTTCTCTAGTGTGTGTTCTCTGATTGGCAGGTAACCTTGCCAGTACCCTGGGTCAGCATAAAGGTCCTATATTTGCTTTGAAGTGGAATAAAAAAGGAAATTTCATCCTCAGTGCTGGCGTGGATAAGGTAACGCTTCAGCCTGCTGCATCGCTGATCCCTGATCTTCTGCACGGCATCGGTTATTCTGGAAATTTATGCACCTAAAGCATTTCAGGCCCTCAGAGTAATTGCTCACCGCCTTTGTTAAACATCCGAGTGTTTGCAGGGGTATGAACCTGTCCGTCCACTTCACGGACACTGAGACAGTGATGTTTCTTTCCTAGACGACGATCATCTGGGATGCACACACAGGAGAAGCCAAGCAGCAGTTTCCTTTCCATTCAGGTGGATATGCCGGCTTCGCTTTGAGCAGGGCTGTCAGTGGAATGTTTTTCCCACTCACTTTGAGCAACAACGGTCTTGTTTGTGTGTCTCTCCCTCTCGGCAGCCCCGGCACTGGATGTGGACTGGCAGAGTAACAACACCTTTGCATCCTGCAGTACGGACATGTGCATCCATGTCTGCAAACTGGGCCAGGACAGGCCGGTCAAGACATTCCAAGGACACACGGTAAACGCCCGCCCCCAAGCACACCTCCCCAGCCCTGCCTGGCCTGCTTCTGCCCTTTAATCTTTCCCTGTCTTTTCCCCTAGAATGAAGTCAATGCCATCAAGTGGGATCCAACTGGCAATTTGTTGGCCTCCTGTTCTGATGACATGACCCTAAAGGTTGGTAACACGGTCAAAGATGCATCAATCAATCAAGTAAATTAGCATAACGTCAACTATTGGTGTTTGCTTTGAATGCTTACCTACGTTATAGGAATAGTTTTAGTATTATGATTATTATTATTATTTTTTTTAAATTTTATTTAAGTTTTCATGAGGACATTATAAGGTTACACATCTATCTTCTAACATATGGTCAGGGTCATAAGTGGCCTGGAGCCCGTCCCAGTCCAGCAGAGGACACACGGAACCGAATCAGTGATATGTCACTTAAGGATGAGGATACGTTCAAAAAATTATGAAACCCAAGCCTAGATGGTATAACCTACTACGTACGTAGGCTGTGTGCTATAGTCTAAATAACAACAAAAAGTACAGCACAGTACATACATAAATCAGTAACAAAATGTTTATTTTCTTTATCAAATATTATGTACTGTACATTATTCTGAGTGCTTTACTTGATTATGACTGGCAGCACAGTAAGTATGTTTACATCAGAATCACCAAAAATGTGATGCGTTGCTCTGTGACGTAACGACAGCTACAGTGTTACTAGACAATAGGAATTTTCAGCTCCATCATAATGTTATGGGCCACCATTATATATACGAAACATTATTATGCAGCACTTGACTGTAGTATATGGGCTGTTTAGAGACACCAGTAAGCCCGAGAGGAAGGTGTGAGGCGAGAGTGCTGTCCCCTGAGCCAGCATGCCCTCCAGCACTATGCTAATTTATGTAGCAATGCTGATGTGTCAGAATGAACATTAGTGCGGCAGGCTGCGGAGGGGAATTCTCCTGCCCTCTTAACCGCCAGCGTCTTGGTGGCAAATACAGGCTCATATGTGGACACAGGAGCTCCTGGCAGGGCTGTCCGTGCGACTTGTTCACCTGCACCTTGCACACACGTGTGTTATAGGACCCCGGTTTGGCAAATGTGCTCCTACAGGGATAGGCCAAGGTCAGACCTGGGGGCACTTTCTGTGCGCTATTCTTTCATTAATTAGATCTAGATACTGATTATAGAATTATAACTGTGATATAACCTTGGTTTTCTTTTATATGTCATGTGTTCTTTCTGTGAGTGAATTGTACAGTATTTACTGTTGTTTTCGTGTCCACAAACAGGTCATATAAAAATCAGTACATAGTGATTTTGAGAGCATTGTGGTACGCTGTCCTATTTCAAGTGACCCTCCACACTGTTTGACACACGCCAGCCCTTTGCTCTGCACTCTCTACTCCAGGATGCTGTTTTGCCTCTTAACCTTGTCTGGCTTTGCTACAGATCTGGAGCATGAAGCAGGACACCTGTGTGCACGATCTGCAAGCCCACAGCAAAGAGATCTATACCATCAAATGGAGCCCCACGGGGCCTGGCACCAGCAACCCCAGCGCCAACCTCATGCTCGCCAGGTGCGTCCCCTGGACCCTGCCCTGGGTCTGTATAGGCCAGCAGCGGTTAAACAGCCAGGCAGCTAGAGGGCTGTGGATGCAGGTGCTGCAAGAGCTCTGCTATGCCTTGGACATTCACTTCTACCTATCTGCTCTTAAAGTAGTCCACAAATATTAAATCATGAATATTGAATTGTATCCAGCATTGTGTGCTGTGTGGAGACAAGGCCGGCCAGTAGATACCGTTTTCCTCTCTTTCCGAACAGTGCCTCCTTCGACTCCACTGTCCGCCTGTGGGACGTGGACCGGGGCATCTGTATCCACACGCTCACCAAGCACCAGGAGCCTGTCTACAGTGTGGCATTCAGCCCCGACGGGCGCTTCTTGGCCAGTGGCTCCTTCGACAAGTGTGTCCACATCTGGAACACACAGGTAGGGCAGGCAGTGTTGGGGGAGGAAAGGGGTTTCCAGCCTCATGTCACTCCTGTTGTGACCTTGCTAGAAATATTTAACATTAATTTCACATCTGGATAAGAGAGTTTGTCAATCTATATTACAACTACAGATGCTTCTTGCTTCACGATTTTTCAGCTTTCGATATTTTGACTTCATGTTGGTGTTTTGACGATGTATATATTCAGTAGCCATCAGACTCTGGATTTTAATCTGTTCCCAAGTCAGCAGTATGCCGTACGATGCTTTCTACTGACGTGAGAGGAAACATCTCATAGAGTATTTAACTTCATATCCAATTTTCAACTTACAATGGATTTATTGGAATTTAAGCCCATCATAATTTGAGGAGCAGTATAGTAATGATAGTAATGATAATACGGTGGTGTGATACACAGCAAAAAAAAAAACTACGACAATAGAATATAATATTATTGGTTGCTGAGGTAATGAATTGAGTGTAATATGATTGGTTTCTTGAAATAAATTGGGCTTGTGATGTAATTGTTTGATGGGAGCTCATGAATTGAGAATGTGATGTGATTGGTTGATGAGAATGACTGGACTGAGAGTGTAATATGATTGGCCCACATGCAAAACTTGTGGGTAAAAACTTGGTTGTCCTTGTGTTCACAGACAGGCGCTTTAGTCCATAGCTACAGGGGAACAGGGGGCATCTTTGAAGTTTGCTGGAATGCAGCAGGTGACAAAGTAGGAGCAAGTGCATCGGATGGATCTGTAAGTGCTGCTACCGGCCCCGCTTCTCCCTCCTGGTTCTTCAGCTGTGTTCCTTCTGTTTCTTAGGGCGTAGTTGCCCGTTTAACCATGGATTATCTGTTACCTTAAATTATGTAGTGCTCATGTGGTACCCCCCTTCACCCCCCCCCCCAATCCCTCCCCCTCTCTACTGTGTGCCCTGTGCAGGTTTGCGTATTAGACCTGCGGAAATAACGCTACCAGTTGGAAGCCATGGACCGACTATGAATGTGTACATAGCCAAAATGACTCTCCCTGCCACATGTACCGCTCCAGTCCCTACTGAAACCATGGTAACCCACTACAGCCAAACCGAGCTCCCCAACACCGCAGGCCCGAGCAAGTGGAAGGTGGGGCCCCTCTCAGAGCAGGGGGTTCCCGCAGGCGTACATGAAAAGGGACTTCTGTAAGTGACACAGAAAAAAAGAAAAACAGAAAAAGGCAAGGACCCATATATGTACCAAAATTTTAAACTTTTCATTTTGTTATTTCAACCAGAATCAACGTGCGGGGGAGGGGAGAAAAACTATTTTTGTTGGTAGATCAGTTTGTGTGTGAGACATATCAGCTTTCTTCATTCTACAGTTTCCTTTCTTTCGTTCCATTTTTTGAACGTTTAACAGTTTTAGGTTACAGTTGCATGAAACGGAGTCGGTAATTGGCGCAACTCTGTCAGTTTCTTTTCTACCGAAACAGAAAACAGTTATATAAAAAAAAGAGCTGTCTTTGGTACTGTACGTTTTGTGGTTCAAAAATATTGTGGGGGACTGATGCATTGAATTTCAATTTCACTTTTCCTTATTTTTCAAATGTAGTTTTGATGTTATGGTTTTACTGGTGATCTAAATGCAGTAGAGTTTTTTTTTCTTTTTCTTTTTAAGGGGACATTTACTCTGCCTGATTTAAAGGGTTACAAAGCAAGATGGGCACAAAAGGGAAAACGATGCTCTATGCATTATTTTGCTTTAAGAACCATCATTATGGTTCGGATTGTGCACTATTGATAGAGCAACATTATTAAAAACAAAAATAATTCATAGATCTTTCTGGACAAAGGTTTACTGCTGTAACTGTTACAAGAAGCCACCACTCATTAGTAAACTGCAGATTTGCTTTCCCTTTTTTTGTCAGTGAGCAACTAGGTTGCAGTATTAATGACTGATTCTATGTGTGGCTTCTGGAGAGACGTTCACAAGATGAAGTCGAGTCGATGTGATTCTGTCGTACAGCAGGCTAAGGTCCCTGTACAGAGAGATCACTGCAAAAGGGAAGACTTGCTGTAAGCTTCCATTTTTATGAATGACACAGTAGGAATTTTGCTTAGGTCGTATTGTAACAGTTTTTTTTCCCCTCATACTTTAAAGGCTTTTAGGTAATTGTGTGCAGAAAAGACATAAAAGGTAATCAGCCCTCACCCACTCTTGCTTATCTGCCTGCATCTTGGCTTTTTTAACTCTATTACTAGTTGTTTTATTTATTTTTTCAGCATAGATTTTGCATTCTGCTTATTTTCTTACCACTTAGAAACACAATCTCCCTAAACAAAGAAACGCACGCAAACAAAACTTCACCGTTGCATCTGCGTAGGATTTCTGTCAGCGGCTGCACTCACACATGTTAACTGTAAAAATTGAAGCTTAAAGCAAGTCTGGGTGTTGGGCAGGGAATCTGAGACGTCCGATAAATACGACATGGAGAAATGTTGTAACTGTATAATATATGTCTGTGTAATTACAGGGAATTATTTTATATACTACTCATATGTAAGGATAGTTTATAAATTCAATCAGTATTACAGTTAAAACCACACTTAACAGTATGAGAGATAATTACTGTATACATCACATGGGCAGAGTCTCTGCCTTTAAATAGCATATTTAGTTCTGCTTTATAAAATACCATTAGACTGTCATAGCAAAACAGGACCACTTATTCCCCATGTCTGTGCTTGAAATTCAGTAGCAGATTAATGCTTCATTCCTGTCCTTATAGACTAGAATGTGAAAAGACTAAGGGAGTAAAAACCAATTTAATTTAATTTTCAGCAACTTGAGCTTCTGCAGTTATCCCAGTGCCCGTATTTGTTAAAGAAATAGGATATTGGATTTGGTATGTTGGCTTTGTGGATGTGCGTTTATTGCACTGAACGCAGCCAAACCCCATGGAATTCAAAGTACTGTATCATAGTGTAAATGGATATAGAAAATCACTCTTTTTTAAGCCTTATGTAAATTTTTTGTTTACAATATTGCTTTATTTACGATCGTAAATTTTATACAGAGTTTACTATTTGAATTTTTCTTTAATTGTGTGAATCTTAGTAGATTATACCATCTGGACAGTTTATTATACAGTCTATGACCGTGGAATGGTATTTTATAACATCTTGTTTTAAAAGAAGTGTGCTTTTTACAATGGAGTCAATTGTTTTGCTTCCATTCTTCATGCTAACTCAAACCGTAATCGTACCCTTACTATATGTACGGCC
Organism: Isichthys henryi; assembly: GCA_026776945.1. Lineage (NCBI taxonomy): Eukaryota > Metazoa > Chordata > Actinopteri > Osteoglossiformes > Mormyridae > Isichthys > Isichthys henryi. The sequence continues at coordinate 10,344,190 of JAODJX010000047.1, forward strand.
CTGAAAGTTTTGTACTCTTTGGAAACTTTTGTAATTCTGAATAATTTGTAGCTGTTCACGCAAAAAGAGAAATAACCCGGAGCGAAAACGTGGTGTACCATACCATCCCGGACCGTGTAAATACCACCGTCTTAACGATTCGGGTCCCAGCCCGTGTCATCATTGCCCACACCCTCCCTTCTATTTTCTCTGACTAAATTGCTTTTTTTGTTGCATATTCCATTTGCATTGTGTCGATCTGACCCTTGTAATTTGAATCAGATCTGAAAAAGAAAGTCCAGAATAAAATATATTTTGATATTATCGCAGTGTTTTCTTTTTTTGCTCTAGCTATAAAAAATAGAAACCTGTCAGTTAATCTTGTGCATGCGGTTGTTTTTTATACAACACAGTCAGATGGAGTTTTTCTATTTATCGCAGAACAAAATGGAAAGTGTTACTGTATAAACATTGCATTCCGGAATGCTCTGACCTTGAGCCCACGTTCGCGACTGGTCTGTGACATTCTACCAGACTGAAATACCTGATAATGTCCCTTCAGGGAAAAACTGCAGGTGTTTAACCTGCTAAGCGAGCAGCACTGTGGCTGTACATGTATTCAAATTTTTCTCGTTCAGAGCACATAGCTCTCAATGCAGGAAGAACAGCCAGTCACCTCTAGGTGAGCTGAGAGGAGAGATTGTATTGCTAGAGACTTAATTGGGGTCTCGATGATTTACAATGCATCTGTTTCTCCTGGGATTGTGTCTGTCAGTGGTAATAAAAGTGAAGTAGCTAAGTGTCCTTTTCCTGGAATCTTTCTGCTAGGACACTGCTGCCCAGTCCCTAGGGAAATGGCTCCCTAGAAGCCGGGAACATTTACCGAACAATTTAATTTAGAAGACAGACATGCTGTAGCTACCTGTTAACATTAGCTCATCTAGCATATGACTTAATGAAGAACCGAGGCTAAGGCTTTGGGGCATTCGGTTTCCTTGGCAATGTGAGGTCAGCATGTATGTTACGTCAGCATTCAGTCGCTCGCGTAGGCGGCTGCATCTTGACTGGGCCTCCGCTTGTTTACGGTTTGTCGTTTAGCCGAAAGGTGAAAATGGAGCTGAGAGTGTTTCAGTTCTTTTGCCAACTTCCAATTCTGAGTTCCCCGTTCTTGTGCATTCTACTAAATAAAAGATTTGAACACTGGTGAGTTTAAGTGGCCAGCGCACCCTAACCCAACACCATTCTAAATGTTCCTTTATAAAAACATTGCCAAGAGCGGCTAGTAATTCTGAATTCATTTAGAAAGAAACGGCTGTTCAGTTTTTAGACACAAAGATAGGAAAAATATAAATCCAATTTGATAACTGGCAAGAATTCCATGTTTTACTGGATTGACAGTGTGGCTTATTCAACCATGAAATATACTCAGTGGAATTGGGATTGTCACAAAACTAGTTGACATTACAGTACTTTAAATATTGTTTTGTTTGTGTAATGCTCAGTAGCTATAAAACCATTGCATGTGTCTGCATATAGTTTTTGTTTTGTGTTTTAATACATAACACACTATGAATCAGGCATTATGGTTATATCTGGGGAACAAACATTCGTATGTGAAATGCAATAGGCGTCAATGCATTGAGCATGAATCAGATACCGCACCTGGCCGCCCCTCTATGCCCATTTTTGGAAGGTTCCAATCCCCTGGCTGGCAGAGTGATGTCTCTGGTGCATTTGAAGTTAAGGAGGTAGTCTGACCCTCCTCTCTTGTTCTCACTTGTATGTTGTTTTGGACAAAAGCATCAGCTTAAATAAATGAATGTAGCATGAAGTGTTTCCTTTGGCAAAGTGTGATGTAATTCGTGATTATGGTGGCCCTCCATGGAGTGCTATGCATGTGCCTAAGGATAAAGTCCGTCATGGAAGGTGTGAGGTTTGTGCTGTAGACCCCCAAGCAGGTCCGGCCCCCACCGTGCTGCTGGTGCCCACGGTAGTTTCCTCTGGTTTTTGGCACAAACGCCCCGTTGTCATTCTACCCATAAGCCACCCCCAGCCCCACATGTGCCAAAACGCAGCTGATGCAAAGTACCCTGAATGCCACCAGGGGCCGTAAGCACTAAGATGACGCAAAATAAGTCCAAAGGAATTACATCGCGGATAAATGCATGGAAATAAAAGGACTCAAATATAGAGGCAGCTCAAAAGTTTTTAAGGCTTTTGGGGATGGTTATACGTCTCTGCTATCCTACTGCTTATCGGTCTTCTTCAGCTTCTTTCATATTATTTGTCTTGAGATGTTTGGAGCGTGACATCCTGTCAATAATCATTCTGCTATGCAGTGAACCTGCTCGCTTTGGGATTACCTAGGCAGAGGTGGGAGTTAGAATCGTTCTGCTATTCGGCGGGGTGGGGGGAAATCCTGCTGTAGGCCCCCTCGTCCTTTCTGAAATCCAGATTGATTTGTTCGCCTTCTGTAGCAGCTTTGTCCTCATGGCGGCGATGATGAGCTCATTGGTAGTCAATCAGTCACTGGGTGCCCTCTGTCGTGTTAATGAAGCGTGTAAAGCAACGTGCCACAAACTGACGCAGGCAAAAAACAACAGGTAGAATGTGTAAGTGCAAAAACCACATCATATGTGGAAGAAATCTGTATATTAAAAGATGCATGTCATTTGAAGTCTTCCAAATTAGATCTGGGATGCAAATCGATGGGATTTTTTTTAGATTCTGTTATATACAAAGTAAATAAATAAAATTCCAGCTACTACTCTAAAAGCATGTTGTTAAAACTGTATATAAGGCTGTCGGGTTGTACTTCTCCTGACCTAAAACTTCAAGTAATTCAAACTGGGAACAAATTGGTAACCTTTGTTGTAATATCAAGTGTTAAACACTAGAGGGCACCGAAGACCTTTCCACAACATCTGCGTGCACACCGGAAATATGACATAAACGTTTTCTAATGTTGATTTTGATTTGATGAGCCTCAGATATGAAAATATTTATCAGTAAACACAAAACAAATGTTGACCCAATTATTTTCATAAGAACATTCATATTGATGTTCAATAATACATGACCAGCAGTCAGATGCTATACTTTAATACACTTATAATGTACTACTATCCATTTTCTGTAACCGCTTGTCCTATTCAGGGTCACAGGGGTCCAGAACTTATAGGCACAAGGGGGGGAAGACCCAGGATGGGGCACCAACATATCACAGGGTACACTCACAGACCGTTCATATCTACGGGCAATATGGTAACTCTCCATTTTCTGTAACCGCTTGTCCTATTCAGGGTCACAGGGGTCCAGAACTTATAGGCACAAGGGGGGGAACAACCCAGGATGGGGCACCAACACATCACAGGGCACAAGGCAGGGAACAACCCAGGATGGGGCGCCAACCCATCACAGGGCACAAGGCAGGGAACAACCC
>JAODJX010000047.1:10409774-10431492 GCA_026776945.1 Isichthys henryi
GACACATCTGTTTGGCCCCTTGGCTAATCGTTACCGAGTGCCCCAGGGCTTTTATCATCCTGAACTCTGTGCTCCCCAAAGGCATTTCATGCTGCCTTACAGGAAACCGGCTTATATGAATAAACTGCAGGCCCAGATTTTTAGATGAACACTGAGGAGATCCAAAAGTACCTCTGGTGTTTGTATGAAGAGCATTCGCTGCAAATTACAGATTTCCAACATCTGAACATCTGTGTCATGCCCTGCTCGTGCCAATCATCCTGTCTGCCACGTCCCCCTCGCTACCTCATGTGGAAACCCTGCTACCGGCTGTTTCTAGTTGTGTCTAATTAGTGTATTTAAGTCCATGTTAAAGTATGTTACCCCAGTCTGGTCATTAATGTCTTAACGTCGCTAATGTTTCCTGTGCTCCTGATTGCGTCGTCCCTTTAATAAACCCCATGTTTTCCTATATTCCTGGACTCATGTACTTGTCTCCCCGCCCTGCCTTCATGACAATCTGCTTTTTTGTAGTTCTGTCATTCCTTAGCCTGAAACGATTCAGTAAAACATCAATATACTGAAAAAAAATTACGGATTTGCTGCACTTTTAATTAGATCAGCATCTCTTATCCATCACAATAAATGAAGTAACTTTTGGTGCCCCTGTCCATTTTTCATGGGTAATAACAAAAATGCACTTTTACGTTGATTGTAACCTCACTATACCAAACTGCACTGGTCTATGAGCCCAATTGATCATGGCCATTCTCCCAGTTAATTTTGAGGTTAACTGGTCCAAATTCTGGATACTGTTTTGTACAAATTGCATGGATATGAGAAACTATAGCTTTTGTAGAGCTGTAATCATGTAATTCACCGATTGCACCTAAGGCACTAAGGACAATACACTCAACTGTACTGCATCACGACTTTCCCATTGCAGTTTTTATACATTACAGTGGTTGGCATAAAATATTAAATTGGACTGTTTTTAGGAGTTTCTGAGAGCTTTGTGAAAGCCATAGACAACATGCGAGCAACAGGGCAGCAAACAACAGACCAAAAGTTTAGTAACATAAATGCATAAAATATGTATATGTAAACTGCTGGTTTGGAGAATGCCAGGCGTGTTTAGGGAAGCCTCTCGCGTGATAATCGAACAGTGATCTCTGAATCTTGCGTTTTTCATATATTCTTGTACCGTTTTAGTGCCCTAAATTATACTGGAATATGAAACTCTTTGCTTTGCTCACTAAGGGGGCCAAGAAATTTTCCGTGGTTTGTCCAGATGGCGGGGGACCTGTGAACCTAACCCCCGCCATGTGGAAGGGTCGACTGCATAGTTTTTTCCTGCATGAAGAATGACGGGACAAAAATAACTGGACAAAAACACTTCCAGTGAAACGTCAGTCATCAGACGACTTTGAAGAAATGATATAGTCAACCGTCTGTTCACCCAGAGGTAGATGTGGGGTCAAGATACATCAGACCGAATAGGAAATGCTCTATACTAATGAATCGGATTTGAAATGATCGTATTTAATATGCTCATTAATTTGACCGTTAAATAAATTTGATCAGACGCTGGCCTACATTTAGGGTCACTCATCGTACCGGCACAATAGAGAAACTTGTTCCTTGGCCTTAGACATCAGGCCTTGAGTGCAAAGTGCATTCGACAACCTGTGAGAAGTGCACGCCCTGTCAGCGTAGCAAAAATTAGTATTGCTTTGGGTCTTCAGGCCGTTTGCTCTGCCGAGAACTCTTTGTCTGCAACTGAATTCAATTTTGTTTATTCTCTCAGATTCAATTCACCAGCTAGGCATGACTTTGCGAGGCCTTGACTAAATCATTGCTGATGTTTCCCTAACACGGTGGGGCCGGCGGATCGCAACTGTGAAATGTATTTACACTGGCTTTAGATACTTTCTCAGGGAGTTTATTTAATCTTTCAGGGGAAAAGATGTTTATCATTTAATGTGAGGAGTGAAACTCCCAGACGTGTGGTGAATATCCACAGACCAAAACCCCCAAATTTTATATCTCGTGGTGTTTTGTAGGTATGTGTCACTAAATATGACTTTATTAAAGCACTATCTCAGCAAACGTGGAAATTTCAGATACCAGTTATTCTAAGTGGATTTTGTTAACCCTCTGTCTTTATTTTGCCGATGTTTTGATAATGCTGCATTATCTGAAAGCCTAAAACAATATTACAATTCCACAGATCGTGAAATAAAAGCAAAGAAAAATCTATAGATATGTGCACCGGGAGGTTGTTGGCAATATCTTAACATGCCTTTTTCTAATATACCATAAAAAACCGAAGCTGAGCAGTTCTGAAGGATGCAAACACAAAGGGGTGCAATTACATCGTTAAGTATCCAAACGTAGAACACAATAACAGCAGCTACAAATGCCTTGGTTTTTGCTTTGTCCTCCCATTTAATTACTGAAAAGGAATCACAAAGGTTATAGAGTATCTTCTCCTACACTCAGGCCCATTAATAGCACAGTGGGATGCTGGATGGGTCTTAGCATTATTAGCTTTCATTATTGTCTGTGATATCTATAAATTAGCCGTTATGTGGAACGCAGCGCCTTCCTGTTTAATAGTGTGCCACTCAAATGATTTAACAATGGAAGTAAATGTGATTTCAATTATCCCTTAAGTTATAGCCCCTTTCATTGCTGAGATGCTTCATTAAGTGAACACATCCTAAAAAAAGGTAAAATGGAACAGATAATTGGTTATTAAATGAAGCTCGATGATCTAACTAATTTTAAACGCCCAACAAACCATACTTAAACACACTGTGTAACTAAACAGCTGCGGTGGAGTTTAAATTGGAGTATTTTGTTAGTAAATGGAGTACTTTATGGGGCGAGAATTAGCCGGTGCAAATGGGTGAGTTTTTAAATGCAGTTAATTACTACTATTACCAACAGAGTGACCCTAACATTTGCATCTTGTAGTTTGCTTTACTACGGTAAAGTTATTATGTAAGCATCCACACAAATTTGAATGTTTGTCCAAGATGGCAGCTGTAAATGCATGAAAATGACATAAACTCATTTTTTTTTACATTTTATTCTTGTTAATAAAGCTGTTATCGCGACATAATCTATCCATTATTGATAATTTGGTACCACTTTACAATAAGACTACCTTTATAATGTTGTAATCATTTCTAAATCACTAATAGTTAATTATAAGCATGTTGTAACAGTTTTTTTTTAAATTATTATTAATGAGTTAGTGCCATGTGTAAGTGGCTAAAAGGAGCCTTATTGGAAAGTGGTGCCGATAGTACAGGGTTATGAAGAGCTTGCAGCTAAAAAGCAGAGGGCACAAGATAGAGGAGACCCCGGATGGGGATGCCAGTCCGTGGGAGGGCATTTACTCTGACACGCAATCACACGCTACCGGCGAGTTCGCCAAACCATACGGAGCAATTGGAAACCCGAGCAGGGGGGCCGCACAGACCCCAAACACACTGAGCCTAAGCATCAGGTCACTGTGCGGCCTGTTGGCAAACTGCAGCAACTGATTGCTTCATAATCATTCATGATGTTTTTTTTCTAATGGGGGAACAGAAGGGGAAGTTCCCGTCTAGAGGCTGTGTGATAGCACACATTGGTGGGCCGGGAACTACTGTACACACACACACACACACACATATATAAGAAAAGAAAAATCTGGCCAAACAAAAACTGGAACCGTGTGGTGATTATTCATACTCTGTACCATCCCTGCAATATTGCATCTAGTGAGACCAGTTTCTTATGGAAGCACAAAGAGCCATGGAGGACATATCAAGCTCCTTTCCCAGTTTCCAGTGTACAACTGGGGGATCAACACCCTCCCAGCATTCTCTCCAGCCGACACCAAGCCAAAAGCTTGGACATATTAATGTCCGCACCGTAACAGAAACATAGAGAGCCTTCTTACTACTAATCAAGGGAGCATTTTCATTGTTTTCGTAACAGACATTTCTGTAGCAAAATCTCTGCACTTGTATATCATTTATTTATTTTTTTATAACCGAAACGTTATAAATGAGTATTTCCATGTAACCATTATGACAGGAAATCCTGTGAGAGATCTTCAGACAGAAGTACAGGAGTGATCTGAGAGCTAAGAAGATAAAGATGAACCACTTTTAATGCATAATAGCTTCCGCTGAGTGCACCCATAACCTAATACATTTATTATCATTCACAGCATGGATAAGATCTTGACCAGACTTTCTGCGGAATGTCAGACTTTGGCTGAAGTGATGATTCAACTTCATTTTAACTCGAAGGGCTATTTGCATCGCTTTGCTTTTAATGGGATTTTGTTTTTTATTTATTTTATTTTTTTCATGTCTGTGTGCCGAGTAAGTGAACTGTATATTGATGACTGTTAAAGGAACTTTTTTAAAACACAAAGCGTATTTAATTTTGGGATTCTTCACGCCTCCTGGCTGCATTTACTTTCGATTTGTTGCCCGACCAGCACTTTTCAGCAGAAGGCATCGTCGCATGCCGCTGTGTAGACATGGCTGATGCTGAAACTCTCCCATTTCCTCAGATTTTCTCACATCGAGTCCGGTCATGAGAGTCAGCATCTTGTATTCAGCTCTGTGTTAGACACACTAACTATTCCACCTATTCATATTCAACGCGAATTCAAGGCAGTTTTACTTACGCAAAAAAATGTTCAGAATGGTTCCAATGTTCAGATGGCAGAAGATAAAATGAGGAAACTACTACATGGGACCAACCAATCAAATGTGATGCTCCTTCCCACTCCGGTTGCTTGGACCCACCTCCTTTACAACATGATTGGTTATCTATCTGAACCAATCACTTTTTCTTCTGCCCTCAGAACATTTTTGTTTAAGTAAAACTCCAACGAGCATATTCAAAGACTAAATATAGTATGTTATATGAGGGATCAGGGGTCACGACCCCAGCCCAGTTGGCAAAATCTACTGAGGGTCACAAAATGGGGGTCACGACTCTCTGGTGCTTTTATTGGGGTGGTCATGGGCTGACAAGATTCAGAACCTAAGTGCTACATCTGTTTCAGTATAATAATGCGTTTACACTTCGAATCATCGAAATCCAGCTGCACTGATGTTTCAAATCAAAAAGTAAATGTAGTTTTCCACAATATAGAAGCACAAGAAATCCTATGGAGAAAAGGAACCTAATCCCGAATGAAATTATATTTTATTAAGCAACTCTTGGCTTGGGCAGTAAAACACAGGTCAAAGCAAGATTCATTCTACACTGGGGACCAGAGTATCCACAGTTCCATGTTCCTTGCTTGCAAACTGGTACATGTTTTGTTGAACAGATTGCTTTCTTTCCTGTTACTGAGGCCCTTATGGAACTGTTGGCAGAATGAAGTGAAAATGTTTTTCGTTTAAATGTGTTTTTATTTATGGAGACTTTTTATATACAAAGTATGAACATATGAAGGGAATTTGTACCCAGAAGTTTTGCAGTTACCTTCAGTGTGACTTTCATCGTCCGGATGTAAACTGCTCAACGTGCTTTTTAAGACGAAGGTCACCCTACTCTTTTTGAGCTCAGTCCCCTAGTGCTCCGGCCTTAACACGCATTAAGCTCAAGGGATTATATTGCAGGGAGACTTAATTTAAGGGATGATTACTGTTCGGTCCGTGAAATGCGCTTTGTGGCCGAATTTAATAGCACCCCGAGTGTCTGGAATTGTCATATTCTGCCGGCCCAGAATCCTTGCTGATGTGTCGATTTACCTCTATCCATCAGCCTCTTCTGAATGTCATGCTGGACAAAATACATTAAACCCAAAAGCCACAATTAGGCTAATACATTTTTTTTTCAAATCAAGCTGAATGTGTTTTTAGGATACATTTTGCGTGCATTGAACTATTTGAAAATAATAATAATCACCTTTTGCATTACATATTTTTGAAATATCAGTTTTCAAAACGAAAAAAAATCATTGTAAATGTCAAAGAAAATGTTTATGGCTATTTGTCTCGGTAGTACTTTGTAAACTTGGTATGTTTGCTCAGAAGAAAACTAATGACCTGGTTATAGAGGTAAGAATCATGAACTTTACAATGACACAGCAATAAAAATGATTTGATAACATTGAATTAAAGTGGGGGGAGGGGGGCATGGTGGAAGAGTCACCAAGGCTGGGGGAGATTTCGTAGCACAAGGAATATTAGTATGAGTGTATTGAAATGTTACTCATTGTCTACAATAGTTGTTATACTCCTCTCCAGTATATTGTCTGGATTTATATCTGTACTGTTTTTTTCTTTCACTCTCTCTACAATGTCCACACACAGTTCTTACCAAATTGTACTGCCTTTGAATTCTCATGTACACTCATGATAGATGTAACAAGACTTCTTAACCCGTTTCTGTCTCAAGAGGGTATCTCATCGGCTGAATAGTTCCACTTGTCTCCTATTCTTGGGTATGGATTAAATTGACGTGTTGTGTTTTGTTTTGGTTGTTCGTAACATTTCAGAGTGCAAGTACTCCAGGTTGTATGTGGCAGTTTGATGTGTTTCTGCCTCTCTTTTCATTTCCTGTCTGCTGAATGTTTTTATTTTGTTTTTATGTTGGGTTCCAGCTTTTCTTTGGTCCCGCCTTGCATAAAAATAAAATACTACGTAATGCAGAAGGATGCTGTGTGGGTAGAGGCAAGGTTTGGGAATACGCTCCTTTACGCACATGTAACTCATTTAAATGGTCTGAAGTAAGTTTGTGGTGTGTGTGGGAAAGTATCTTGTGGGGGGGGTGTTTGTTGGGTGCTCGTTACATTGTATTTTGTTCAGTTTGCCTACTTGTTTACCCTATAAAAATACCCTAGAAATCTCCCTGTTACATGCATCTCTTTGCTTCTCCAAACAGTTTTTGCAATTACAATCCCGTGTCCCTGAGTCATGGGACTATGCTGGCAAAGGGGTATTCACAGATATCTCTGGGCTGAATGGATTTCAAGTGTTTGCAACAGTGCGAGCTCCTTTGTTGGAGCAATACTCGTGCACCGTACTCTCAGGTGAATTTTGTATTTATTTTTGCGCAATAAGCTATGATGAGTGAAAAACGAATGCTTTAAACACCACACACTAAAATATCCTCATTCCACTTGGGAACTGCTATGTACTTCTGAAACCGTACAGCTCTCCATTGCTGAATTTGGAGTCATACACAAGAATTCCAGAGGATAATATCAACATTCTACATAATGTAGAACTATACATGTTAAACGCAGGATGATGATCAACATGTAACTCACGTCATGGATTAACAAGAAGAAATATGTCGGCAATGTAATAAATGTGTTTTATTAACTAGAAAGGGTTTCATATTCAAAGGCACAGGGTATACACAGGGTATACCCAGGGTCTACACAGGGTCTACACAGACAATGTAACATAATGCATCAGCTTTTATGGAGACGTCTGTGTTCCTACAAGGTCAGCAACGGCAAGCCATGGTTTACAACGGAACTCAAGCAGCTTCGCAGGGAAAACGCGGAAGCCTATATGAGCGGGGATATAAACATCTTCAAGACTGCCTTCATCAAGGTCAAAGCGGAGAAGGGAAGAAGAGCAGACAAGCAACGGTTCCCTGAAAAGTTGAAAAACCGGTTCTCAGCCATCGACCAAAGGTTACAAACGACCGCATGGACAACCAGTTTTTTTGTTAACGACTTAAACACATTCTACTGTAGATGTGATGGGAGCCAACTCAGACCCCCCCCCCTTCCTTCCCCTATTGTTCACACCTCACCCAGTCTGCCCCTCCCCCCTCCCAGACCGCCAGTACCAGCAGTAATGATCTGCAAACAGAATGTCAATAGGCTGTTCTCAAGAATCAAAAACCGCGAAAGCCCCTGGCCTGCCTTCTGTCCCCCCTGCCCCCTGAAACACCATGTGAATGCACAGGCTCCGCTGTTCTCACACATTTCTAATCAATCTCTGTACCTCAGCACTGTCCCCGCTTGCTTCAAAGACACCACTATTGTCCCAGTACTCAAAAAGCCAAAAATTAGAGATTTAAATGACTGTAGACCATTTGCCTTGGAGATCATATAGACCTCAGAAGAGATTCCTAGCTGGATCTCATTCAATCTGCATAGATGTCTGTAGATCAATGGTTCTCAATCCTGTTTTACACCGCGACCCAATTTTTACCATGCCAGCTCAGTCGTGACCCTATATTAAGAATAGGCTTCAAATTAATGCTATGATCAAGCACACAGCGTACTCTGCAATTTACGCCAATCAATGCCTATCACGCAAATCTGATTGGACAGGGAGTACATGAACTGCTTTCCTGGTGCAGTCATAACTTTGAGCTTAAAACGGTAGTGATGATAGACTTTAGGAGAAAATGCCCATCAAACAGGGCTCAAGCAGTCCTTCAGGTTCTTGAGAACGATAATCTTTGAAGACCTTAAATGGGAAACAAATATTTTCTATCTAATATCAGGAAATCATTACAAAGGATATACTTCCTGCGGCAGCTGAAGAAGTCCTACCTTCCAAACTCTACGAAGGCTCAGTTCCACACAGCCACCATTGATGAGATCCCTATGTTGTCGCTGACTGTCTGGTTCAGGTCCACCACAACAAGGGACAAGACCAGACTGTAGCACATTATCAGTTCTGCTCAGGGGTCTGTCAGCAGTGGCCTGTTTTCCCTCCATTCCATGGCGATGGTCAAAAAACACGCAGGCAGGATTTCCCAGTCCTTCACACTTACTCCACTGCATCTTTTAACCTCTTCCTTCTGGGTTGAGATTCCAGTCACTTAAGGCCAGAACTTCTACTGTAGATAAAAAAAAAAATCTTCTTAGCCTGAGCAGTGCCCCTCCTGGACAATATACAGAATACACTCACTAATACAAATGTTCATAATTCCTACTGTTATTATCTAGTACTGCACCATGCACTGCACACTTGTGGCTGGTAACTATCAGACGTTTCCTCTTTCAGTGCTCCCTAACAGGAACTCTTTTATCTGGTTGCTATATGTCACTATAAGCACCATACTAAGACAACTACGTTGCAAATGTAAACTTACATAGCCAATAAACATCATTCTGATACTAACACCATGGTATGTGAGTTTAGCGGATTTTAAATTAAACAAGTCTGACATAAAGCACATAAATATTTACTTTTTCCTTGGTTCAGATATTGCCCAAGATATGACCTGTATAGGTGCGTGAATAAAAATATGACTGGGGAATGATGTAATAACCAGAGATATATTTCCCCAATAATATGCTTAAAAATATTTGTTGGAACTTGGTGTTCTTTGCCGGAAAAAGCTACTGAGGTGGACGTAAATCACAGAAACTGGGTGCTAATTTTAAACCCAGGAATAAAGTCTAGTTCTAGACACATGCCGTAGGTGTTTTCTCTGCTACCAGACGTGCTCTACCTGGAATACTCTTGGTAGGGAACTTGTTTGTACACAGCTATCACTTGGGGGTTAAAATTGTAACAGGAACCAGTGTATCAGGTAACTGCCTTACACCTAATCCCAGGCACTGACTGACACGGGGCGTGGCAAGTATCGACAGCTCGTTTCTTCAAGGCTGGGGTTACAAAGACCCAAGAGGATGATGCGTGATGGGAAGGGTAACACATTGTGAGGAGACTGGAGACAGCTCACGTGGTCAATGCCGAATTCGGTCTGTGATTCCTCAGTGGCCAAAACCATCCACTGGATTGGCAACACCTTTGCCCTTGAAAGTTGCTAGTGGGTCACTGCAAGTCACGGGATTTGATTATTATTGTTAATGCAATAATTCTGAAAGAAAAACAAAAACACATCATTCCTTGAAATTAATAACCGCTGTACACTTCAAAGGCCAACGCTATTTTTCATAATCTTTTTTAAAAACGATTCATCAACAGAACATTTATATCATATGAAAATAATTCCCAGAACAGCGAGCTGCAATAATAGATCTGGCTGAAAATGAAAACAGCTAACAGCAGACATTGGCGTCTCACAGTAGACTAGCTAGTACGGCTAGCAAGCTCACGCTCATCTTTTGGGGGATTGTGGAGGAGTCCGAAAGACAGCTGGGACTGTTTTACACACAAGAATCCCTAAATAAGAAGTATATTTGGAAACATATTTGGTCAGTGACTGTTTTTTGCAGCATGTGGTTTCACAATATGGCGTGGAGCCCTACAGCTGTAGCTCAGCATTGGCTGCTACGCATTCCACTTCTGAAAGATAAAATAAGGTTTAAAGAGATCTAGATAGCTGATTATCCAGAGCAATACCCATCTGTCAGTCATTATTATGATAAGCAGGCGAAGATAAAAACTACAAAGAACCTACAGCAACAAGCAGGCGAAACAGGTCAGTCGTAAATGTAACGTCATTGATTTAAAACCATCAGATTATATCTTGCATTGGAGCTGCAACATCAGGGAAAGACATTTCTCAGAGATTATATTTGCACAGAGGAAGAATGACTATATCTGATCTATGATGCACCCTGAAAAAAGTAAAATTTTCACTAAATGTCTGATTTAATACAAAATAATCATAGAAACCTTTATGTTTGCTTTTCTTTTCCATTTAATAGATTTGCAAGGATGGAAACAAGTCGCTTGTTGGTGAGTCCGAGTCAAGTTTCTAATCAAAACATTGCAAATCCGAGTCAAGTCTCAAGCCATGTGCTGAGTTGAGTCCAAGTCTTTCCATCATTTTTTCAATCGAGTCACAAGACATAAAATTTGTGACTCAAGTCCAAGGCAAGTTGTGAGTCATGGTTGTCCTCACACAGTTTTCACGTCAATATATTTGCAGGGACTGATGCATCTTTTCATCAAACTATCTCAGGAGATTTCGCATTCAGCCTAATGAAAATGCAGACAACAGAGAATTAATATATACTGAATTGATATAATTAATGTTATGGTATCCGGGGTGGGGATTGGCTATAACCTCAAGTCTTCTCGAGTCATAGGTTCCAAGTCAGGTCCAAGTCTAGTCATTTGCCCTCAAGTCCAAGATGAGTACAAATCTTTCCATCAGTTTTATCGAGTCAAGTCACAAGTCATCAAATTAGTGACTTGAGTCTGACTCCAGTTGCGAGTCAGTGAGCTGAATCTCAACCTCTGGAGATTTGGTATGGGCATTATGTTTGCTAAACAAAAAAAAAATGCACAGAGTGGAAACCACTTATAGTGATCATGTCTGTCTGGGTGAAACTGATCACTATAAGTGGATGATCACTATAACTTTTTTTTAAATTTTCTTTATATCTCAGGCAGATTTCCATCTAATTGACATTTGTATATGTTTTACAGCACATGAATATAAGGTAATAAAACACACGACGTCTCTATTTACTGACTAGCTTATTGTAGGCTCGTTTTTAGCAGTTTATCATACTCTTTAATGAGTCTATATTTGTCATTGAGGGAAAATGACTTTCTTTTTCTCATTGTTTCCTGTGCACACAGCTTTAGCCTCAGGTAGCCTAATTTCCCAGAAGCAGACGGGTTACTGTAAAGCAAAGTAGGGCTATCAAAGTAAAGTTTAAAAAAAGTTCGATTTTTTCCATATGTTGTCATGCGTAAAAAAAAAAAACGATCACTGTAAGCAGACTACTTGATTACAATATTACAATATGTGCACAAGAATGGTTCTGTCCCAAGCTTTTTGATCCATATAAGTGGTTGATCACTATAACCGTGATCCCTATAAGCAGTTTCCACTCTACTTGGTGTCCTCCAGAGGGGGGTTGGGTGTTGGAGAAGCAGTTTGATTATTGATAAAGATTTGGAGCTGTTCATTCAGCACCGTTGTGACTAAAAGCGAGTTCAGGACCATAGACAGCAGTCATGTGATGGCCTATCCCAAGCAGCACAAGGCTGCAGTGGAGTATTATCATGTATGTATGAAACATGTAGAAATTCACTAGGATTAAGGATCTAGAAACTTTCAGTTAAAGGAACTTATTTTTAATTGAAGATAAGCCGTAAAATTTGAAAATATCAATAACAATATTAATATAAAAAACGGCAGAAATGACAGAGTGTCAGTGAATTCCAGCCTATTCTGTATATACAGCCAGAGTTTATGGGGTGACATATTCCTGCTCTACTTCAGGGATAAGAAGCTTTCTCTCTCTCTCTCTCTCTCTCTCTCTCTCTCAGATCACCCCCATTAAGGCTCATGTCATTCAGCTCCTGTGCTTTAAAGTGCGGGAGCCAACAGCAGAGATGCTTCTCCAAAAGACTACTTACAACCCTGAGCATGGCTTACGTAAACTATACCCAGCATGTTGACTTACTATCATTTTGCAAATATTACTTAATGCATGGCTGGTGGATTCTGCTGTTTTTCATGGGAAGACTTTGCTGTCAGATACTGAAAACACTATGGCTGCTTTTGGCACTTTGATATTTTTTCAGCCGTGCAAAATTTTCCAAGCGGAGGAAGTTGTAGAGGCACGTAGGTGTACAAGTGTAAGTTGTGGTTCTGAAATACCTGAGCCCATATACTGTAAATGGGTTTATATGGAGCGCTCAGATATGTAGCATTTTAAAATGATCAAACTTGAAAAACATCTGGTAAAAACTGGACGCATTACGGTGAGGTTGGGAGGAGGTTGGCAAAAAGATATCGTAAGATCATTTGAAGAAGATTGCTTTACTCAGGAACCATATTCAGATTCTGTTTTGAGAAGAATTGCTGACTTGTTGGGTGTTGAGTACTCGCATAAATATGTTATAAATACAGTGACATACCGTCAAAAAAATGCAGCTCTAAAACAAAATAAAACAGGAAAGCAAATCAAAGTCAGTTATTTTTTTTGAAACGTCAAACATTGCGAGTGTCATGTTGATTGTGCAAATACATAAACTCCCATATCCAGAAATCTAAATATTGATATACTTGGCAATGCCTTGAGGAGAAGCAGTCAACAGAATTATGTATCGAGTCCAGATATACTTGTACTGAAGGCCTCATTGTCACATTCTGGCCAAACAATTCTTGGTGTTCTGGGAGGTAAGCTGGACCGGGCCACGCATAATGTTAGTTACGGAGCCTGGGCACTCTCCGCAGTTACTTTCAAGGGCACGAGACCACATGTTAACATCTCCCATGTTAACGGCATGAGAGATGCTGCCCGTTCCTGCCTTAACCCCAAGTTTAATTACAATATGTAGCTGTAAGACATGCTCCGGGTGGCAAAAACAGAAATAAGTGCCACGATTTGGGAGCAGGAAATGTGGCTTTTATTAGGGCACTGGAGGGGACTTGGGTTTAATTAAGCAGTGGGGAGGGACAAAATCAAATGATGGCCGTCTTCAGCACAAGAGGAAGCACATACAGTGAAGCAGATGTTGGGTCTTGGGTAGAGCTGAAAAGAGGCAGGAGTTCTGGTCTGGGGGTGTAGTCTGGGCTGAAACACAAGTCAGAAGTCCGTCTTACATCATCGGCAATGAAGCACAGGTGAAAAATAGGCCCTGTCACTTAACCTTGCTTTACCCTAGCACTACTCCCCCAGTTTTGCTGTAGCTTAGCTCCAGCCAATCATAAAAAAAGCAAAAATTGAATTCTAGAGAAAAACAAACGTCATACGTCATATGTCAAGATACCATAATTTGTGGCCTTTTTGCTAACACAAGTATACCTCTCAAACTTGCTGATTGGCGTTTATCGGTCCTGGTGAATGTTGTCCTTTTGCACTCTCTCTACGCCCGGCCAGATTGAATCCTGCTTTTTTTTTTATATAGCACACATATTTCCTGAGGATTTGCTGGTGGAAAAGCAACAGAACTAACGCAGAGAGCTCAGTGCCGCTCAAGACATAAGAATGAAAGGGAGGGAGGGCAGTGAACTAGTGTCGCTTGGCATTATGTTCTCTACATGCATTGGAAATAGCTGGGTAAAGAGTTTGCTGTTGCATTTCATCATTTGGCTCTGGCCCTCTGCTTTGTTTCACATCCTCCTCATTGTCAAAGGCAGTCCAATTTCTTTTTAAATCATTAAGCTTAAAATGTATGGAGGGATTAAAAAAAAAATCATATTTGGGCACTTTTGCCTATCTGACGACATTTTCTGAAAGAGAAAATCAGCACTTATATATACAGAGCACCAAGTCTGCATGCACCTTCTTTTAGCTCATTTGTCTCCGTTTTAGCTAGATTATTCAACTTAAAGTAAAAGGCCTCACATCAGTAAAAAAATAAATACTTATCAAATATTGGAATGACCAAGGGAATTTTTCAACATCTCAACCCTTTCTCAAAATAGCCCCCTATTCCTTCAATGACAGCATTGCAGATTCTTGGCGTTCATTAAATCAGCTTCCAGATGCCTCTGGAATGCATCTCCAACAGTCCTGAAGGAGTTTCCACAAGATCTGTGCAGATGTTGGCTGCCTTGCTCCTACTCTTCAATCCAACTCTTCCCAAACAGCTCTATAGGGTTCAGGCTGGGGCTTTGTAGGGGCCAAGTCATCTGTCACGGCACACTGTCTTACTACATGGTTATTTTAAACTTACTTTTATTTTGAACTTTTAAATGTACTTACTACATAACCTCAAGATGTGCTTACCTTGCTAAAAAGACAAATTATTTTCAGTAGGTGTGCCTAGACTTTTGATTGGTACAGTAGATGCTTTAGATAGCTTTACTGTTCATTTAAAAATTTTGATTTATTTGTATTTGTTTTCAAGGTTATTCAAGACAAGGGTGCCAATGAGAGAATGGTGTCATTTTGTTTTGAGTTGTCTTGGCCTACAAAACAAAAGGGAAAAAAATTATGCGAAATGTCAGCTCAGTTCAACAGCATATTTGTTTTCCTCTAACCCAGGGAACAGTGTTTGTTGGCCACCCACTCCCTCATATGTATTTCAAGGACTCAGATGTCATTGACACAAATCAATAGTCATAGCAGCCGAGAAGCATCAACTCCCACAGCGTCTATGAGGACAAATGTAGATGCTGGTATCTTTAGGGATCATCTTATCAGCATGTATGCAACCTTCACCTCATCTCATCTTATGGGACAGACAGTCATGCTGCATCTCGATGGATTTCGGTGCCTGCTAAGTAACAAGTGTATTCACTAGAGCACAATAGAAAAATGTAAAGGTCATTGGGATGGAACACATTTCAAGCAGCAAGGGGTGGAACGAGGCCGTAGTGAATCAAGCTTTTTATCTGACACCCTCCCCCTGGCTGATTGAGTAAAACCACACCACGATGCGACGGCAACGATAACCATCTGGATACAATCAAATGTTGCTGGGCCATTGATGGAGGATTGGGAGCCCGTGTTGGAGGAGGAGGCTGTGACAGTGTGATTTGTAAAGTGCCTGGGGCTACAGGAGGGCAGCCTGCTCGAAAAGGTCAAGTCCTCCTCTGAAGAAGCAAGCCTGCAGCTGCAGGAAGCTGCCCGTCTTCCTCATAAAACCTTCATTGTTTGAAAGTGGACTTGAAACCCATGGGTTGTAGACTAAGAGCCCAGGGGACGGCCGTTATACCTTTGAACACCTGCTTTTTTATAGAACGAGAATGCACCTGGATCGGTAAGGTATGTTGTAAAATTCCTAAGATGCTTTGGATCACAGCAAAGCGTACTCCAGAGTGGACTCCCAACGTTACGCAGGGAATGGTATGGAAATCCAGGAGCGTCCATCTTAGACCTACAGGCGCAGTGCATTTTAGAGATGGAGGCTAAATCTGCAAGGAGATCCTACAAACCACATTACTAGCTGTTTGTGGGTCGTTCCTTTATCTTCCCCCATTAATAGCACCAAAGGTGCTCAGACTTCAATCTCCTTGGCATGGATGGCTTAGGGGGTGATTAGACCAAAAAGTTTTTGCAAGGCGGTACTAGTGATAGACGACCCTCCCTCACAGAAAGTACAGCAATTACAGAATGAGCTCAAATTGCACAATTCATTTATCTTTCCCTGCTACAGCTCCCCACAACAGTGTACATTACAAGCAGTGGAATTATCCTGCAGTAAAAGTCAATGCAATTAAGCACTGATGTATTTTCACACGCTTAAACACAGAGACGCTGCCAAAATTGGTGCTTTGAGTGGAAACCAGCTTCCTTAAAATAGCCTTTATAGTACGGCGAGGGAGATTGAAGAGTTTAATTTACTTTATCGCTTAATGGCAGCTCCACATAGACATGGATCCATGCGACGGCAGAAAACATTAAGCCACATCATAGCTTATTCTCAATTAGTTTTAATTACGGGAACTTAGACTGGGTTTAATTGTAGACTCACAATTTTATATATATATACACAAACAAGACATGGGCAATATTTCAATTAAATGTACTTAAAATACATATTTAATTACTTTTGAGTATTTTGTAATTTGTATTTTTCTGGACTGAAAAAAAATAGGTGTAATTTGTAACAAAATACTTTGAGAGATTGGATTTTATGTATTTATAATGCTTTAAATACCTACTAAAAAATACAATTTGTCTATTTGTTTGTTTGTTTTCTGTCATTTTAACAACCTTCATCAACAGGCTTATAGACTTTTAAACATGACCTATGACTGTCTGTGGCTAGATGCAAATGCATCACGTGACACATCCTGTCAGGCCCAACGTGTTCGTTGTGGACTTAATTTTCCCACGACCAGTAATCCAATGAAAGAAGCTGCTTTGGTGCTCAGTTCAAACTGCCTTCAGGTAAGATGTACTAATAGACATCGCTCACCGAATGTCATTATAGGATAGAAAAACAGAGCGATTGGCAAACAGCAGGGCTGTGCTCCAGAACTTCTGAATGAACTTACTAGCCTGCTAGTGGCACTCTGGGTAATGTCAGCAGACATGCTCAGGCAGTGGCATTCTGGGTAATGTCAGCAGACATGCTCAGGCAGTGGCATCTTTGTCACATATGGAAGCCTTCATTAGTGATAAATCACACTACCTACGTTTGTTCCTAAAGACAAAATAAATTTCTATTAACTACACGAAGGCATTTTTAATGCCACAGCCAGTGTAAAAGAGAGAACAACTGCTGAACTTAATGTTGCATATTATATGTGTCACAGCCGCTAGATGTATATCTATATATCTATATAATCTGTTCATTATTTATTCAATATGTTTATTTATTTATTTGAGCATATATTTAAAACGGCATTTCATTTCCCTGGACAGATAACACTGTGGCTTAGCCAGCCAGAGATGGGCATTTATGAGTTTGCATTGATAAAAACCTGTTATTTTGACTTTGTTAGGAGCAATTTCATAAAAATCTGTGAATGCAATCAAAAACCTAAAAATGATGTGTATTTTGTTTGGTTACTTACGGTTAAGGTTAGGGCTGGGTGGGGGTTAAGTTTGGGGTTAGGGTTATGCTGATAGAAATGAATGGAGTGTCACCACAAAGGCAGAGATACCTGATTGTGTGTGTGTGTGTGTGTGTGTGGGTCCTGTATATATTACATTGTGGGGACCAAATGTCTCCACAAAATGACAAAAACCTGTTAGGTGACAGTGATTAATTGTCATTGTTGACACACCACAGCACATAACAACAAAATGTATCCACTGCATTTAACCCATACCTGTATGTGACACTGTGATATCAGCCAATCAGTGCTGGAGGAGCATTATCTTGCTCAGGGTACCTCAGTTTTACCTCGCTGACCAGGGATTCAAACCAACAACCTTTCAGTCACAGCCCTGCTTGTCTACCCACTAGCCCATCACTGCCCCAAGTTTGACCTTTACTTTGACCTTGTGGGGACATTTTTTCTGTGAATGTACTGTAATTTACAAACTAAAAATACCTAATCCTTGTGTATGTGTGTCTGTGGATAGATTAGATGGAGGTTAGATGTTATTCCAAAAGATAAATACACTTTTACAAATGAATCTCCTTCAGAAAAATTTGAATCCCTGTATATGGAATGACTTTGAATTTCTCGATACACACTTTAACGATTAATGTTTTCATGTATTGGTGCTCAAACTGATTAAACTGAATACTAATATGGGATATTTAGCACTTCTAAAATTTGAAAAATGTGAGACTTTAACAGACTTGCCATCCACCTGACTTCAGTTGTGTCTAAATACGGTCGATGAAATCCAAACTGGCATCTCACTCTCCGTGACCTAAATTAATTCTCACAACATACCTTTTGGCAATTGTGTCAGCATCCATTAACAGAGACCTGCAGTAGCTGTTTGGCTCTGATTCCTCTTAGCAGGTACTTAAGACTTCTTAAGCATTTCTCAATAAACAGTTCTGGATTTCTGGTAATTCTACAGCTTTTTCCAATTTATAGGTTTACATGCTTCAACTCACTATTAATTAAGGTTTTTGGAAAATATGGCCGATATTGGTTTTCTCACGGGGATTTGTGCATTTGAAGAGATTCTATTCCAGCACCTTTGGAATATTTCTTTATTATACTTTTTGCTTTTTATAAGTAGCTTCAGATCATTTCTTACACTTGTTCTCCTGTACTTTTAAGTGTTTCTTTTTCAATAATTTAAATGCCCCTTTCTTCCTTTTATTGCCATTATGACTTTAATTCTCAGGCGTTTTCATCATGGTTTTCTTTATACGGCCATTTTTGACATTCATTACCTCTTTCACTGTGCAGATTAACGCTGACGGACCTTTAAACTTTTACCACACAGATTTACTCAGTATTTCAGTTGTTCTGAAGCCATATAAAAAAGTTGCTGCTTCCTAAGAAGTATTCATAGATTTAATTTTCCTATGTTCAGTTTTTCTGCTGTTTCAATCACTAAAACATGGACTTCAATTAAAAACATTAAATATGGCACGTATATCTCAGATGGTGTGTGTGCCCTGCTATAGTTGGTACCCCATCCTGGGTTATTCCCTGCCTTGTGTCTGTAACTTGTGGCTGTGCCCCCCCCCCGCACAGGACAAGCGGCGATAAAAAGTAGATGGATCTTCATACCAGTATAAAATGAATTTTGCGAAAAAAAACATCCTGAGTCATAGTGACATTTGTGGCTAAGTACAGTCCGTTGTTCTAAGAGTGGGAAAGGTCTAGTTTCTGCAGATACTACTGTATGTACACCCCCACTTGGCAGGAGATTGAGAAGCTCTCCTGAAGTGACGTAGCTTCTCTCGGAAGTTCATTTGGATTCAGTTTGCTGTCTGCAGGGTCAAAATCCGGGGAGAAAGTTTGCCTTTAGCAAACAGCACAGTAATGACACAGATATAATTACGGGGCACCAGCAACATGCACTGGCTTGTCTCCTGCACAATTTACCACTACAGCCATTACTGTATGTATTTTTGTTTGTGTGTCATTTTTATAATTTTTTTTATCTGGGTTATGTTTTAACTCACAATTATGTTTTTTTCCTGTCCACTGTGCAGCCATTAATTTATCGCTATTCTTAAATAAATAAATAAACAAACTTCCTGTGCTTTTTGGTAGTTCAAAGACAAGACACAGGTGATATGGTGGTTCAGCTGCCTGTCACATCCAGCGTTGAGGGCTTGAATCTCATTTCTGCTCTCTCTGTTGTGGAATTTGCCGGGTTTCCTCCACGTTCCTCCCACAGTCCAAAAGACATGCAGTTTGACTAATTCAGTGCTTCTCAAACTCGGTCCTCGGGCCCCACTGCCCTGTTTGTTTTCCAGCTCTCCCTGCCCCACACACTGCTGATTACCTGGATCAGGTGTGTTCAGTCAGTCAGAAGCTGAAAGACAGTTGGGACTTGTGTGTGGGTCACGGATAGCAGGAACACAAGAAGGGAAGAGGGGCCCTAGGACCGAGTTTGAGAAGCACTGGGTTAATTAAAGTTTCTGAATCACCTGTTATGTACGATTGTGCATGTGGGATCCTGTCCGTGATGTCGCTCCAGCCCTATTCTCTATGCTGCCTGCCCAGTCCTGACACTGACTGGGATAAGCATGATTGAGTATAGACAGAAACAAGTACACACCCACATAGCATGTTTTGTCCTATAAATTAGATGGTGCTGCTGTGTCTAATGATCATTCCATTTATGTATAAATCTGTGCTATTTTAGTTGGTTTATATATTATTAATTTAGTGTTGTCCTTTAGTAGTTTATATAAAAACCTGAGGGATAGTTAACATTTATAATAGTTATGCATGCGGTATGGAAGCATGTAAACACTTTATATGAAGCCTGATGCATAACAGTGTAATTAGGCATTAATACACAGTAAATGATGCCTAAGGGAGCCATCCATAAATATTTTCAAATGATGCGCAGCTTACCAAGGTGAGGGCCTTATGCAGACCTCATTACCACATTTGTATTTCGGCCAAAATAGCTTCTCGTTGTCAGTCGCCATGGCACCGGAACGACTCGAAGGGCTGCAAACTGTCGCTTCTGTGGCATGAAAGAGCCAGACAAGATGTTAGCCACAGATGGAGCCCCAGATGTTACGCTACATGCTAGATGATAATAACGAAAAAAGAAATACAAGCAGCTCAAGACAAAGGTGAGTTAGAATTTAGATGGTAACCTTGGTCCGGTTTTATGGAAAATTGAGTCTGGCTTACAGTGATATTTTGATTTTGGGGAAATGCACAGAAGTGCTGAAGGGCACCACTATAGAGAGGAAGGAATTACAAAATCAGGGCTGTGAATCTTCTAGAAAAAGCTGGGAGCATCAAGCTGGGAATACACACGTGATGCTAGGCACAATTCTTCCACAAAATCAAAGCCCAGTGAGTTCTTACACAGGTTTTCCATGCATTCCATGGGTGACCGTAAGCCTGGGGGCGGGGGGAGACCCCCCTGCTTGGGGAGTTTCCATCAAGGGCTACAGAATGTCACCGTCCTCAGCTGTCACCACCGGCGACGTCTCATTTCTGAGAGAAGCGTTGATTTATGCTGTTGTTGGGAACATTGTCAAAATTGACAACAATGGACACAATGTCTATATAACGGAGATCCACTTACTACCGATACTCTGATAAATTAACAATGGCATTGACATTCATCTTTATCTCTGTCATTGTTATAATCATAATCACAATAATCATAATACTAACTACCCAGCCTAAATATTCTTATACTCTCTGCTTTCATGGTTCGTTTACAGGAGATTGAAACAATAACTTATGCAAACTCCTTCTGCTAATATTATTGTGCTATATATTTGTATCGCAAAAACAGTGTTGCTTTTTGCATCAGGCAATAAGCAAGTCACGTTAATATAAAGCGTTTTAAATAGAAAAGGTAACTTGGAATTGTGGATTATTCTTTGTTAAGGTAAAGTCAATCCATCCATTGTCTATAAGCTCCTATTCACCGCAAGGTCACGGTTGAGGGCTACTCAGGATCGATCATGTTAGCCTATCCATTTGCCCCTTCTCCGTCTCGTGTTTGAAATCGACTGAAAGAAGGCAAATTCCTGGATATATCTCTAGGAGATATCAGAGCGTTTTAGCTAGTTGGGGTAGCCTGAGTAAACACTAGTCCCCAGTCTCATTTTACAAGATCACTGGCGAGCACTTAACTCGGCATGTGTGATCAAAAAAAGTCCCATGAATCAACATCAATATGAACTTTCCTATTGAAATGCACCTGTACTGTCCCAGCTGTCGTTTTATTACATAACAGTCCTGCCTGGGCACTCAAGTGTGATTGGGTACTGGGGGGGGGGGGGGGGGGGGGGGGGGGGGGGGGGGGGGGGGGGGGGGGGGGGGGGGGGGGGGGGGGGGGGGG
>JAODJX010000047.1:10493754-10506441 GCA_026776945.1 Isichthys henryi
TGTCTCTCCTGCCCGCCATTCTGCCTGTGACGTCTCTCCTGCCCAACCTTCTGCCTGTGACGTCTCTCCTGCCCGCCATTCTGCCTTTGATGTCTCTCCTGCCCGCCATTCTGCCTGTGACGTCTCTCCTGCCCAACCTTCTGCCTGTGACGTCTCTCCTGCCCGCCATTCTGCCTTTGATGTCTCTCCTGCCCGCCATTCTGCCTGTGACGTCTCTCCTGCCCAACCTTCTGCCTGTGACGTCTCTCCTGCCCGCCCTGCTGCCATACCACTGTCCACCCTGCCATCAGAAGCAGCACCAACACCTACCTGCCAGCATCTGCCTGCCGTTGAATCTTAAAATTTGGACTATGTAAATGAGGATTTTGCCATCTTGCTCATTTGACTTCCTCTGCCGCCACCTGGAGGTTGGGCTCCTGCCTTTGAGTCTGGTTCCTCCCAAGGTTTCTTCCTTCTAGGGAGTTTTTCTTTGCCCATGTCACCTCTGGTTTGCTCATTGGGCGCTTTGGGGGCAGGATAATGTAAAGCATTTTGAAACAATGTAATGTTGTGAAAATGCACTATACAAATAAAACTGAATTAAATTGTCATGTAAATGCGTATGCAGTGATTCATTTGCATCATCTGAGCTTTGCATGGTAAGCATCCTATTTTGTATAGTTTACAAAGAAGTCAGGAGGCATAATTTTTCATTGGTTTATTAGGAAGGAGGAGATCATATTTAATTTGTTTGCAGTGAGATGTAAATGCTTATGAATGTTGTGGATGTGATTCCCCTGTAGTAGATAAGCAATTATGGAATATGGATGGATGCATGCATGGATGGATGTGTTGATTAATTGATTGATTTGACTAAGTCATTGATAATTATTTAGACCAACTTTAAAATTTTGTGGTACGATAGCAGCAGCAATCCTGCAAAATCTGTCGGTGAAGTCTAAACTTTCTTAAAACTTATGGAACTGACTGGAAAATTATATTAAAGCCCATTGTGTCACACTAAAGAGGAATATGCTGGCTTTTCATTTATTTGTATATTTTTAATAACATATACCATGCCAGTCAAAAGTTTGGACACACCAAAGGAGCGTGAGAGTGTCGCATCACATGACCACAGGAAACGCACATAAACGCAGGAAAGATGAAGGAGTTTGACCGGAGAGTGAAGGAAAAGCGGCCAATGAGAGCTCAGGATTTATGTGGGACCTCCTTCCGGACAGCTGGAAGAGTATCCCAGGTAACCTCATGGAGTTGGCATAGAGGAGACAGTAGGGTCAGCCAGTCCTTGGAGCAGGTGGGGTTAAGGACTTTTCTTGAAGGTCCAATGGTGGAATCACTCTACCAACCATGGGATCTGAACCGGTAACCTTCTGAGTCCCGACGCACAGAGCCCCCCAAAAAAACAAAAATAAATACTTTTTTGGTCAGTGCATAATGCCATGCTGTACATGTTATTTTATAGCTTTGATGTATATAATTATTCTGTAATGTAGAGAATAGTGCACATAAACCTTTTTATGAGTAGGTGTCTCCAAACTT
The DNA here is from genome assembly GCA_026776945.1 of Isichthys henryi. Classification (NCBI taxonomy): domain Eukaryota; kingdom Metazoa; phylum Chordata; class Actinopteri; order Osteoglossiformes; family Mormyridae; genus Isichthys; species Isichthys henryi. The sequence goes on from JAODJX010000047.1 coordinate 10,495,294, forward strand.
TTGACTGGCACTGCAAATCGTTGCAGTGATGGTATTACGTTTGTTATCCCGCCTTTCTTACCAGTACCTCTCATTTCTGGTGATGTCACTGATGACACAATCTGTTCAGGGAAGCAGTTAGGAACCACCCAGTTCTGTAAAGGTTGGTGCTTCAAATCCCATTACAGCTGTACCTTTCAGCAAAGTGCTTAACCCAAATTGCCAAAGCTGTAAAAATAGGTACGCTTGGATTTTGCCTTGGAAGAAAGCCCAGGTCATCAAAAGACAGGGAAATGGTGTATGGAGAAACTGGCAGGTAAATACTGTCATAAACAAAATGCAAATAAAATGTCATGCCATTCTCTTCCTTAAAGACGGATATGCATTAATAGTGAGAGACCCCGATCGTCACTGAAATGTGTCTCTCGCAGCCCCAAGCCCCCCATCACATCCGTAATTTCCACGTGTTTTGATGCACGGCATTTGAAACGTTCTCAGCCCTCGGGAAGATCCCTGGGACGATTATTATATTTTAATGATCACTTAATGTTCCACTTATTTTATTAGAAAGACACTCGAGGCTCATGTCGCGATTTAAAATGGTCTGCATCAAAGTTAAATGTGATCCCGGGTTTATTTTCGCGATTTATGGCTAATCGTCCTGGGCAAAGATGGTAAGAATGCACTCGGATTTTTTTTGCCCCATTTATGAACATTAAATATCTTTTATTATGATAAGTGATATCATACCTGATGCGGTTTGTTGAATGTTTATCTGGATATCCGCCAGGGTAATGCTGGGTGGTCTTCCCAGAGGAGTACTGAGTGAATTTGCTTTGTTTTCCGAGATGACTTACTGTATAGCTAAAGATGATCAGACAAGGGTGGGAACGACACGCCAGCTTGCAGAAACACACACACACACACACACACACACACACCTGTCTGTGGGCACAGGCCAAATGTGACGTTAACCCCTACCCAACCCTAACCTTAAACCGCATATAACCAAACAAAATACTTTTTTTTTGTCATTTTTAGTTTTTTGATTGTAGTCACAGATTTTTAGAAAATGAAGGTTGTCTTTGTGGGGTTAGAAAAAATTTCCCCACAAGGTAGAAAGTTGAAGGTATTTAATCACATGATGGTGAATTCTGAGCCCCACATTGAAATAATTACAAAAACACACGCACACACACGCACATACACACACATACACACACACACCTTAATGTGCCTTAATCACACAGCAGCACATCCAGCTGAGGCTTGCTGTAGAATGATAAGTATTAGGACCCAACTCAAATTAATTCGCAGGGAAAAATCTAAAACAAAACTTTAATCTGGTGAAAAATCAATAGCTGTCCCAAATACAGTGATTAATTACGTCCATCTAGAAGAAATCTCAATAGACTCAGGATGTTTCAAGTATAACTCCCCCCCCAAACCTTCACTGGGGTGCGGATTAAATACATGAAGCATTTTCTTATTTCCGTAAATGTACTGCATGTAGGACAACAAAATTTCAATTGTAATTCCGACTTCATTTAAAACATATTTTTTAAAAAGTACTCAGCAAAACTGATCATATGACATAGTACTTCCATGATAGTAAAGTAATTCATAGTTATTTTGTCCTTCTGCATTTTGTTCTTGCCTGACAAAAGCCAGTTGAACTATCAAAAAAGTATGTACACAAAAAATCCATTAAATTATTCAAAAGATCACCCATACATATTTTATAGCAGCATTTAAAATGCATTTAAATTGGCATTTTAACAAACATTTAATAAACTTCATACATACGAAATTCTTCAGATCATCTTTTCTTCACATTTACATTAAACAGCAATACTATTAGAGAAACAGCAATTGAAAAATAATTTGTGCAGTGAAAAAGAGTAAAAAGTCTCAACATTCTGAATGACCTGCTTGCCTGTGTTGTGCAGAACTGAAGGATTCCACACTAATGCCCATAGTAATGACCATTCTGTGCCATAATTCTAACTTTCCAAACCACTTAAAAACCAACACTTTCAATAAACACATTAGAGGCATTTTCACATAGTGGTGAAAAAAATAAAATCTTACATCAAAGTATTTTCAAGAGGATTTTAGGAAAGTTTGCTACAAGCAATAAACTTCTTGCAAAATGGTCCTACAAACGTTTTGCGACTTCCCAGAGGACAGGAAAAGCCCCAGTTATATCTATGATGTTCCCGTTCTATTTTGGAAGAACTCAAACCTTTATAATACAAAGAAGTGATTTTTCTGCTTTGATTCAAACCTGTCTGTTTCCTTTTTTCATGAGAAAGCACCCACAGAATCCCACAGAAAGCTCAGCTGGATCTAAAAAACAGATCTCAGTGCAGGGTCCCTGAAAAGTCCTGCTTTACCTCCACTCCAAGCATTTCAGGACATTTCAGTCATAACAAAAGCATTTCAGCATTTCAGTCACACTACAATCTCAGCTGTTTCTCTTTGACCTCCATGGATGATGAAAGTCAGCCTAAATTCTTGTGAGGCTGACTAAAACCAGCTTTTATGTTCTTTTTTATTTCATCAGAAGCTTCAGTCTTCCAGAGATAATATTCTGACTGTATCTTACAATTTCCAGGCCCGTCTTACTGCGTGAAAGAGATTTTGACTGTAATTTAGTTGTGCAAATTGGGAACTGGCCTTAAACCCCTAATATAGGAGACTGGGAATTAATCAGCCGCAAATGTCAGGAAAGATGTCTTTGCATGCAGGAAATGTACAGTTTGAGCAAATGCATGGTGAGGTCAAGGTGTCTTCTGGGTAGATTCATTCAAATTTCCAGCTTTGGAGGTCCATGGAGGTCAAATACGGGAAAAAGTCACATGGAGGGGAAGTTCCCGGCCCAGAGCAAACACAGGCTTGCCAAAAACCAGGACATACCGTGGGATAAAACACTAAATGTGGACCTAAAAGGCTACCGTCCGGGATGAGAACCTGCAGGGACACTCACTAAGCAAACTCCAAAGGTCAAAGCTCGCTTGCACTGACCCGTAATGCTTAGATGAAATGCTAAAGGACTGGCCAGCGAGCAGGACACCAGGGAATCTCCCACATTATGAGGAGGTTGAAAATATCTGGGTACAAACAAATTAGACTGACATTATATGCAGAAGTGGAAAGTTAATGTCCAGAAAGTACAAATCCAGGCCAAGGTTTTCTTTCAACCCACTCTGTGACTCTGCGACTGTGAAGCTTTCAGCTGGTTGGCTGAGGGCTCAGGGCTCAGTCATCGCTGCTCGTCAACTGTGAGACTCAGAGCTTGGTCTGGCTGTTGCAGTCTAGCTTCCGGATGCTAGGCTTAGTTGGTTTGCATATTACTTCTGGGTAATGATCAAAGTTGCAAGCTTTATGGTTTCGTGTGCCGACTCAAGTTTCATCATACAGATTAGCCGGTGGGGGGCGGCTTGGTGGCACATGGGATAGCACTGCAGCCTCATGCTTCCCCTCACAGATCAAAGGCATACTAAGGTAAACCAGAATTGCCAAATTGTCTTTAGGTGTGACTGTGTGAATATTGGCTCCCCATCTAGGGTTATTCCCTCCCCTGTGCCTTTAGACTCTGCACCTTCATGACCTTGCATAGGACAAGCAGGTATAGATAAGGATGGACAGATTAGCTGCTGCTCTGCAGCTGCTGTGCCAGATAACCAACTCGTTTTAGGTTTGCTGTGGTTTTCACGTTTCAAAGCAATTTCCTGGTTCCTATAGTCTGCTTCTTGGTGTTTCCAGTACTCTGCACTCGAGCCTGCTTTTCATGCTGGAGATGCCCATCCAATCAGCAGCCCTGAGTCCCATCAGGTACCTATTTTCTGCAGTGTGCTATCCAATCAGCAGCCCCGAGTCCTGTCAGGCACCTGTTTCCTGCACTATGCTGTCCAATCAGCAGCCCCAAGTCCTGTCAGGTACCTGTTTCCTGCAATGTACTGTCCAATGGCCTCAGGGACCAAAGGACAGAGAACATGTTGCTGTGTGTGGACAATTCAGCCTGAGATGGTCTATCTTGTACTTATAATAATAAACACGTTTTAACTGAGCAGTGTGGTGATACAAGCACAGTGACCTCCATAAGAGAGAGAGCCTAGTTAATTGAAATGTGGGTCAGTGCCAAAATAATGAAAGTAATTGTGAAGAATAATTTTAATTTAAACCCAGGTTATTCTGGATATAAAAGGAGGAACACAAGGAAGGTAAACAGGCCAGGCTGTCTTTTACCATGCCTAACAAGCTGCTGTTATTGTCCAGTATAAGGCCAGATATTTCATAGAATCAATTCAGGTTAAGTACTGTACACTTCATACTGCAAACTGTTGTCACCTAGGGGGGGCATCTTGAGATCAAATTATCAAATCACATGCATGTGTCCGTAAATCCTGCCCAGAATGCTTATTCAGTCAAAAGACAGACGTTCCCAGCAAGTCAAGGCAAGACTGTCGTTAGTCACATGAACACTAGATCTATTGTGAATGCAGTTATATAAGCAGATTATACTGTACAATACAAAATATATTTATTTTTTTTATTTTTCACACATACATATTCACACACACACCCACGCACACACGTTAGGTATCTAACGCTCCCAACTTTTAACAGCGTAAATCCGTACCCAGCCCGAACTTTAACCATAAGTAACCAAACAAAGTTCAAGACTTTTGCCTATTTTAGTTTTTTGACTGTAGCCACAGATTTTCAGGAAATTGATCACATTTTGGGCACATTTGGTCTCCGCAATGTAATATATAAATGACCACATGCACATGCCATAAATATATCCCCATAAAATTTAGGCGCAAAAAAATTAAATATATGATGTACGGAGATATGCACAGTGTAGAAAATATATTTACATTCTCCATTCATCTCTCATAACTGCTCATCCAGTACAGGGTGGGATGGAGGTTATAGTCCAAGGGTATGCAACTCTGATCCTGGAGTGTCGGTATCCAGCCGGATTTCCATCGTACCTGTTCTTTGATGAACCACACCTGATCTCAGGCAGATAGTAACCCATCAGGTAGGAAGGAAAACCTGCAGGATACCCGCACTCCAGGACCAGGGCCGCCTAACCCCTGTTGTAGGTCCATTCCACAAAGCAGAGGGCGTGAGGCTGATGCCAGTCAAATGCAGGGCAAAAGCTATCACAGACGGTGGCCATTTTCAAGTCACCAATCCACCTAAAGGTGTTTTTCGGATTGCAGGATAAAACCTGAGCTACGTAGCAGAGTGATGCAAACTCCACAAATGTAACTGGTGCGGTAAATCAAACCAACACGCCTGGAGGTACGAGAGGACAGGACCACCCTCTACGTCACCATGGCAGCATTCCATTCATTCACAATACGCTGTGACTGTTGGCGTTACCCTTAAATAATTAGCACGTTTGTTCTTCCTCTGTCAACGTTATCCTCTTCCATTTCCATCCACATCCCCACCTTCTCTGTCTCAGGCCAGATACTCTGCTAAAAAAAGCGTATTTCCCATTGTATTAAAAGTACTGTACGGATTTTGCTAATTATCTCATGCGAGAAAAGAAGATTAAGAAGAGTTATTATTAAATTCCAGCTGAAAGTGCGTCTGGCTCACCCACTCGTGGAGTGATGAGATAACAAGTTACTAAAAAAATACATATTTTTAAAAAGGTACCCAATTAACAGAATGAGCAACTGAACAACTAATATTACTGGTAGGACGGACCTGATTTCGGAATACATGGCAATCGGATTAATATTCTTTTGCGACAACCATCATAACACTCTTTGCATTAGCTACTTAAGTATTAGCTTAAAGCAGGCAGTGAGTGACGACATATGCTAATCCTCCCTTAGAAACGCCAATACAGGGCGAACTGAGAGGTCCATTGTACTTCTTCTGCGTTTAATTAACAATGGGATTCAGGGCTGTTTTTAGAGCTCCATGCTTATTTTATTTTTTATTTTTGTGGGACTAAATTGTGAAATTACAGGTCCCCATAGACAAGCCTGTACAAGTTGATAAAAGTGAATTTAGGAAAACTTGGGGGGTCTGGTGAACGATTCCCAATTTCAGCTGTGACCTCTGACCCAGGATGTACATCAGAGAAAAGTCCCACTGGAATTTAGCTGCCTGATTTAATGCCCCCATAGAAAGGGGCTCCAGGTGGCTTTCACGGCCGCCTGAGAATCGGTGACGAAAATCACAAGGTCAAATTGCTGTGAGGGCTTTAAAAACGAAAAAACCCAGGCAGTTTCTGTAGCACCTTGCTGCAGCTTCTCGGCACCCATTACCGGTAAATGCGATCTTTCTTCAGAGCGAGCTGCGCGACTGTTTGAGGGCGCAGAGGTCAGGTACATGGGCGGGTAAAGCAGTCAGCGGGCAGACAGAAGAGCTTTCTTATGCAGCTGACAAACCAGCAGGCAGGCGAGAATCACCATGACCTGTTTCACACGAGCCCAAAGCTGGGCCTTAGGGCCACCTGCCATCCACATATGTTTACGTCTTGTTATTAAGTAGCACTGTGTCGCGTTGGATACCACAGTCCTCCCACACCACCCAAGCTGGGGGGGTTTGAATCCCGCCTGTGGATTTTACACATGTGTGCACGGCCTTCCTCCAATTACATTGGTATTGCAGTCAGAATAATTTTATCTTTCAACTGAATCAGAATCCTTTTATTCAGCTGGAATAAAGCCCCTGTCCTCATTCTTCCTGGGAAAGGCCCCGGGCCCCAGGCCCATGGCCCCGAGCCCCTTCTATGCTGGATAAGCGGGCAGAAGATGGATGATTCAATATTTAAGAGCCCTACAATATACTGTGTGGCAATGCAAACAAAGATAATAGATGAATTGTGTGGCAGTTACTATTTCCCTGGCAGTCACTGGGGCATTAATAATTATTTTTGACTAGTACTGCAGCTGGAGGAGTTTGAAGATGAATGGAATGTCAGTGCTCTGTGAATGGGCTTGTGCCTCTTGGATTAGCCTCCTGTATGACTGTAGGCCTGAAAGACTGCTACAGGTGGATGGATGGATGGATGGAAGTGTTGACTGATTAAGTGATCGATTAATTTGACTAAGTCATTGATAACCATTCAGGCCTTCTTTAAAATTTTGTTGTACAGTATCAGCAGCAATTCTGCAAAGTCTGTCGGTTCAGCTTAAACTTTCTCAGAACTTATGGAACTGACAGGAAACTTATATTAAAGCCCATTGTGCCACACTAAACAGGAAGCTATAGGCCTTTATAGACGAGCCCATTTGTGCAGCATCCGAGTTTCTTGCAGCTCAGGATACAGAATAAGAGTATAATTATGGTGTGTTTCTCTGACAGAAATGAATCATGTTCTTTGTAATGGCACCACGTTACACAAGACTGTAAACTAAGGAGTTTTCCCAGTGGCTGGCCGGGTATAACGAGATGCAGCCTATAGCACGGTTAGATCCTTGTTGTACCATATTAGCTCTCTGTGGAGAGGTTGACTCAGCGAACGCCAATTGACTTACTTTCAGCTGCCCAGAGGTTCCTCTCTCCCTCCCTGATTTTACAGCCTTGTCCACTGGAGACCGGCCACCCATAAGACCCCGAGTCTGTAGAGCGAGGAGAAGCCCGGGTTCTGACAGCACACATAAGCTGGGGGGGGGGGGCGCCCAACCTGCGCTGACGTGGGCGTTGAAGAAAGAGACCAACGATGGGAATAATTTATCGTTCCAGTTTCAGAAAAAATAAAATTTTTAAGAGAAAGCAAGATTCTGTATATTTCTGTAATGTCAAGTTCAAGTTTCAACTCGAAAATACTAAATTACACAATTTTAACATGTTTAATTAATGATTTAATAGCAAAGACACTGACTGCGCAGTCTATATTAAGAATGGGGGTGGGGGGAGCGACCGTGGTAACTTGTCCCGAACATCCAGACTTCTTTAGATCTGAGAAGGTCAGGTTGGCTTTTATGTGATTCCCGTCAGAAATGTGTAGGACCCCTGTAAGATTGCGGCTGATTGCCTGCAGTTCATTTCTGTAAATCTGCCACATTTGTATTCGTGAAAAAAGAGACAAACGCCCCTATGAGTCCCTTCTTCATATTTCCATCCATCCATCATTCATCAATCCATTCATCTATCTTCCATAACCTCTTACCCAGTATAAGTTCATAGTGAGCCTGGGGCTTGTCTCAGGAAACACAAGGCACGATGCAACAGGCACTTTAGCTTCTAAACTCCTTATTAGACCTCACAGATTTTGAGATAAGCTCCCCTGACCTAATTTACAGACAACACTTTGTGAGGCTGAGGGAAATGTGTGTCAGAGATGGCGGTGAGCAATATGGCCACACCCCAGGGGCAGTGCGCTACCTTCATCTCCGCTCACCCACCACCAAGTCATCTCCAAGCCGCGCCGTCTGCAGAAATCCTCTGACGATCACTTCATTGTCAGGTGCATTGACAATGGAGATGAAAGGCAATTCAGGAGGCGCCTACACAACTGCATCTTTACAGGGTTCAGCAGGTACTACGTACATCAGTAAGACAAAGGCTCCTGGCTGAGAGCAGCCACCACCCAGGGAGAAGAGAAGGAGATGATGAAGTTATACACATGGAGGCACTTGTGTAACAGACTGGACGGCACAGATAACACTGTAGCTTTGCACAACAATGGACAATCCAGGCCTTTCTTTGAGGTTAAGCTCTTTACTGTAAGTCTATCTATACCATAATTCTTACTTTTTCTTTGCTAAATTAACTAAATTACTTTAAACCTTTTGATCTCATCTTCTCTTTAAGATGGTGTTGGGGTCATAGAATGTGTAATTTTTTATAAATTCGTATATTACATTCTTTACATTTTAATGCCCTTTGAATATTTCACCCTAACTATCATGTTAGAGTGTAATTTTGACAATACATGCAGTACAATCAGAGGCGGTCAGTCCTGTAGGTGACATAGGCAGTCGCATAGGACACCAACTTCTGAGGGTGTGCTGACTTAGCAAATGCCCCGGCTAGCACCCTACCCCTCCCAGGAAAGCCTCACTACCAGCGCCCCCACCCCATGCACCACTCAGGCTTCGACCAACACTAAGTACAGTACATGCTATGTTGCTGAAAGACAGATCACATAATTGTCTATTCATATTATATTATAAAACCCCGTTACACAATTCTGGCACAACGGAGTGCGAGATAATCACTTGATCTAGCTAATGATGCAAGTAATCCAAATCACTGATCCTCTAAATATTTTGCCAGTATTTAGAACGTGGCAATATAGGGAAAACTAACCAATACACTTTCCGTGGGAATAATCGCTTGAAAAAAAGCTTAAACGCACATTTAAAAATGATGCGCTCCACTAAATTTGTGGTCATTCTTTAAAAGCTTTCCCAGGACAAAGAAATCCTCTCATAACATGGACACCAGCCCGAGTAAGTTTTCATGAGCCGAAACGTCAGATTTCCAATCCTCAAGTGTCAATCCGGAGTGTATGGGACTAGGTTGAGTACAGACACATGGTGATTACCAGGAAGGACATTGTTCTCAGAACATCTACCTTCCAGCAAGAGATGACAGGCATTTGTTCATTAAGGGTTTTGACAACGGCCCCAATGACTGCAACATATTTAAATAAATATGCAAATGACTACATTTCTATTCAAAGGCTTCTTTTGACTTCAGCGAGGTTCCTAAATAACCCAGGGGATATAAGTGAATAGAGCCAACTTTCAGTGGCTTGAAATGAACATATATAAAAAAAAAAAAATCTGAAATTTCCCATGTTCTGTATCTGCTGCCTAGAATACAAAGTAAAAAAAAGATAAGGAGGTGCATTTTTGAGGTTAATATGTTTACATAATTGCTCAGAAACTCTGCACATCTTAACAATTCACTAATGATTAAATCGATTTAAAAAATGCTAATGCTAGCAAAATGCTAATGCTAACAAAATGCTAATGCTAACAAAATGCTAGTGTCAACAGTTGGCCTGACCAAAGCATTGTGGGAAATGTGCTGGGTGCTAATCAAACGGTCACCCCCCTCCCCCCCCCAACCCGATTATTGTAGCCAGCAGAGTGATGATTAAGATTGCTGCCTCATGTCTTGTTTTTCTACCTACTGTATATGGCTATTCGTGTGGTTACCGAATATGACGACCTCCGATCTTGAAAGATGGGGGTGGGTTATACTGTTACTGTACCCTCTGGGTAGCTTCAGATCACATATGACCCTCATCCCAGGGAAGGAAGTGAAAAATGAAAAACAAAAGGAGGGGAAAAGCCCCATTTCAATGATGGCTCCCAAGGCATCAGAATATAAGTAACTTTTGAAACATTAAAACACTGTTTTTGAAACAGAGGAACCAGTTGTCCTGGAAACTGTAGAAGGCATTTGTCCATTTTTTTTTTGACTTCCCACACAGCATCCTGGTACCTAGGCTTACTTGCTCCTTCCAAGCAAAGAATTTAACAATGACTTTGCACCACAGACGCGGTCCTGATTTGCTATGGAGACTGAGATGCTTCAGGCAACAAGCGGGAGTCTTTATGCTCTGAGGGCTTGACTTGTACTGAAACTGTGCAAGAAGACGACATATTCTCAGACAGGAGATGCTCAAACATATGCACTGCTGTTTTTGGAACATTATCTTTTAATAACCAATTAACAATATTCACTAGTGACAGAATGTTGCTTGAGATGATGAATTATGAAAACACTAAATAATAAAGTCATCACCTTCCAACAGCATTTGTTACGTTTTCATATATATTTTTTATTGTCGGCATCACTCTCTCCAAAATGCATGGCAGCTATACACACATATATGTTTCCATTCATATATTTGTGAGGACCATCCATTCATTTCAATGGCCTTAACCCTAACCCCAACAATGCCAACCTTAACCCCTACCCAGGCCGAACCTTAACCCTAAGTAACCAGACAAGACGTTTGGCATTTTTAGTTCTTGCATTGATGTCACAGATTTTTTATAAATTTGAGTTCCCCACTGAAAAAAAAGGTCCTTACAATGTCAAAATAAGAGGTTTTGTATACATTGGGGGACATTTGGTCCCCATGATGTAACATACACATCTCCATATTTATGATGCAGGGGGGGGGGGGGGGGGGGGGGGGGGGGGGGGGGGGGGGGGGGGGGGGGG
>JAODJX010000047.1:10541365-10552228 GCA_026776945.1 Isichthys henryi
TTTTTTTTTTTTCTCTTTCGCTGTGCGGGTGGTTGTTGGGGGGGGGGGGGGGGGCGGCCGGGCGCCCCCCCCCCACCCCCGTGGCCGCCCTAAATTCATATGTTACTTGGTTCTGAAATAAATGTATTATTATTACTTATTACTAGCATTATTTATACTTATATACATGAGCTAAAATTGTTGCGCTGTGAACAGGCAAAACAGGAAAGCACATTTTCTTGACGGACTACAGATGGTGAAAAGCGAAGTTAATGACAGAAGAAAAATAATCAAGTTTGTGGAAGCAAGACGGTCTAAACAAGAATTCAGAGTTACACGTTCATAAAAACTGTAAAATGTGAGTACAAAGCATTACGTAAATGACATCGATTTTCAAAACTGTCTTTTGCTTCTTAATTCTGGCAATCTAGTGTAAGTAATACTTGGGGGACATTAAGGACAAATGTATCTGGCTCCCCTAACTGAACAACTGGCCCCAGTCTGCCCACCCTCCAGTTAAAATCGTCTAGAATCACCACGTTGACTCTGGGCTTAATCATTCTTCTTTAGCTTAAACATTTTCAAGTGTGCCTTTATTAGTTTTACTGTTCTTCCGTGTCAGTAGACCCTCACTACACAGTGCCACGCATTATGTTGAATAGCTGAACAGAACAGCGGGAGGCTACCGAGGATGTCAAGGACACAGATTTGGAATCTGGAGGCTTCTGTCTAGTTTCGGGCCTGGATTTCCTGGTGCTGTATCGTTAAGCAGAGTATATAACCTGAAATGGTCCATGAAAAACTCTCAGATACACTCAAGGAAAGCATTTGGTGCAGCTATACCTCCGGTGAATTTCCAGATACTTTTGTTTTTCCCCAAGGTTTGTAGATCGACCTGGCAGACTTCAGTGATTATGGTATAAATGTGAAGAACGATGCAGTAATTGTTGTATACAATCGGCCAATCGATGTAGAGGTCAAGGTGTCACACCAGCAGGGTCCAGTCGATTCGGGACTTCCCCAGGATTGACTTGTTGACAGTCTGATTGCATCACAATATATTGATAGATCCTTTGATAGATCAAAGGATCCTACTGGCTGTCCTCTTAAACAGAGAAATAGTAGTTCTTGACTATACAGGAAATATTTACAATCAGATTTCCCATATTCGGGTGCATGTTAAATTCAATATTTGCAACCAGTCCACATTTAATGAGGCTTCTACGGGGATTTGTGCCTATAATTAGAATTGTGGTCGATACTGCATTTTCCCGGCATTATATGCTACCTTGTTAATGTGGAGAGGCCACTGAGATTTAAATGGGCCATAGATGGAAACTAACCTCAGTCTCCGACAGACAGAAAAGATCAAAGGTAATTAGGGGCCTAAAGCAGCCCCAGAAATATCACGACATAAGCAGGGATTGACATACCTGGTACGCAAGTATGCATTCACCTTTAAAAGTGATACGCACGGCAGTCGATCATTGTAAACACGTGAATTCATGGGTATTTTATGTGCATTTGCGCTGATATGACGACAAATTATCGTGCTAAAAACCTTTATATGCTACTTCGTACTCCATTTGCGGTATAGAGGTTAAAATACGCGATAATTTCTTATTGAATCGGAGCAAATACACATAAGATACGTACACATTCACGCTGTTACAACAATCGACTGCCGCATGTATGGCTTTTAAAGGTGAATGCGTACTTGCGTACCAGTCATGTCAATCCTTGGACATACTGTAACAGTCCGGCTATAATGAGCTGTACCTATCCTAACACATGTAAGCGGCACTTTGTTGCTAAGAAAGGCTCTTTGCCAGCCTGTGCTTGAGCAATGCTGCAAACAGGCCAAGACTTATGACCAGGAATCACATGGCGTAAGGAAAGGGCACCCCCTATAGTCCACTGCAGGACGGACTAACAGCAGTTCAGGGACAACTTCTCCTACCCACATTTTTTTTCCTTTACTGGGGTGATACACCCACACAAACATTATGGGACATGGGAACACCACACAAACAGACCTGGGGGGCACGATTCAAGTCCCCCATCTCTGGTATTAGCAGATTACTGAGGTACTCACTGAGTCACAGTTCCCCTTGAACATCAATATATTATACATATGCTTCAAATAATCCCGCTTTACAGAGAAAAGAGAGCCTTTCACAAAAGCTGAAATATTGATATTTCTGTCAGCAGTTTGGCACTCTGGATCCCACCTAAAGGAGAAACAATGTGCACCGGACATTGGACAGTTTTGCTTTCTTTCCAAGCTGTGCACCGCTTCCTCCATTTAAAGTGCAATTTGGTTTCTCTTAGTCAAAGTTATCAGTTGCGGATGCAAACAGCTCTAAAAAGGAATGGGAACTGAAGCTGACAGTGGTCCAACATACCATGGCGCTGGGCGATGCGGACACCAGAGTCACGGACATTTTGACTAAGAAATAATTCTATAGCAGTATGACCATCCTTCCCAGCATGCCGTTAAAGTCACTAGTCCTCAGTGTATTTAAGAAAGGATTCGCTTATGCCAAGATGGAGTAATTGCCTCCTGTTCACCAGAGAAGTGCAATTTCCTGAGCCTCCTGACTGTTCTTGTAGTGCAGTCGTGTGACTGATGGTTTCTTTAACCACTTTTTACAGGCTGACATATTTTTCTGTAACATGTAGACCTGGACCATCCATCTACTATAGCGCATGTCCCGTTACCTTCATAATTCTCATATGTCTTTCACTGGACCCAAAACGAAGTCTGCTTTACCTCACCATGAATCGCAGACTGCCTGAAAATTTCCTGCAAGCAATGAAAACTATACGATTTATACATTTTACCAGATGATAATTTTATATTTTATATTTAATGACTAATGTTTGGTTGATTGTTTTGATTGTTTATTGGAAAACCTGTCCTTCGGGATCGGAATAATCCATCCATTGATCCCTCGATCCATCCATCTACCCATCTCTTTTTTTCTTCTTAAAGAGAATCACTTGAAAATGCTACAAAATTCAGACATCAAAGATGGCCAGATGAGCTGTTACGGATGCAGGTCTGCGATCAAGGGCGTGAGGCGCTCACACCTCTCAGTTTGCCAAAGGCAGCGCAGCCAAATGGGCCGTAGAAGCAGCATGCTCGTGATGTTACTGGGCTCTGAAGCTGAAGCTGAAGCTGGCTGCAGGCTAACCTCACAGGCTTCGCATAGCCTGAGACGCCGATTCCTCTCCAGTGAAGGCCAGCTCTGACACTGTACACAAAGATGTTTATGAAACAAGTCAAGAATGAGAGCAAAACATTTCCATGTGTAGAAAAATATTAATCTGGTTAGAACTACTTTGCAATATGCAAGTTATTCCATTAGAAGGAGATGTGAAAAAAAATGTACAAAATAAATAATCTTAGCCTAAATTGACTTTTTTTGATATTACAGAATCAGCCCCATTTGGATTTGGACACAGGTCACTAATTCTAAGGAAGCATAGATTAGCTGATGCCTTACGACGGAGAACTAAAATATGGACTGTCTGGAAGGGAACTGGGAGGGAGCGAAAACGTGGACCATCTGGGGAACTGGGTTGAGAAATACTGCATTAAGGGGGTGGGGCGGGGGTTGTGTCTCCTGAGTTGTTCCCTGAGAAACCGATGACAGTGTCAAGTGCTAACTGGAGGCTATCTACAGGGGAGTCAGACGCCACTGATGGATTTGTTTGCTTTCTGCCTGAATGCACTAACCGACAGGTTTCTCTCTTTTTTTACGTTTTCGCTGCCATCGCCGCTGGCGAGGTAAACGTGCGGCCCAGTAAAGAAATCGACACCTGCTCTTTCTTATTTGCGCCATGACGCGTTCTCCACCTGATAACCTGCCATCGCCGGCTCCCTCATTTGTCGGACTCAAGGCCACTGCCTTGGCCTCCACGCCACACTCCTGTTTTCACAGGCAAAAATAACACTCAATAAAATATGAATGAAACAGTTGCCTTATTGGTAGACTATGATGCAAAACCTGCATTATGTTAATTTACTCGATTCATAATTGGAGAAAATTTGAAATGCATGTGTTTAAAAATAAAACCAATTTAAGGCACTTAAGACAAGATCAGTCATGGCAATTGCAGAACTGTAAAAACATTAATAGAGCTTTACAGTTGCTGAATAATCACTACATTATAATTGTGTATTTCTACCTTTTTTACCAGAATATTTCATAGTACAGGGATATTTTTTTCATAATAATTATGAAAGCTTAATTCACGTATTGTCGTTGTAGGTAGAGCTAAGTTCATGGATATGGGCGTACCTTATGGGAGGGACGGGGGGGTTGTAACCCCCATGAAATTCAAAACCAGCCAATGACCCCCCCAAATCATATCTCCCCCTAAATAAGAGGAAACCTCAACCACCCCAGCGTTCCAAACAAAGTTATGCCCTTGTGCCTGAGATCACCCCTACGGATTTGTTTTCCTCGTCCTGTCTTTAATATATTATTGTAAATATCGCTGTATTCTGTATACATTGTGTCGCTTCCTCTGTGGGACCCCGGACTAGTGTTGCTGTCAGCACTGAGACGACCAGCATCTCCGTTTCGCTCCTATTGGCTCCCTGAAGCACCAGTGTTGAGCGAGATTTATGACTTTTTTCCCCAGCCCCTTGACTTTTGTTTTTATGTTTATATTGCATTGTCTCCATCCCCAGCCTCTATCTATCCCTGAAAATGGAAAAATCTCCTAATAAATGCTGGACAGGACACCTTGACCAAGCAGGACTATTTCCATCTTTCTCTGTCTCTCTCTCTCTCTCTCTCAGCATGCGATGGCTGATTTAGAGTCACCAATAAACCCGTGTTGTCCTGAGACTCCCTTATATTGATTATTAGAAATATGACTGATAACCTAAGAGCATAATGGCAGTTAAGGGAATGGGCTTGTCAGTAAGTGTCCCAGTCAGAGGTCATGCTGTAGGGCCTGTAAATATGTAAACAGGCCACCTCACCCTCATTCCTCCTGGAGAAACATCTAGCTGTAAGTCTCCATAGGTAGATGTGTCCATGGACGTTGTTCAGTCCGATAACTCGAGGCTATAGCACCGAGTACTTAACCCCTGATGCCAATCTTACTTCAAAGACAAACACAAAAAGTCTAAGCCAAACCTCGGGTAAACCTGACTTAGCCCCTGATTTTTTCAATAGCCAGAAATGTTCCTGGATGCGTCAACAAATTAAAGTAAGGAATTAACAGGAAGGATACAGGAACCTCTCTGTATTGCATACCTTCTATGTGATTTGCGTAAGTATACATTCCTGTGACTCAGCCACAGAAGATTTGCACCGTTGAATTCCTTAGCTAGCTAGTATCATCCTTGGCATTTAAAAGGGACGTTGGAGGGCCAAGGATCAGTGCGCCCCATGGAAGGCAAGGAGAGAATGGGGGGTCCTGCATGCAGGGGAGCACATGCGTGTGAGTGGTCCGAGCACAGGAACGCTGAAAGCACAGCTGCTGAGGAAAGATAAGCCTGCTGTCCTGTCCTTGAAAGAATGAAAACTGAAAGAAGAAAAAAAATTACACTCTCAAAGCCTGGATGTGAGTAATTTCATTATGCGTGGATGTCAGACTCGTTCAGGGGTGTGAGTTGATTGTCTTAAACACAAAATGCAGTGTGAAACTACACACATAATACCTACCTAAAAATAATAAAAATCCCAATGTATAATAAGCAGTGTACCTCACAATGGAATTGTTTTTGCAATGTTAAAAACAAAAATACTTTTATTCGTAGGACACAAGGCACCAAAATACGCTTTTGGAAATTTATAACAGCCAATGAACATAACTGCACTTTCAAAGGAAACCTGTACAAGACAGAAAAACAGACATGCTGACAGATACTAGATTCAACCCCCCAGCCGGGAAGATGTGAAGGTAGAGTACTACCCAAAGAGCTACCAGGCCACCTGGTGGTAATAATATTTATACTAATCATTTAATTGGTCATGCAAATGTTTCATGCTATTAGATCTTCTTAATCGTATTAAGGTTATCACTCAGCTAGATGTATAAAACGAGTGCATTTGTTTTTTATTATTTTTTTATTCCGTAACAGTCTTTTTATGCATCACTGAGTCGTAGGTTCATATAAATGTTTATTCCGTTGCGTAGAAAAAAGTGGAAGCCACGCTCACAGCGGTGCATTTTGTTATATAGCCGCAAGACAATCGACAAAAAAAATAAGAACATTTTTAAAAATAAATAAATAAATAAATACATTAGCCGTTGCGTTTTTTTCTTTTTGGTTAATTAAACGTTACTGTTCAGTTTTGCCTAAATCGGGCATTAGACTCCGCGCGCCCGCACACGCCTCGCTCCAGACGCGCAGCCCTACAGTCCGCGTGGCCAATCCCTTGAAGCACGTGCCGGCGCGCAGCCGTGTCAAATCCCGCATCGCAAAGTGTCCGCGACTTGCTGCCCTATCATACGATAAATTAATTACTTCTCATCTCCGACGCATTACGCATCGGGAATTCGGAGCGTGTCCATTTGTAAACACTTGCATTTTAAATTTAACATGGGTAAGGTCACGCTGCTCACTGAATAAATCATGTTACCCATTTAATTATTAAAGAACAGCACTATATTATTGTTTAGAAGAGCGGTGGCACAAAGAAAGCGTTCCAATTTGTTTTGTAATTTGTGCATTTTTCTGCATTAAATTTAAGACAACATCCTTGTAATTTTAAGTTTATTTCAATGCGTTTTATTGAATAAGAGTTATAAATATTGCAGTTAGATCAGACACGGATGTAATAAAATTGCTGCTGGCATATTGTTCTTGTTCCTGTTTTATTAATATAACACAATTTAACCGGTATGCACTTATGCTAAATTTCCAAATGAGGTTGATGCAGCTACTGAAACTGTTCGATGTTAAGTATAATTTTTCTTGGGTGCTGTTTATACGTTCAAATGTATATATGCATTATGCATGTAGGTCTCTATACTAAACAAAAGTTGTACTTTGACAAAACAAAATTTTTCAATAATGCGGTGTCGTGGTGTCCACGTTGTCCTCGTCCTGAATTACGTAGGATTTTAATTTAAATATTCTTGGTGTTAAATACGCAGGATTTACCCAGAATACGTTTCAGATCGATACTAAAAGCGAATAGGAGGGTCACTCCTCCAGATTAACGATGCGCATACGGTGCACTGTGGCCGTTTCACTCGATGGCCCACATCTGGTCATCTTAGCATGCATAAATCCTATGTGTGCTTCTGCCCCATACAGCCCGAGCCTGAGTTCTCAGATAACTGGCATTTCTAGTAGTAGTAGCGAGTGTAGACTACAATCCACTGGTAATAAATTATTAATATCTGTTCTCGGGATCAATCGGACCGCGATGAAGCGAAGCGTGGAGGCTCTGCTGCACTGTGCCTTGCACTGCCTATTTTTACTCGGTGGTGAGGGTACGGACCCTACACCTCCTTCACTCTCCATCTATTCCAGTAGGGACGGTGCTACGACAATAAAGAGCAATGCTGAGAAATAAGCAGATGCACGGCACGTGAACCTCGTTATCAGCCCCATAAACGAACAGTGGAATCACAGAGGAGTAACGTGAAGCCGAGGACGTGTCAGCGCGAGAGAGCGCCGCGAGACGGGCGTTTAGAGCGCGTGCTCCTCTCTCCCGCTGCGCGAACCGCGCGCTCGTGCTACACGGACCCAGAAGCGAAGATGAAAACCTTCGTGTGGGAAGGCAGCTGCTGCTTGAGCCCCGTATAATAGTCAAAAATGTGTTCTAACATTTCATTAAAAACCAGCCTATTCCTTCTGATATAGTAAAGAAAACCAACACTTTCTGTGGCTGAAGTGTCACACAAAAACATTCAGATTAATGGTAACAAAACTATACATAGTTTTACATAGTAAAAACATAGTAATACATAGTATTAGAAATAGCATTCAAAATAATGATTTTCGTATTGTTAAAAATGAATTACCATTTAGAATTGTGTTTTGAAGAGTTGTTGTTTTGGAAACATGCTTGTGTGAAAATTACCTAGTCCTTTACAATAAAATAAAATATTGCTTTAAAAAGTGTATCTATTGATAGATGTGACACCCATAAACCTTTGGTCTGGAATTTAAAAGATTCCGTTCATAAAATGAAATGTGCGCATTCTGAAGTCAGTGAATGCATATGTTACACTATCTTTAAATAAGCACTACAGGAGTTCGCAACCTGAAATATCCCCTTAGTGCACGTGTGTGTGCGTCCGTGTGTGTGTGCGTGTGTGTGTAGAGAGAGAGAGACAAGGCCTTTGGGTTCTGGCCAGGGTCAGATAACGTTTCTTTGGAGGTGCAAGGTGATTTTCTCCTGGTATTTATTTATGATATTTAGATTTGGTTAATGCAGTAAATCTACGTTTCTTTTATAGGAGCGTCCTTGAGACTCACTGGCTTAATAAGTGGGTCAGTTACATACTCAAGAGATCTGTCTGGACCTGCTAGCTCGTTCTGGTTCTGTCCCGAGGCGATCCTGACCTCACAGAGGGAGCAAATTGACTAAAGACTAGTAGATTGCGAGTCGGCAGAGGTCATTTTCCTTGGCCTTCCCGTGTCACGCATAAGTTGATGGGTGGTTGGGGGTGGGGATGGGGGCGGTGTAAATCCATGACCCTTTGATCAAAGTGGTTTTTCTCAAAGACACACTGCCAGCACACTGCCATCTCCTGCGACTCAAGAGCGAGTTTCTCATGTTTAATAACGGAGCCTGAGAATGAAACTTCAGATCCTTAGTTAAAGCTAAATTTCCGCAGCATTGTGTGAGATGGATTTAGCAGTTTCATCTCTCTGGGAAGTCCTTGATGGTGCTGAATTCCAAGTACTTCCAGGAGGGCAACTTGTCAATTCCTCCCAAAGGACAGCAAAGATCTTCTGCTCTATACCCCATACATGTGATAATATTCTGTAATTGGCTCTGCATAGTAAACATCCATAAATCACAGCTTAACCTCATGTGTTCATGTGTTCTGATCTGAACATAAATGACACGTAGGTATTTGTACTAATCCCCACTTAGGTTCAGATTGTGAGCCTATTTTTTGGAAAGGGTGCTACAGTTGTGGGGGAGGAGATGAGACATAAAGAGAGAGTTACATTCCCCAAATCATTCATACAAATTAGTTACGGTTTAATTACATTCTTCTGCATAAACAATGATTCCTTCCTGCAAAGTGATCAGTATTGTGTTTTAGTATCGTTTTGATAAATAGGTACCTGCTAGTGGTATCACTGGGGTGGCACGGTTGCTCAGTGGCTAGTAATTTGTCTTGGCACTCCAGAGTTGTGTGGAGATTGCTTGTTCATCCTGTATACGCATAGGTTTCTTCCCAGAGTCCGAAAACATGTAGTTGAGTGAACTGGAGACTCTTAATTGACTACACTCTGTGGGACCAGGGATGTAGGGTGCCCCCTGCCCAGTACCCTGTGCTTCTTAGGAAAGACTGCATGTTCATTGTATTGCATAAGAATTTGAGGATGGATGGATGGATGGATGGATGGACCTTAAACATGCTTAGAAAACTTACATTCACCTACAGTTTGCAAAATCATTAACACAAAGCCTATTTTATAATAAAATATTTAACATCTCATGTAACTTATTGGATAATGTACTGAAAGTGAAAAACATTTACTCATCGTAAAGTCGAAGTATCGCAACACAGCCCGTCGTAACACGGGGAGTGTCTGTGTATTATATTAGACTTTTTGTGATACCATGAACGGATACACTTTTTCCATTTCTGGAAAACAAACCCATGTGACAACTATGTAGAGGAAAAAGTGTATCAACAGAGACCGGAAAACACTCTGTTTTGTATTAAAATCGTACAGTGCTATATAACCAGCTGCAACATTAAAATACCTGAAACATTTAGCGTCACTTAAGCAACTAGATTTAACCTCCAGGCACTTTTACTTACACATTTGCTGTTACACATATAAGATTATTCTCATCCAAACAACACTCCATGAAACGATAGCTAGCACTGAGGTTCAGGATGTGGATTTGTAATCAGGAAGTTTGGGTCCTTGTAACCTTGGACTGCTCCAGTAATACATCCAGCTCTACAAATAAAAATATGAAAATCATATAGATAAAACTTGTAAGTCACCCTGCATTAAAAATGTCGGCTAAGCAGCTAAAGTGAAGTCTTTGGAATATAGATGTACCTCCCCTTATATTTCAGTGTTAGCGTTACAGCAAGTATGGCGGCAGAATGAAAAATGCTGAAAGTAATACTTAGCGTGTGTCGACTGATCGCTCTCACATGTGACAGGGGGTTGTTTGCTCTGACCGCCTTGACATCGTAATAAATCTGGCTCAGAAATTCAAAGGGCATTGACTGGGGGATAATTACAGCGGAGGGCAGGATAAAGACCATGCTGGACGCTAAATGATGCATGATGGGGATTATGGTGAACAAGGTGAGTCTATTCTGATGGATTTCTTCACTCTTGGACCTGAAGAGTTTCAGTCGAATGGCTCAGTGTGTTACAGGCCTTTGTAACGAGTGACCTAAAATAACTGGGGGGAGGTATTCAGAAAGGATAAAATGGAGTGGATATTAAAATGTTTACAAAATGTAAAGCAATGCGTCTCGAGGAGATCAGACTGTGCATAAGTGGCTGCATCAATGGTCAGTTACTGTAAGTTTGGTTGGACTCAAAGTAACATTGCAGCTACATTAACTGATATATCCATCCATCCATTTTCCAAACCGCTTATCCTGCTGGGTCGCAGGGGGTCCGGAGCCTATCCCGGAAGCAATGGGCACGAGGTAGGGAACAACCCTGGATGGGGGGCCAGCCCATCGCAG
>JAODJX010000047.1:10552328-10567585 GCA_026776945.1 Isichthys henryi
AATTAGCCTCAGCATGTTTTTGGACTGTGGGGGGAAACCGGAGTACCCGGAGGAAACCCCACGACGACATGAGGAGAGCATGCAAACTCCGCACACATGTGACCCAGACGGAGACTCGAACCCGGGTCCCAGAGGTTTGAGGCAACAGTGCTAACCACTGTACCACCATGCCGACCCCTAACTGATATATAATTCAGCTAAAGATATTGGTTGAATTTAGCTAAAGTCGTCCATACATCTTATCCAAAGAGGACCACGCAGGGCTTGTGGAATTTCCCAGAATGCAATGGGCAAGGCAGGGCCTAGGGGTGTTTCTCAATATGTGTACTTCACCATACTGGTGTTCTCATGTACTCATTTTATGTTATCTTACATTGCCAAAGACCAGTTCCAATACTAAGAACACAAGTACAGAGGACAGTAAAAATCCTCAGATATTGGTCCAGCGCCAGCCCAGATATCAAAGACGCATCGCTTGCATCCTCTCCGAATGAGAACATCCCATGATTCATTGAGCCCCAAGTTCGATCTTGGGAGGTAAGTTATGAAGACTGGCCTTACCAGGACCACAAGTACTCTCTTTGTGTGTTTGGTATTGAGGAACATACTAGATCACTGTTGGTGGGTCACGACCCAAAATGTGTCACGGAACCATCTTCACTGGGTAGTGGACTGCATGGTTTTTGAACTATGCATGTTCTGTTTGGGATTACTGCAGTCTTTCTTTTGTAAAATAAATCTGGTTTGAAGATTTTTAAAAGTTTAGGTTGTGACTTAATGACCAATGAACCATTGCACTAGATGGAATGCCAGTCCCTTAATCAGGGGCAGCATGTGACTCAGCACGCTAAACCTCAGTGCTGGTGACAGGAGGCTTGCTGGTTTGAGCCCAGCTTTGGCAGAATAGTTACGTGCCTGTAGTGATTTGGGGAACCTTATGAATGTTCAATTCACCAGCCAATCAGGTAGAGCTCTCATTAATATTAACTTTTAAACTGCCCTATACAATGAAAATATGCCCTATTAGTTAAATGGATGCTGCTGCAGGTGGCTGCCCTTCACCACCAAGTGTCTTCTCACCTACATATGTGTCTGTGTATCATGGAGCGCAAGATAGAGTAGAAAAAACAAAATTTCCCCAAGTGGATCAATAAAAGTGTCAT
Organism: Isichthys henryi; assembly: GCA_026776945.1. Taxonomy (NCBI): domain Eukaryota; kingdom Metazoa; phylum Chordata; class Actinopteri; order Osteoglossiformes; family Mormyridae; genus Isichthys; species Isichthys henryi. Next base: position 10,553,492 of record JAODJX010000047.1, read on the forward strand.
TATTATTATTAATGCCCCATTATGGGCAATTTAAAGGAATCAATCCACTTACACTGAATGTCTTTATACTGTGGGAGGAAACCCTCATAAAACCAGAGAGACTCTCAAGCACATGCAGAAATGGAAATGAACCCACAACCCTGGAGTGTGAGCACTATTCACTGAGCCAGATCGCATCCCCAGCTACAGTCGGACGAGTATGAAATATGTTTCACTTTTCTGTACGTTATGAAAATATATGGATGTGTGTTACTCAGCTATCAGTACATTTCAGAGACTAGTTGTTGTATATTTAATTTCCCTCTAAATAGCTTCTGCTGTTCACCGTGTCGCCCACCCCCCCCCCAAATCAGACAAGGTGCCAAGTCAGCCGACACTCCACGCAGATATACGACACGTTTTAAACCGGTGCGTCGAGACGCACGTTTTGGCTTCAGTTTCACGCTCTCAGGTTTCGCGGCTCAGACGTGCCTGTCTGGCCGTCACAAGGAAGCATCGGGCGCATCAAAGCTTCCGGAAGCGTGGCAGCTTCGCCCAGCCCGCTAACAAACCGACTCCGTATAATTGCGGAAATAAGCAGTTTATCCATGTACCTCCCTAGCTCCTCAAATAAACACGTCAAAAATAATGTTTCTCTTCCCGTGCCGCTAATTAGTGTAACCCTTCCGAAACCTACTGAATTCTAATGTTTATCAGAGATTTTGAAAATGAAGTCAAACAGGGACCATAGCTTAGAGGATTACGAAGGGTTCAGTAAACTGTCGCTTGCTTGATGGAGATATTTTTTTCCAGTATTCACCTTTAGCTTGTTGCTAGGAAACAGCTCTTACTGCAGACGTTAAATATCACTATTATTAATCCTGTCTTGATCTCTGGGGGACAATAATGAGTCTAAATGAGATGCTTGTCAAAGACGGCCCTACTGACTCAACCTGGCTTTTGAGTTTAGTGCCACTTCCTTAAGCACTCTGCCCCCTGTTGGCCTTAGTGAAAAAGAACATTTGTTTGGACATTCTTTTTAATAACATATAAAGGGAAGGTTTCATGTCCTGCAAGGGCACAAATATAATCCTAAACATCCCTACATGCCGACTCTGTGTTTGACTAAGCACGCGGGTCACATACACACTATGTAATGCTGATTAATAAGTCATCACAAACCGTGATATTCATGCGTGAAACTTTCAGTTCGTTGCCCCCAAGCGGCCAGCCGTCGTCAGCGGCCCCGCCGTGCGTGACACCGGCCCCGGGAGCCAGCAGTGCTTCCGTCCCGAGGCTAAACGTGTATCAGTTCACGGCTGGAGGCCTCCCCGGCCCCCCATCCCGTGTGCAGGCTGCCACTCCGTGAAGTATGTCGCAAAAATTCTGCTGGTGCAAATTATCTAGGATCCCAAGCCACTGGGTGAAGACAGCTGACTGGTTATGCTACATTTCCACTGGTCAAAGCTTCTCATCTTCATATTTGTGTCTAACCAAAATGCTATAATCCTACTTCTGCCACTGACAAACTGATGCAAGCTGCTGTGTATACACAATTATGACACAAAAACGATAAGAAAAATAATAATACACCACTCACCAGTGTCCTGTCAGTGCATGCGGTCTTAAACTTTTCCCGGTGCTGTTTTGCAGACAGTGCTTGTCTTTTCTTATTTGGTGGTAAGTGCAAACCCTGCTGTCCATTTACTGTAAGCGCCCTGGAATTCTCCATGACAGCAAGTGGCTGAGGGTGGTCGAAATCCAGAAGAAATTGCTTTTAATTGTCCCCAAATCAACGCTGTTCCACGTTCCCGTCTTCAAGAATGCGTCCTTCTGCCTGCAGCCAAGGTTACGGGACAATTCCAGGTGTCAATCTGTCCTTTATGGGCATGTGTGTACTGGCATGACAGTCTGCTGCGGCAAAAGGCGGGCTTCAGGTTTACCTGAAAGGGCAAATTAATGACCCCAATCCGAGTAACTGCATGATATCCAACTGCATATGCCACCCATTCAACCTACATGCTCACCTGATTAATATTATATGAAATATTTGTTTACATTTAAATTAACATATATTCTACCCATAAGGTTATACATGTTTCCCAAAGTGCTGGCATAAACAAAGCGAGCTGGAGGTCCACACACAGTGTTCCATGACCGATTGTTATCAGAAACCAAAAGAGAATCCAAAAGCCTTAAATAGGCAATTAGCAGGGAAGAAGCATATCGGAATGAGAATCCAAAAGGCATGGCTGAGAAACAGGCAGCAAGTCAGTGAAATGATGGTAAATATCAATGCTAACCAGAAGCAGAACCTCTCAGCACAGAGGAGCACTCACAATACCTCACAATGAACAGACGGGAACAAGCGGAACAGGAAGTGCAATGCAGCTGAACTTAATTAACAGGTGAGGATGACTGGGGAAGGATAACTGGCTCTACTGAAGATCAGGGCCGGATTCCGGGTTGGAACTGGACTGTGGCCAAGGCAGCTGGTCCGACTATTTTTTGCCAGTATCCAGGAAAGTGGACCAGATTTATTGCACGTGTAAGTGAATGATATTGACTGTAATGTGGTGGTTAATCTCTTAAAGAACAAAACCAGTTCTGTCATCTGTGCATAAGGTAGGTTTAATTTACTGTGATCAAAAACCTCCTGCAGATCCACCTACAAGCAGATGCTACATTAAACTCAAGGTCAGACTTGACTTCAGCAGCTGTAACGTCATAAACAAACGGCAGAATTTCCCTTTGAAGGAGTTGGCTGATGAAGACGGGGACGGCTTCAACGGAATCTCACCACGGTGTATCGTTAAGCGCCGTGTAAAGGGCCAGGACATGCTGGACAGGACCTCGCTTTTGAAGTGAAAAATCCTCCCAAATAAGTCTAATGATGAAATCCAAAACTGAGTACAATCCTTGCAAAAACATCAATAGCACTGGCCTTTATACATATGTAAGCCCCCCCCCGAAATATCAGAAGAGACCAAACCGCAACACGCCACGTCTCTGTGAACTTCAAAGATGCCATTTAAATCTTGCCCCGGAATTCAGGACAAAATGATAGGTCTTAAAAATCTACAAGGTCACTGCTTCACAGCACTGTATCCTGGGGCATATTACAGATATCTTGGATAAAAAGGCAAGCGATGTCATTCCTCAACAGGGGTCGCGCACTGCGGAAGCCAGACAGGCGTCAAATCCAGCCATGGCCAGTGCTATTGTGAGCTGGCAATCAGTAACCAGCACCGTGGACATTTCATTGGCTATATCTATCAAACCACTGCTCAAACTCTTACCCAGAGGGGCCTATCCGTGGTAGCACAGCATGCAAAAGGGGTACAGTGTGGATGGTTTGCAGGTGTATTGCAGAGCACACACACACACACACACACACACATACTATAGTCTTGCACAGCATAATGCCAGTTTGGCCAACAATGGACTGCATGTACAACAGTGGTTCCATAAGATTATAATGGAGCTGAAAATTCCTATTGTCTAGTAACACTGTAGCTGTCGTTACGTCACAGAGCAACGCATCACATTTTTGGTGATTCTGATGTAAACATACTTACTGTGCTGCCAGTCATAATCAAGTAAAGCACTCAGAATAATGTACAGTACATAATATTTGATAATGAAAATAAACAACGATGTTACTGGTTTACTGGTATTTACTGTGCCGTAATTTTATCGTTATTTAGGCTATAGCGCATAGCCTAGGTGTGTAGTAGGCTATGCCATTTAGGTATGTTCACACTTCACTCTATGATGTTCGCACAACAATGAAATTGCGTAGTGGTGTATTTCTCACAACTGACAACGGATGACTGTGGGGGCAGTTAGCAGAGGTGGATAATTCAGATCCAGAGAGATTTTGCTTCAACCAACCAGTTGAGTCCTCTGTGACTGTGACTCTTTATACGCAACTGGTTGGATGAAATGAAATCTTGGTCTGGACTTTTACTTTCTGGATCTGAAATATCTGCCTATGTGAATTAATCTCTATAAGCTGAACAAAACTCATGGAATACAAGAAGAACATACAGACTCCACATACACACAGATTCAAAACTCCCTGCCTTTGAGGTGTGAGGCGACAGTGCAATCAGCAGAGCCATTGTACATAGTACAAACTAGGCCATTATTTCCAGCACAAGGTAAACAGACACTCCCATTGTTTATGGTACTGAATGCTTACGTCTTCAGCATGACTGCAGCGTGGCCAATAGTGCAATGAGCCACGCCCCCTCCGCTACCTCCCAAGATGGCACATCTGCATGGAACACGGGCAAATACACAAATATAGCTGTTCTCCGTGTGCATCACGAAAGGTGATTGTTGCATTGATGCAGTGATCCTGGGGGCTCCATCGAACATGAGCGCATGTCGATGCAGGTCGGGGAGAGTTTCTGCATGTCAGATTGTTGACACCTTTTGTTTGGGAGCAAGACAAAAAAATTATGTATTTAGCGATTTGGTTAAATTCAAAGTGATTTTCACCGTCTGCATTTGTACAGTGTGTGTATACATATATATATATATATGTTGTACAGTAGTTTTATGTACAGTTCGCATTTATTTAATGTACTGCACTGCTGATAGGAAATTCATGAGCCAAGACTTTCACTCTCGAGTTCACTCGTTCGAGTGAAGTGACAATAAAAGTCATTTGATTTGATGTTACACCGCTGGTTACAGTATAATTAACAAGGTAGTCTATGTACCCATAGTAGATACAGCCGCCACATCAGGATCTGAGAAATAATCTACAAAAAATTAGGGATTATTTAGTCACAAGTACTCAATAGCACTTCACTCACTATTTATTAAAACGTGTGCATTTGTGATGGTATATGGGTCTGTTATTTCCCAGACTGTGCCTCTGGAAGATAAACAGTTAATATTTTGTTATTATAAAGAACAAGCAGCTTTTGAGCTGCACTGTGATACGTTTCTCTCAGATATACTCCATAAAAACAGACATAAGAGTTAAGAACCCTGTATCTTCAATCTGTAGAGAGCTGGTGAGCGATGTTATTGTGTTTGCTGCATTTAAAAATGCTTATTTACATAAGGAAAGAAGAGGTGGAGGCAGAAGGGGAACGGAATAAAAGCAGAACACTTCGATAATTAACATCTGAATGAGAAAAACGCAGGCACAGGCTATTGAACTTGAAGATGTCTTTATTTTTTGCCAACAATGATCTTTCTTTTTCACCTGTATGATCATAAGCCTCGGAGATAACTAAAATGTCACTTGTCATTTATATCACGTGGAGTGTCAGTGAAGTATACTTATACACAAGAGTAGTGCGATACCCTTAGTGTTAAACGCAAGCCCCCCGCCCAAGAAGTGAAGCCTCAGTGATGCAGTGATGCAGTGGCCTGACCCCTACCTGCTCAGATCCAGTGGCTTTAGAGCTGCACACCTTCAGCTGAAGACTTATATGATAACTTTTTTTTTTTTAATTCTTTACAGAACCCCCCCCCCTCCCCCCAGACCGGGCTGTGGGGAGCACCTGGCAGGCATCTTTAATAAGACCCTCAAGGTGGAAGGCAGAACTCTAGCAGATTTCTCTCCTTTAAGGCATTAATGTTTAAAAGAACGTCTGCATTTCCCATGATGCACTTCCTTTACCAACCTTCGAGACCATAATTACAAGGCCTTGACCTCCTCTATAACTGAGCTGATTATATTAGGTGATTCTAAAAGGCACGATCAACAGACCCTTGATAAAAAGTCTTCTGTTCATCTTCTATACTGTAGTTCTGCCCACGCAAGGCTAGTCCAACACAGTGACATAATATGTATGGAACTTAATAATTATTATTGGTGTTTAATTAATAATTCATTAATTAAGAAGACTATTAATGCCAATTTGGCTGGTCTGGTTGATCAGGGCTAGAAATGGCACCCTCACACCCCCAGACTCCTCCTGTACATGGGGGAGGGGTGTGCATGTTACCCCTGTGTTGTGTGCATACTTGAGGTTTGGTGTAAGGGTGTCTTTTAATTGCCCATCCAGGGTCTCCTTTGTCTTGTGGATCCTGGGATAAAGTCCAGCTTTCCCACGAGACTGTAATGGATAAGTGACCACAAGACAGATGGCACAGTATGACAATTCTTTAAGTGCCATAATCATATCGATCAAGTTACAGACAACTACACGATTCCGATACTCAAATTCTGGGTGACGTCATCTTTAAGTGAATCTCTTGGTGTAACTGGGGATGACGTTATATTACGCTGCTTGAGAATAAAAAATTTACTCACATTAATTTCCATTCATAGGCCGATGACGCCCAATTAGTGTTCTTAATTATAGTAACTATAATGTGAAATTTCCGTCTCCAAACCATAAAAAGCTGAAGTCATATTACTTTGAAGCAATGGAACAAACTAATAAGCTTACAGCTTTGTTCAGATCTTATACCAGCTTCATATGGCTGAGAAACCCCGCAATAACTACTAGAACATTCTAAGGAAGCACGAATCGCACACATTCCTCGCTTCATTCAGGCTCATGTTCATGGAAATGCACTTATTAACCGGTACGATGATTCTAGTAATTCCTCAGTTAAACAAAAATCATTTCGGTGGAAAGTCCCCTTACAGATTTACAAAACAGACTGGCAGCTAAAGTAAAGAATTGCTCCCTCATTCTTAATATTTAAATCTAGACTGAAGACTCGTCTAGCTTATCCGGGTTTATTTTCAGTATACATTACCGAAAATACCAATGGTGCCGGCGGTGACTGTACAGCTAAGTGACCTTGGGTCCCTAGAGATGTGTTCCTACTACAGGCATTTTTGTTTCTTCTACAAAGTTTTTTTTATATAACCAGTTACATTTTAATAGTACATAAATTTGACTACTGTTGTGGCTAAATATTCGCTGCATGCTTTGCAGGAATTATGCTGGGTAGGATGCTACATAAAAGTAAATTGAATTGGATACATAACCGTCTTACTATGCATCAGTAGGCATTATTGGTCTTTTCTATTATCAGACCTTTCACCGTCTTTAATGTATAGTGTGCGTGTCTCTCTATGGCACCGTTTTTAAACGTATAACATATGTAGACCTACTCATACGTATTACATTTTGTACTATTTAAATTCAAACCATTTTCCATTGTCCTATTTTGTTACATACCACAATACATCTATGTTTATTTATTTATTTTTCCCCCCATATCTAACATAATGTAAGGTGACAAGTTTAAAATGGACAATGCCTTCTTCTTTTCACTGCGTTCTTCTTAGCCGAAATTTTAATTCAGTCGGGCGAAAAAAAAATATTTTATTACATTGGTCACATAAAGTCTAGAATCATATTTTGCTCGTTATATTTCAATTATCACCCTGGTACCCAGAAAACACATTTTTTAAGAATAAGTCTTTCCTTTTGTTTTGAAAATTGATTCTCTTTATTTCACTTTACACCGTGTCAGAACAATTTAAACCCGATGATGGAGGCTGCGGTGAGTAAGGGAGAGACGAAATGAGCAGGAAAAACCCACATGCATGAGAAGCGCTGCGGACTGTAATGGGATTCAATGCAGCGGCTGGGAGTCACGAGCGCGATCGATCCCTTCATTTAGGTGGCATCGGGATTCTGCGCGGGCGTTCGGCTGCTTACAGCCCTTAATGCGCCCCGCTTAAACTAAGGCGGGGGGTGCAAGCTGTTTACTGTCCTGATCGGGCAGAATTTAATTTAAGAAATGCAAAAAAATGATGCGGATGTGCATTGACTTGTATGTTGTAGATGCTGCGTCGGCTGGTGTGGAAGGAAAGTGCGTCTGAAGCCTAATGCATTTTTTTCGAGGATACGTGATCTTATTATTAATCACTAATTACGCAAAAATTCCATCCCATTTAAAACCGATCTATTGGGAGGGGATTGAGTCATTTGCGCCGTATCCAGGCATAAACTTATTTTAAGAAGCTGCAGAAAGGACGGCATTTGCTGATAAGGACGTGTAACGTTTCGCAGGCTATAGATCGTTCTGCCTTTTGACTGAAAAACATCGGGGAATGATTCAAACCACTAAGGGATGCAGCAGCTTCTTTTGTACGGGAAAAGAAAATATAACTTAATTTAATGTGATGTAATATGCACCCTGCAGGCTTTGTCTGGTGTGAAATACGGTCGTTCCAATAGGATCCTTCCCTTCGTTTTGAACAATATAAACGGACAGCATGTTCAAAAAGTGTACAAAAAAACAACTGGTTAAAATGGTAAAACGCAGATTTCTTCGCTTTCACTTCTAGGTAGCCGGCGCGAAAGAGCGCAGAGCAATTTCCAGGCATTTTAAGTGCCGCAGGTTAAATTGAAATGAAACTTCTTAAAGCAACATTTACAAACTAGTGCTTTTTGAAGGGCTGTCGCCGGGGATAATGGGATGCTCACCTAACTGTCGAAGAGGTGTCGACTCGATCGAGGAGCTACAAAGATGGGAGAATAAAGACATGTTGTGACAAAGCTGACACCCAGTGGTCTCAGAGGAGCCAAGTCGACGTTTCATTTCTTTGTGTCTTGGTCTTACCGTTTCTCTTCGACCGTTTCCGCTAAACAAATCTCAGCAAAGCAATGGTATGCAGCTGGAATTTTATTTAACGCATTCTTCTGTTAAACATCCGCTACAGGGAAGGTGGTCCAACTTTGGTGCATCGATGTGCATTTATGCTTAATGCAGAAGAATCTGGCAAAGGCTGATTCTGTCACCGAACCCAACCGATATGGCGTGCAATTTAGGCACTGACAGCTAACCCCTTGATTAATGCCTACAAACACATTTGCCTGCCTTAAACTATGTTTCATTTCAGAAAAAAACAGCCTTTTCATTTCAAGAGAGAAACCAGCACAGTGTCTGTAGGTCTTACAGCCCCTTAAAATACATTTTCTTCCAAGGTTTGTTCTCGCGCATCAAGCAAGCCTTAATGCCAAGTAAGTGTGACAAGATTTTAGTTCAGAATTTAACTCAAATCTCAAACAATATTCGTCAAATGGGGACGCATCAGCTAAAGAAGCCCACAGTAGCCAAACTCCTGTGTCTGATTTCAGCGTACTCTCATTCTAACCCAGTTAATGTGACGAAGCCAAGGCAAGTCGAGGCAAGTTTATTTATATAGCACAATTCAGACGCAAGGCAATTCAGTGCTTTACGAAGGCAGAGAAATACATTTAAATAAAAGACATTAAAATCACATTTAAAAGACAATAACAATGATAAGTAAAAAACAAACATAAAAGCCAAACAAACAAATAGTTGAGTGAAAAGAAGTAAAAAAAATTAAATAACAGTGTATGAATTGATTTAATTTTTGAAAAGCTGCAGCAAACAGTAACGGTTTAAGCCCTGATCGAAATGAGCTGACAGTTTTAACAGACCTCATGGCTTGTTCCACAGATGGGGGGCACAAACGGAAGGCACCTTCACTTTGCTTGGTTTTGATTCTGGGGACAATGAGTGAACCTTTCCCAGATGGACCTCAGGGTTCTGGATGCTTCATGTGAATCAGGAATGTAACCAGTCCATACAAATCAAACTAAACACGATTTTGTGGTCAGTGTCTTAAGTATTGCCTTTCATAATTTTGAATAATTGATTAACTATCTCTATGATGTGTGTCCATGGAAGCTTCCAAATCCTGTGTGCTGGATAAACAGCGGAAGGCAGGATGGATGGACTGATGTTAGAGTATTCCACTCGAAAACATTCAAGTACAGATTGCCACTCTTGCAGAAATATCAGACTCTACTTATAACGTGTGTGTTGTGGGTTATAATATTGTCAAGTCGACATTATAAGAACAAAAAAAAAATAAATCCATTCCCTCGTTGGTTCCTTATGACCACCGGCAGCTGATGCAAGGACGTGAAAGTGAGAGGGAGCTGGCTGCCTCATCAGCCTGTCCCCATTAAAACGAGTACAGCAGCGATCCAGAGGCAGGCCACACTGGCTTTTTGTTTTCCCACCCGTTGGCAAGGTCACTGGAGCCCTCCACTGCAACTGGCGCTGCCGCATCACCTTCGAACTTTGCCGAAAACTACTGAGTATGGAGCACGACCAGAAACATTCCCTCCGGGAAGAAGAACATAAACCTGGTTTGTCTCATGCTCACCTCTTTCAATATATTTAATTCAAAAATGTAGCATATACTGCAAAATAAGCAGTGCTAAGTAATATTCTGAAATAGCTTTTCCCTGGTGACAGAAGCTTTGAAAAATTAACTTAACGATCTGGTTAAACTTCTGGGGCTGATGTCATTCATTCATCCATCAAACTATCCATTTATCCATTCATTTTCTAACCACTTATCTGGGTCAGGGTCACAAGGGGGCTGGGAGCTTATTCCTGGCAACATAGGGCTTAGACTGCAGTACACCCTGGACTGGATGTCATTCATTCATTCATTCATTCATTCATTATAGCATAGCCTAGGATGCCAGCATTTTTAAAGGCTTTGGTTAAGGTTCCTGCAGGTGTTGAGGTCATCCAACGCTTGCTAGCAGTTGGATTTCCTGTGATTGAAGACTGAATAGACAGTGACCGTCACAGGACAAGGACACTTCGGTCCTAATATCTGCTTACAAGCGGGGGACAAGTGATAGCAAGAAATAGCCTAACATATGACTGGACATCACTGGATGAAAGAATAAGGGGTGAAATGCGGTTCAGGGGGGTTACGGGTTTACGCCCATGTCCGGAAGGGTGCAGGTTCAAATTCTAAACATAGAGTATTCTTGGGCTATAGCAGGGTATCCAGCAGCATATTCATATCACTGCTGGCCCTCTAAAGCAAACCTTGAATGCTCCAAGGACAATGGATGCTGTGACCTCTGACCCTAAAACATCCTCTCACGTGTGTGGCTGTGTGTTTCACGGAGGGCATTATGGGATATGCAAAAACCAATCCAAATTCTTCCATGGAGATGAATAAAGTACTGCTATTCTATTTAAAAAATCCATCCCCCACAGGCACCGGTCACCTTATCGTTAATATTTGTTTAGTTACGCTCTTGCTACTGTGCTGCTTACTTCTATGGTTTATGCGTTATTTAATCGCACATTCAGTATCCTTTCATATATCTGCCCTGTAGTGTATTTGCCTTGTTTGTGTTTAAAATGGCCTGCATATGCATTGCATGTTGTTGCACTTAGCCTGCGTTTAGTTGTACTATGTTGTCTGTAGTCCTATGATCATGCACTGTCTGATGATTTGCACAAAAGTCCATCTATGCATGACCCCTTTCTGTTTTATTGTGCCACTAGCCACCTCTGTATGGGTGGTGTGGCAATGGTGTGGCAATAAAGCCCTGCGTGTCTCAATTTGAATAATAACATATTGATTTTTTCTTTTAATCCAGCGTTGCAGTTCACGCCTTGGGTCCTTCGCTCTGTGTTCTGTAGTGTCAGTGACACTAATATATCCTGTAGATCGCTTAAGAGGCCATTGTGAACGAAGTCAAGTATCCATTTATCGTGACCTGCGGTGTATTACGTAAGAGCTATATTTGGAAATTTCCTTGAATCACCTTTTTGCGTATTAGTTTGTACTTCATCCACGGATAGACAGATGTCAAATATAAATTGTGCTTGAAGATGGTATCACCTATGGGGCAAGTTAATGAAGGCTTTAATTTTAAATGACACTGTGTGGCATCTTGAATGGCATTTAACACTGTTCTGCTGTTAAAGTCTTTCAACCTTAGTTTATGATTTTTTATTCTTTGCTATTGTTATGCCCCAGACCTCGTACCCCTCTAAGAGCAGATTTCTGATTAATAGCAGGGAGTAAAGGACAGTAAAACACTACAAAGTAACATGACCCTGTAGCATTTGAAGATCTTTACTAAAGAATATGTACTTCAACCACACTACATAAAAATGTATCCCAGAATGCAACAGCAGTTGTTCTGGCTCCATTACAGAAATGTTAACCCATGTTCAGCTGTTAAAAACAAACAAAAAAATGCTCACTGTTTACTTGCATAAAACAAACAAACAAATGCCCACCATTTATTTGTCTAAAACAAACAAAAAATGCTCACTGTTTATTTGCATAAAACAAACAAACAAAAAAATGCTCACTGTTTATTTGCATAAAACAAACAAAAAAATGCTCACTGTTTATTTGCATAAAACAAACAAAAAAATGCTCACTGTTTATCTGCCCAAAACAAACAAAAAATGCTCACTGTTTATTTGCATAAAACAAACAAAAAAAATGCTCATTGTTTATTTGCCTAAGGCTATAACAGTTAAAGTAGCCATTCGGTATTCCAAAAGGCAGATCCAGTTAAGGGCCAATATCCAACAAGACAACCATGTTAACCATGATGAATTGGTACATTAACTATCACAGCCTTGAATTTGAACATGGTTAAAGGAGGGAAAGCGATTTTATACCATTATGGTCACCTACGTGACCTACTATATAAAAACCACAGTATGCTATGAAATCTTTTTGATAAAACCTACGGTTAACCTAATAAATATGTGTGAAATAACAGTACTCACAGGATGCAAGTGATCACCTGACTCCTGACCACAGTAGGTACTTCTGAACACTGGTTTTCTGGCGAGGGAATAGCGACTCCTGACTAATCGTCCCGGCCCTCGAGGCAGGCGTTAGGTGACCCCACGTGGCTGCATCAAGAGCCAAAATGCCCAGTGCCACCAGGAAGTGAATTATTCCCTTTAATCTCTCCCCACCTGCACACACTCGCCATTAGAATCGTCTGGCGTGCATGCCTCCAACAGCGCAACGTCGTGTTAAACCTCCGTGCGGCGGCCCAGGGGAGGCTGGCTGTTTCTCAGCATTCTGAGTGAGGCAGCCTCAAGCCAGCCAAAGTCAGCAGGCACAAAGTAAGCCATTTAAAATAGTGATGTACAATCGGGCAATAACATGCGTGTGTGTTCAACGAGTGGCCCTCGTGACAATAGGAAATCGTGTGCATGATTTTGAATCTGTGGCACAAAATCCCGACATGAACGGAAACGGAAACATGGTCTAGAGCATTTTTGGTTTTTTAAACTCACAGGGCAAATGTGCAGCGGAAGCACACAGTGATTTTTTTGTCCCTTTGGGACGTCAGAAAAATAAGAAAGGAAAAGCACAACTTACAAAGAGACGTCATCCATCCCCGTGGGGAACTTGAGCAGTTTCCTCATATTATGGAGGACGTAGGAGATTGCGAAGAGGGAGACAATGGTGCAGAAGGCTGCTCCATGACACCTGAGGTTTATCAAGGGAACAAAGGGGTCTACTGTGAGGTGATGGTCCATTCTGCACCATCATCCTGCCATCATCTGCCAAATGCTGAAAATGTAAATGTAAATCATCCTCCGAAATTCCCTACCCTGCAGGTAGGGGGCAGTAGTCACTTCAGGGTGGTCGCCCTCCAATACCCACCTACAGAATCACACACATGCATAGCTGCCACCCCTTCTCCTGCTCCCTGGCTTCTTCCCCACACGGCCTCCACAAGGGAGAGGAGACCCGCCCCGCTGGATAGAGCAATCATCAGTAGCCAGCCGTGTCTCATTGACACTTCTCAGGGCCGGCAGTGAGGAAACCATGGTTACCGTGTGGCGCTGATCGCCAGCTTGTACGCACTGGCTTCCGCGTAAACCGTCATGCCGTGATTTCCCGCGTCTTACTCTATGCGGAGCATCCCGGTATGAGTGGGGATCAGGGTTAGAGCACAGGGTTGTCTGGCACTGCTGGAGCAGATGTGGTTGAGGACCTAGTTCTTTGTTACAGTAGTGATATGATTGAAACTCACAACCCGATACGGGTACAGAATCCTGATCCATTAGGCTACACACCACAGATTTGTGGAGGTCAGGTTACTTTGTCACCTTATACGCATTTGGATCCGCAAGGTCCAAGACCTGTATACCTTAAGTTTGAATGTTCTCCAGGTTCCACCTATGGTACAAAGATATGAAGCTGCGATGTATGTATGGATGGATATTTTGGTTTTAGAGGGCAGTCCAGGGCTTGTACTGCCTTACACCTTATATAAGAACATAAGAACTATACAAACGAGAGGAGGCCATTCGGCCCATCAAGCTCGCTTGGGGAGAACTTCACTA
>JAODJX010000047.1:10604123-10627919 GCA_026776945.1 Isichthys henryi
ATGCAAACTCCGCACACAAGTGACCCAGGCGGGGATTCGAACCCGGGTCCCAGAGGTGTGAGGCAACAGTGCTAACCACTGGACCTTCGATTGTAACACAAAATAATGAAAAAATATTATCATGACCATAGGTGGGTAAAATTTGGAACTTTGACTGAATCCTTTTGAACTTCATCTCAGTTTAGGCAGGGCTGGTAACAATAGCGGGGGCGGTATGTGCTTCAGCGGGTTAGGACGCGGTGCCTGTGATCAGAAGGTCGCTGGTTTAATTCCCAGGGTCAGCAGTGATCTCACTGTTGCGCCCCTTCAGCCCCAGTTGCTCCAGAGATGCTGGCAGACCTTCGCTTTCTCAAAAACAAACAATGTCACACTGGACAAAAACCTTCGCAGACACATACAACGTAACGCAAATCCACAGCCGTCGGGTGCGGCTTTTCCGGAAAGCAGGGCAGATTTACTTGGGAGAAAGGCGTAAGAAAATGACTGGAGGCGATCTATGACAGGGTGCGGATTGGGCTAAGGTGTCTGCTCTGAGAGGAGCACATGGCTTAGTAACTGTACTCTGGATCACGCTTTTAAGTGGCAGCAGCTGATGAGCGACCTTGTTCCAGCCCCCTCCAGGGATAAGGCTCAAAACTCCTGCGTGAGGCAGATGGAAATGCAGATGGGGCTGTTTTTACCCCTCCCCCTTACCCTCTTCACTTAGCCCGGTGTGCCTGACACCAACTTAGGCTCTCTGTCAAATCACAGCCAAAAAGACGGGGAAGCCTCTGCTTCTCCTGACGGAGTTCTGCTCAGCCTCCAAGATGGCAGTCTGCCGAGTTACATTCAGACGCAGGGCTTCACGTGCCGACGAAGCCCCAAGCTGATCGCCAGCCCTTCACCTCTGTGGAATTAGGGACCGTGTCCAACAGCGTGAAGCGTCCGTCCATCATGGGCTCTTTGCTACTGCGGGGGGCCACCTCGTCAAAGATAACCATTTTAAATCCTGCTGATGCAGGTCTGTCTCTAGGCTGGTGCTCCATTAGCATGGCCTGTCACGGAGCTGATTTCATAAACCGCCACAATTCCCCCTTGCCTTCGTCATATACACTAACCCCTTAACATATCGCCTATTTCTATCCATTATAGATCAAGAACTGCCTCCACTCCCTACTGACTCGTCTCATTGGCCAGCACCTAGGAGCTGAAGCTCTCACGGACCAATCACCTGCCTGGAACCCAAAGGTCAAAGGGCAAATACTCTATGCAGTACAGTACTTAATGCAACTATTGAGACAAATGTGATGATCTGAAGCATAATTTCTAGCAAAAGGGAGTGTAATGAACAGCTCCTTTATAGATATTTTCCAATTAGAAAACGAGAAGCATAATAAAAGATTTTATTTAGTCCAAATGCCGCAGGCAAAGATGAATATTTAAGAAATTTTTAATGAAAATGGCAATCATTAAAGCCGCGAGTTCAGAACACGGACAAATTAATTCCACTTCTGCCATCATCGCAAAGACTGAACAAAGATGACAGACCATAAGAAAGAGATCGATGGACTGGATGAGTCTGGCGACCGTAACCTTAGGATGATTTCGGATTTCGGGGGAAACGACCAGAGCTGTTTGTATTAGGTTTGTCCTTCGTGTGTATTATATCATGTCACTCATGCTGTCCCTAAGGACAATATTCCAGCTAAGCACAGATACAAACTTCCATATCCACAGCCACAAACCCTGGGTACAACTCAGAAAGTCCGGGGAAAGGGGCTTTAGCCACCCGGGCCCCAAGCAAACGTACCACTGAGTTTGTTTATCTGGGTTAAATATAAGAGACAGCTTGGTGGAACGATTCTGAGGGTAAACCCACGGGGCCACAGGCACTTGCCTTCCTGGCAGTGAGTCCGTGAGGTTTATTAAACTCGTTTTAATGCAATCACTTGGGCGGGTGCCTTAAAATTGGACCTTACTGTATAGGCTCTGGGCATTTAAAACAAACAAACAAACAAACAACAAACAAACAACAACAATATGAGTGTGGAATTCAGGCTGCTGCGTTCCCCAAAAATTGATCCAGACTGAAGGGTTTACCAGCCTTTGAGGTCTCTGAATCGTTTGGATGCCGAGATGCTGAGAGAAAAGCTACAAACGTGTTTAAAATAAAGCATGGTGTGGAATCAGGTAAACTGTTATTTGAGGGGAAAGCTCACGCTTCCGTTTCCTTGACTACCTTTGTCATATATACATCACTTAGACACCTGTCCACCCATCTTTCATAAACACATATCCAGTATAGAATCACAGGGAGCCAGGAGCGCATCCCAGGAAGCACAAGGTAGGGGGATATGATGCTTAGGGTGCCAGTCGATCACAGGGCACAGGGCAAGGGGGATACAATGCGTAGGATGCCAGCCGATCACAGGGCACAGGACAGGGGGATACAATGCGTAGGATGCCAGTCGATCACAGGGCACAGGGCAGGGGGATACAATGCGTAGGATGCCAGCCGATCACAGGGCACAGGGCAAGGGGAAACCTGTAGGAAATCTGCAAACTCTACACGCAGGGCAGGTATGGATGACGAACCTCCAACTCTGGAGATGAGAAAAATCTCCATAGTCAGAGGAGCATCTCAAAGACATCATGAGAAGGTAAAAGGTCCAGCAATCAAAGAAGAATTCAAGCAGCTACCAAACACAAACCAGCTTTTCTGGAACCACATAATGATCAACCTTGCGGTTAGAAAATGGATGTATTATAAACTATATGGACAAAAATGAGCTTCTCCCAGTTCTACAGCTGATAAAGCAACCCCCCCCCCCATATCCTCACTCTGGCCATGACAGAAGCAGACAACTGTCTGATGGATGGGGGAGCATTTGAGGAATCTGGTCAAAGGCTCCAAGCTCAAAAACCTACAAGATCTGGGTGCATAGAGCACTGAGGTCCAATACCAATACACCCAAAAACTCCCCATACTGTCTTTAGAGCACATCTTGTGCAGCATCACACAGACCCCGTCTGCAGGTCTGTCCACTCGGTAAGAACATCATGGGACTTTCCTGGAAAATGGAATACTCTCCTTCTGGACTGAAAACACCTGGCAGGAGCCTGTGGAAGATTAAGGGGAAGCGGACCAGAGCAGACGGGCCGGTGTCACCTTGGGGGTTCTGCTCATCTTGGGCTCACTGAGGCCAATGGCGGATGGGGGACAGGGGGGGCCCACTGTCCTCCTTCTGGGGGAATGTGTGCTTTTTTTGCCCTTTTTTTTTTTTTTACTGAATGTGGACATTTTACTAGCAACAAAAAATAACTGGAAAAAAAAATCCCAAAAAAGTGGGCCCCCCGCACCCAGGAGAGCACATTCCCCGCATATTGTCGGCCCAGATCGAGCCTCGGGAGCCACGGTGCAGCTCACAGCCGTCCATATCCAGGCACCTCAACCCTCTTGTGCGTTCAGTCTCAAGGGGGGAGTATTTCATATTCACGATAATAAGAAGGTGGGGGTGTGATCTCACCAGTTACTGCTTTAAAGACTTTAAAGAGGCGTGGGAAATGAAAATCTTCACTTCCCCGACTGCTTGGGGAGGGGGGGGTGTCCATTCCGTACAGTACTGTAAGCGATCTCAAGATTAATGAGGGGCTTTACCCAGGCTGGCCTGCCAATCCATAAACTCGCACAAAGCACTTCATTCATCAGCTGCATTGTCGACGGAAGAAAGGGACCACACAATGGCATTAGGCACCCTATTGTTTCCGTCCACAATCACGCACGACGGCGGGGGCCCAAATCGAATTAATGCCCCCCCATTGCCGCCGCCAACCCCGACAAGACGAGATGACTGGGCTTAATTTGGGTTCCGGGAAGCCGTCGACCTGCCGACCGAGTGTCTGTGTCCGGGGCATAGACAGTCAGGGTGAGAGTGAAAAATGCTAGGATGCGGGAGGTTGTGGTGGGCACCATCACACGTCAGAACCAATCACGGAGCATTCCAAAGGCAGGCCCAGAGACAGGAAAGAGGGTGGTGTGATCCTTGCCGCCCGGCTGGTCCGAGGACAGCTATCGGGCGTCGGGCCCACACAGCGCAGCGGATCTGCCCGGTACACCCTGGCAGCCGTGAGGCTAGCAGAGCTGAAAATGTCATCAGTACCGGCAGAGCAGAGGCCCGTTCCGTTCCACCCTGACATCCATATGCTTCCGGAAGATTCTGTCTGCCAGGAAACAGGCTGCAGGTTCCAGGTTGAACTTTAGAATGACTTGCTTTCGTTGTTCAAAATGTGTCTGCGGCACGCGAGGCTGGACAAGCTGAATGGCGTGGGGACCGTACCGTAATGCCAGCCCGCCCTGGAGGACATCGCCACGGCCGATTGATGGCGCGGGTCCCATGCCGTTTTCACGGTGAGCGACGCGTAGCTCGCGGGCTCCTGCCTGCGAGGCGGCGACATCGTCGCCCCTTTCTAATAACACACCACACAATGACTGCTACACAGCATTTCCCCAACAGGTCACCAAGGTTAAGAGTGTAAGAGGTTTCCGGCGAAGCTCCGTGGCAAATCGGTAAATGGGGCTTTCGAGATACACTCCCTTCTTATCTCAGGAGAAAATGTTTTTTTTTTGTCTCTGGACCCCCTGGAAACCCAGCACAAAAGAAAGCAGATATCCCCCCCCCCCCATAAGCACGATCAAAATAGCTCCACGCCCGCCACCTCTGCAGATAAAACGGTCCCGCAGATGGCTGCAAGGCTTCTGGGTCCGCTGAAGAGGGGCATTGTGGGGACCACAAGGACCTAAAATGGGACAATGTTCGCCCTGATATCTCCCAGCATTTTTTCCATCAGGAAAAAAAGCAATTTGCAGCTGGAATCAGAAAGTTTGCTGCTCAGCCCTCTGGCCGGACAGATAAGGTTATCACCTCTATCTTGACAGTTGTGACGACGTGGTGAAAAAATATCATAGCAGCTCAACCCGGGTAACAAGATTTGCAGGACACTTGTAAATTCTGAATGGCTTTTCGGACACGGAGAGGCATTCTGGCATTTAGCTCCTATTTCCCCGCCATATTTCCGAGGCAATTTTCATTTCCATCAAGAGCCAGTAACCTTTAAGTCAAGTCTTGAATCCCTGATTGACCAAAACCGGTGACAGAAACAGCAACTGTAAAAAAAAGAAAAAAAAAAAAACACTTTGTCCTTCAGGGTTTACAGAACCATATTGCATTCCGATTTTGTTATGTAAAAATCCCAGGCTTTAGCACACAAAACTTGGAGAATTAAAAAAATGGAGAATTAGCAGCTAAAGTAATCAGGGTGGCACGGCGGTGTGGCCCCACTGGAGGAACGACCATGAATCTCCCCAGGCGGTACAGGGCTGCCAGAGACCAGGTCCACCAGGGGACCGACGAGGTGAAATTAGTATTTCGAGAGGCCGGTGCCTGGACTGGATTGCACAAATAAAACCCTTGACTTTACAGGCTCATGAATTAAACTGGGGAGGGGGAGGGAAGCTGGGCCTGGTCAGTACCTGCAACGCTGTCCTGGGGCAAGGACACAGACTACTCACCTCCCCCTCAAGGAGTCCCAATGCTGTGGTCACCTGAGCTCTGGGTAAAAGCAAAAACATGTAAGGATTATTACATTTGATTATGATATTAATATACCACTGGGGAAGCGGGGCACTGGAGGGCCAGAATGACCTGATTCTTTTTAAATAGTCTTCATTCTAGGCATGATTTAAGGCTGCTGCAGTAATGCTGCAGTAATGCGCTAAAATGACAGAAACGGTAATAACAGGCTTGTGCTGTTATTAATGCATTTAACGAGTCGGGAACGAGGCACAAAGCACCAAATCTCACATTATAATGCAGTAAATAATTTCAGAATGAGATCATTTTTATAGGCACTAGTGCTCAAAATTGCTATATAATGTGACATTACGACTGTTTACTGGTATAGAAAGACAAAAAAAATTAAGTTTTAATATAGCTGCAGTTCACAGACAGGGCTGGCATAGCTAGGATATGCTATGAGGACAGTTAGCATGCTAAGGGAGGCTAAGGCCGTCCTTTGCGGATGTATTATTCATGAAGTGTGCCCGAATTCGAGGAGGTAAGATGGTTTCCCCAACCGGACTGGGCGACGTGAGCTGCTGCATGTGATTGGGTGAATCACTGATACCTCCCGCATCGTCGCACCGCACCTACTAGACGCTACTGCTGTTTTATAATAGGGGGGAGGTCATTGGGATACGTTTTCAGGATCAGTCTCGGTGTAACAGAGGGTGGCGCACAGTGGACAGTTATCACCGGAGTCCATTATTTGTCTTCTGGCGGCTCTATGGCGCCTCCTGGCTGGAATCCAGTGCACCGTCATTTGCCGCGGCATCTTGCCCACTGTACCTGTCTCTGCCCCCCCCCGCCAAAAGCCAAAAGCAAAATAAAGGAATTTGAACGGCACCGCGTGGATAAATGAGCTCAGTTCCCATGCTTCTGCTGCTGGTTTTCCGGAACCTTCCGTTCACCCCGCTAACTGCTAACCACGCTTCGGCGTGCCACCCCTCTATATTTCTCACAGATTTCACTGAAATAGGACACAAGGCCGTCCTGTTAATTAATGCAGCAATTAAATGATTCAGTTTAATTGTTTTTAATATCAACAGCTTTATCGCAGATGTCGCCGTCGGTTACACAATGTGCAGAACTTTGACGACGCATAATAATATTCTCAATTATTCCAGACTAGAACCGAAAATGGAGCTGTGCTTTTTTTGAAGTGTGAAAAGTTTTTTCTTCACTGTCTCGGTTTGCTGGTAGGCAGTTTTGGAGAAAGCTCACGAAAGCCTGCGAGGTCATTCTGCACACGCTCACAATTCATTATGCCTGAGATGTCATAAACAAATAATCTTACAGGAAAAACCTTGCTGTGCCTCTGCCAGTTGCACAATGACGATTCTGGAACGGGACCAAAGGACTAAATGATTTACAATATGAATTCTTTGCATGGACAATAAACATAAAATATTTCCAAAGGTATTCTGGGCGTTAAAATGATACGAATATCAGCACGCCATATGAGGAGAAGAGGTTTGAAGCGGTAGGGGGGATGTGAGACTCACATCTAGAAGGTAGACTCTCAACCATCATTAAGTACTAAAAGCTTTTCTACAATTAAAGCAATTAAAAATGGAACATATTGTTTCATGATTATCAAAGGGACGCAGGACAGAACCTGTCTATCTTCTAAAGCACATTCACTTGTTTCTAATCTGTCCTACTTTGATTTCTTGTTTATGTCCTAAAGCAGAATTGATTATACTGAAAGACTGAAAATGAATTCACTCAAGCCTACGATGGAAATCATGACCATACGGTGGGCTGAGAGAGAAAGAGCTGAAACAGGCCTCCTCATTAGGCCTCCTCATTAGGCCGGCTGAAACGCCTGCCACACTGTGTTAAAAAAGATACATTCTGCTCTGTGAGCAATCAAGCTGAAATGCTGCTTTTGTTTACCCTCTCTGCGTTTCCGTGACGATAATGTGTGAAAATACTCTGCTGCGCAGTGACTGGATGAGAGGATTCAGCATACCTGTGAAGAGCCAAGACCAGCTGAGGGCCGTGAAACACACCCCTCATCCTCTGTAACAAGCACAATTTCAGCTTGACCCCTTTCAAGACTGTCTATTGCAGGACATCATTAAGACCTCCAGCAAATGCAAAACACTGTGACAAATCAAGGCAGTGTGTGCAAAGCCAACCTAGCAACCTCAATCAATCAAGTTCTTCACCACTGTGTCTTCCTCTTGGAACGAATGCGTTGTAAGAGACAGATAGAGGTGAGGGACAGAGTCAAAGACACATGGCTTAGGTGTCTGTTCCCATCCACAGCTCACACGATGACTGTCAATATTCCATCAACATCCTTCCCATCTAGGACAAGGCTGATCACTCCCTCCAATGTGGCAACCCATAGCTAGATGATAATTACGTTCCAGGTTTGCTTGCTTTCATCTTTTGCTGACTTACTGTATCTCTGGGTTAGTATTTAGAAAACGTCTAGACAAAAAACATTAAGTCCAAAAAAAAAAAAAAAACAATTTAAAATTTCCTAAAAAAAAAAAAAAAAGTGGAAAGTTTGCATGGTTGTTCTGAGGTAAGTATACTGTCCTATATAGATATATAGCGATTTTACTCTAAACTGAATTAGGAAGGTTTCATCTCCATGAAGGCCAGACTAAAGTCACACGAGCAGCTCTTCATTCATGTCGCCCGTTCGTCTGTTTTACATGTCTCTCCAACGATCCAGACTCGGTCATGCATTCCCCAAACTCAATGTCCGATTGCCCTCCCCCTGGTTTTCGCCAGTGCTAATGAGGACACGGCTCACTTTCGTTCCCATCTCATTCTTTTGATCATTAACCTCCCAAAACACTAATAAATCCATAGATCACAAGGATCTATTTGCTCTCCAGGTGGAATCAAATCTGACACAATCAGACGCCCTTTTGTTAATCCACTAATAGAAAAATCTACAATAGTATTATTATTATTATATTTAGTAGTATTATTATAATATTTTTAGACAAGGCCTTGCCATTTTAATTGTTTTCTCATTATGTGGTATGTCTAATACTCTCTTGGGCTATTACATTTCAATATGCATAAATGATTCATTAATGCCAAGTTTTTTTTAAACTGGTGAAACAGATGAACTATGGCAAACTTCTTCAACAGTAACTTTGCAAAACCTTTGCTACTCCATTCGGCTTAAACTAAACAGCATATGAATGTCTTGGGTCACAGAGAAAAGTCCATTATTACCACACCTTCCAGAGGCTCATTACTCACCGAAGAGCAGAGGTTTAATGCCATGTAAACACAGATAAACCGCGTCGGCTTTTCCCATGCCTGCGTCATCCGTATCCCACACCTCGTGAACGCTAGGAAGACCACACACCGAGATATGGGTGGAGGGATTTTCCCAGAGTTCATACTCCGGATAATACACACGTCATCGGTGGAAGGTGAAGGAATGGTGACAAACGTGAGAGCTTAAGTGAGGAAACGGCAGATTAATGTGTCTCGCGCTGTTCGTTTACCCCCGCCGTGCTGGCCGAGTCCATGCGGTGCGTGAAACTCCCCAGCCGTCTGCACTGCTATTTACTCTGGCCTGGGGCACCCAAAGAGATAAACCAATGTAACACAAACACCCCAGTTATGCAACCAATAAAACACCAACAACAACAACAAACAAACAAACAACAACAAACAAACAAAGGGGCCCCATAATGGGGGGAGTTTGGACGATTCCAAGGACCCCTGAGTGACAGGGGCCCTAAAAAAATTGGAAAAATAACTGGATTGGTCTGGACTGGGGAGGGGGAGGGGGGTCCTATATGAACTGCTCTCATGGAGCCCAAAATCTTTAACAGTGCCTCTGGTTACTACTAATTGGTACTACTACTACTTCTACTCCTATTACTACAGTACTACTACTACAACTAATAATAATAATAATAATAATATCTTTGAGGACAAAAACAGAGTTAAACTATAAATCAGTAGCACTTTAATGGCAGAAAAATCCTTTCTTTGGTTACGTTCCGTGTCCTCATGAAAAATGAGCATTTCTGAGATGCGCCGCCCACTTTTCCCATTGGTGTTAGCTCCCCATGAAATATCCCCGGTGCCTTGTGGCTTTTAAGCATAATGTCACCACTTTTCTCCCAAACACTAGGACCCGGCAGCAGAGGAGGTGCCCACATGAGTGCAGTGTGGATATCCGGATAGTCCAAGGCGCCAACTGTAAGGATGCCCCATGGTTTTCGATACCCGCTCAGGGTGCCAGGGCACCACCCCACCACTACATACCCTCAGATGTGGGTAGATTAGGTCCAGAGTGTAAAAATCCAGACCAAGATTTTGTTGCAACTGATAGATTTCTTCAGCGAAACCTCAGGGTCTTTTAGTTGAATGATGAGGCAGGTTCCTTAAGCTTAAGCAGCTCATTAAGACAGAATGAAGATGTTACAGAAAGATGTTACACACGGCTGGTTCAGTGTCTGTCTGTGTCTGTCTCTGCCCCCACTGAGGGAAGCAGGACCTTTATCTACGGTCTTCCTACAGACCCCTGGAGTCAGGGGGTCAGACGGCCTTGGTGAGAGTAAGTTGTATGAGAAAGAACATGATGAGCGAGTAGCAAGGACAGAAATAAATATAAAAATTAGAAATATGTAAGCTATAAATGAGTGAACTAAATGAATATAATTAAATAACTACAAATTAGCTAGGGAAATCCCTCACAACCAACCAGCTGAGTCCTCTGTGACTGTGATTCTTTATACTCAACTGGTTGGTTGATACAAAATCTTGATCTTTTTTACTTTCTGACCCTGAATTACCCACCTCTGCATATCCCGCCTAAGCATCATACCTCTACCTGTGATAACATGATCGCCTGGCACTATCAGCGCTGGGACAAGATGCAAACTCTTCTTTTTAACCCAAAGCCAAAACGTACACAGAAATCACATACAGGGTGTCGAATCCGGGTGGGGATAGGGAACACGGGCTGTTAATTAAATCTGCTTATCTTGCGAGTAAGCTGCCATGTGAAGTGTCCCCCTGCTCGAGGTCATAAAAAAAACAAGGAGATGATTGGTCTACAGTATCTAACAGGCTGGGTGGGGCCTGGCGCTGATTGGCGCACTGGCTGCGCAGAGAATGCCAATCTGACAGGGATGGCAGCAGTACGAATCATGTGCAAGTACCATCTGCGGATCTTGAATAGCTGCTCTTACGATAATGAATGTCTTAAACAGAAAAAGGGCTCTCGGTGAAACCAACAGGCTGACATGGAAGCAACAACAGACAAGATTACTATTGTCTAACTGCCAATGAAACCAGCAGTGAATATGCATCACCAATCAATTCAGCACAACCTTTTACATACTGTTATCCCAACAGACACATTTAATAACCTTTTTTTGTCTCCTCACAATAAGAAGCCTTGCGTTCCCCAATTGGCATAATCACCATCCCACACATCGTCTCATAATTAATGAACTGAGCTATTTCATTGGATGAGATTCTTCATTTTCCATAGATATAAAAACCAACTGTCAATGGCCACTTACATTTCTTCATTTTTTTTTTTTTTTACTGTACGAAAGTGAAAAAGCACAATGGAAATAAACCTTCAATATCTGCCATATAATTGCATTCATCAGCTCAGTGTCACTTCACAGTGAACCCATTTAAAGCAAATGTAAGGAAAAGTGACCTCCTTAAGAGTGTCCGTTAAGGAATTTTTCAAAACCGTAGCATTTTCTCGATCCCAGAAGCATTTTCACCCCCACGGCAGGCCGCACAGCTCGGACATGAGGAAAAATGAAGACATGATACGGGACAGTGATTAGGACACAGGACGGCCATTAATCCATTTGCTATCCCGAGGTAAGACTCCGCACACATACATTTGGCTCCGTAGCTTTAATGTGATGTATTCCTGCTTTATATACAGTAGATGGAGATTTCACTGGAGCAGTTCAGGCGGAGGTTAACTGTTCTACTGAATTCCACTGCAGTAATGCCCCTTAGATCCTTAAAAAGCACGCCCCCTGCTGCCAAGTCCTTGTTGAACTTTACTCAGAGAGCACAGCCATATCTTACTCCAGGGTTTATGAAACACTGCGAACTGTAATCTTGTGAGTATTACCCCAATATGATAAAAGTGCTTCTTTTAAAGGTGTTCTAAGGCACTGGAGGCATTCAAAATAAATATGCGTTTCACAATCGCACATTTCAAAAATGTGAACAACGTCGCCTGCCCATTTTGTCCTGCACAGGGTTGCAGTCATCCTAGAGCTATCCCAGGATGCACTGGGCGCCGCAGAAATCAGAGGCGGGTCTATTGTAGGACACACATGCTGGCCAAAGTCAGAGGCACCATCTCACCCCACCGCATCTTTTTGAGTTGTGGGAGGAAACAGGGACAATCCTGAAAAATAATACCAGATGCTCACCCACCCACCCCCACTCCGCCGGGTCCCCAAGAATAAAATCTGCCAAGTACTGGGTACAAACTGTATACAAAAATACAGGACAAATTGCTAAACGGTTTTTGATATTCTTTTTTTGGCAGGGGGGCTGAGACCCTAAATTGGATCTAGAACCGCCTTTGGGAGGAAACCCAAGAACCCAGGAAGCCCACACAACAAGGGGAGAACATGCAAGCTCCTCAAATATGCCATAGTCTGGGCTGAATGAGAACCCCCACCCTGGGAGGTATGATGCAACAGTACTACCCAGTGCACCACCACACTGACCTGTTTTAATTGCCTTAGCACTTTCTTCATACTTTCAAAAAAGCAGCACAGAAAACAGGTGGCAGCAGAAAAATTGTGCTACAAATCATTAATGTCTGGGTTTGGATTAAGAAAGGATTAAGAGATCCTCAAACTGATATCTTTTAGGACTGACATCCCAAAGAAAGAGGGGTCCTTACACAACAGTAGAACTGGTAAATGGGTAATAAAATCACAAGGCATGATGGGTCAGCGGTGAACCAACCATGAGTGGGATGTTCATAAGAGATCACTGCACTTAATTTTCATACATAGGAAAATGAAAAGATTGCAGTTTTGAAAGTCTCTAGAGTACTTGACCATTTCAGGATAATTTGGGACCCCATTAAATTTAATTAGACGAACTGACTGTACACTCTGAAAAGTCCTTAGTGTTTACCGGAATACCTTTAATTATCCCAAAGACATTTCTCAAAGCAATCACACGCAACAACCAGCGCGGGAATCTCAGAAGACGAAGTCATCGACAGCTGTTTATGTAATTTTCGTCAGAGCCAAGCATGGGATCAATATTAATATTTAACTAAATGCCCACAAACATGAATGCTAACAGCTAATGACAGCGATGTTATTGTTGGAAAAGTTTCTTTTAGTGTCCATTAGCATTAATAATTTTTTCTTGGAATTAAGAAGGCACTTCTGAGTAATTATAAGACGGGACAAGAATAATATCTTAAGTAGATATCTAAAAAAGACATCCTTCCTTATGTAAAATAATGCTAAATTCTAATAATGTTATTTCACAATGTAACCAAGGTATGCGTTCAATTATCCCCAAAAGTCAAGTACGCATATTACAAAGTAATAAAGGGTTGATTTCCTGCTTGGCTTTTCTGCCCAACTTCCAGCATACTTGCTGTGTTCAGTTCTCTTGTCAGGTTGATGCCCATAATTTAAGACTTGATTACATTTTCATTGCAATAACCCAAAGCCACTGGATTTGAGGTTCAGTTCACAGCTCATTTATTTAACTGACGCTTTTGGCCAAAGCAACATGTAAGTGAGGATCAGAGAACAGGGTCGGCCGGTGGCCGGAACATTTGTGGTTGAGGTCACAACAGCGAATCCACACTGCCAGTCACGGGATTTGAAGTGACGACCTTCCGATCAAAAGCACAGTCGGCAACTGCAGAGCCACACGCGACCCCATTGAAACTCTGCCCCAAATTTCAGCAAACACCAACCAAATTCATAAACATGGTGCATTTACTAGGCTCTGACCTGGAACCTGAAATGATCAGCCACATTTACAAGAGTAACATACCCGATATTAATACATCTTCATTCTTCCATGGTTTTCTGTCACATTTCAGATTAGTATCTTATCTGATTTGATTTTATAGTCCGGCTGTAACTGGGTCTTCACCCAGGGCCAAGCACTGTCCTTTCTGGACAGCTGCTTTATGCTCTGTTCCCTCTTATCTTTGGGAAATAACTGACAGACACTACCACCCATTTACTAACACCGGCTAATTAGATCCTTATTTGAGTACACGGAACACAAAGAGCACCACTCTATCTCCTTCCAGTAAAATCCAGAACTTGGGAGTCTGTCACTTTTCGGCCTTATTAAAGTATGTGCTTGCGGTAATGAAATGCTGATATGTTGCCCGAAGCACATTGAAGCAATCGCATTACCATGACCTGCTGTTATCGCACGTCACGTTGACGGACTCTTGTGCTTACGGAGGTATGTCTGGTTTTGTGTCAGCCTCTACCGTCACGATGCTGAAACATGGCTACAGTCAGACGATCGCTTTAGACAGCAACGAGGAGAATCCAGGTGTGAAACCAGCAGGTTCCCCAACATCTGGAACCTGACAAAGCGTCTGATTGAGCTTCCTGAGCGAGCGTGAGGCCCAAAGGAAACACACTGCAGATTGAGTCAGTGTCCTTCCGAAACACTGGACGGTGACTCCAAGTTTTTCCTTGAAAGTTGTTTCAGCAAGAAGATCCATTACACAACACTCAAATAAATAAATAAATAAATAAATAAATAAATAAAATCACCAATAAGAAAAGCTGTCACTGCTTATAAGAGACTGAGGACCTTTCACTCAGCAGTACAGGCTGACATGCCAGTGCACATCTCCTGCTTATTGCATTGGAGCGATGTTTTTGGTAAGGGGTAGTCCATTAGGAAGGCTTGGGGGGGGGGGTCCTGATACTGAAGTAAGGCTGCCTTTCTGAGCAGAGGGCCAAGAGACAAGTGAATAACTTTGGTTTGAGCAATCGGAGGGTTGATGTCTCCACCCATTTAAGGAGGTTGTATTTGCTGTTTTTGATTACTTGTAGAAGGCGGGTGGGGGTTATAATTTACTCCCATGCCCTGGGATCCTGCCCCCCCCCCCCAAAAAACCTCCCCAGGTCCATGCCCCAACCTCCCCACGCCATTCTTCAAGGTCTGGCTGGCTTGCAATTTAAAATAAAAAAACAAATGATCGATGACACACTGTGGGAGCACAGTCGTTACCAGCATTTATGCAGCCGTTACCGTCCCAGCGGAAACGGGGCCGGATTTTACATCGACACTGGACAACGTCATCACCGCATCGTATAAAGACTACTAACATCATGTCTACCCCCTCAGAAAAAAACTGCAATCTGCGATGCAGCCGGATAATTAACAGGTGATAAGACTGACCTCTTTCACCCGAGTGCATCGCATATCAGGCCGTGGCGGTGACACTTTCAGTCAGCTTAAGCACTCCTCAATCCGTAATGCATTCCAGAGGGTTTCACTGACCACGACGCCCGCCGGCACACTGATGCAAATATCTGCTGCTGCTCTCTGAGGGTAAAGATTATAATCTTGCTCCTGCTCTTTTTAAATTACAGGCTTTGTCTATATAACAATTGGCCTGGTGTTTTCATTCTCTTCAGCGAGGCAGAGTGGAGATATCCGCTATAAATAAGTATGGAGGGACGGACTGCCGGGCCTGCGCCATCCTTCATACGGGAGTCGTTATACATCCAGGCGCGATAAAAATGACAAACAACAGCCGGTCGCCTCATCATTTCTCGGGATCCCTTATAACCATGATTGTCATGGTCTGGGGAGAGATTGATTTGACTTCTCCGGAAGCACTTCCCAGCTCCCCTTCCAGACGGGATGGGCATCTGCAGGAGACCCGGGGCTCACCACGGGCGCGGATAACCAAAATCCGCCATCCGCATGCCCACTCGCAGCCACACATTTTTCACACCGCCACCGACGGTCTGTACTCACCCCACAGTAACTTACGACGTCTCCATTTTCCTTTTTTAAACCACCTAAAAGCAGCCCCAACAAATAGTATCAGGGTTAAATTATTATTACGTGAGTAAGTCTGAGGGTCTCCCCACAAACTGAGCACCATTAATTAAGCTGTCCCACTGAGTTTTAACAGGTACTATACCTAAGGGCAATTTACTCCACGGGAAGGTTTATAACCCAGGCACTAAAATGCTCCCTCTTAACCGCAGATGGTTTGCCCTGGCAAATGGGATGCTCTGTTCCATAAGTTCAGATCAAATGAAAAGTATTAAGGCTCACTCAGGTTTCACTCTCCAACCAAAAGTTCATTAACTATTCATTTAACCTTTCTGCCGGCGAGAGCCCAATGTACAAATATCCTGAATGCCAAAGATACAGCAGTCACTCCCAGGAGAAGGCACAGCACTCTCTCTGAAATGCTGCTATTTGTTTAACATTTAACACGATTTCACGCTGATGTTTGTTTATGGATCTCTCGTTATTTTGGGTTACTGTCGAGGCCCCTTGTCCCGGAAGAAGGAACCTGGATGCACGTTTAGCTCCTAAACAAAGGGACTCCTTTGAAAGTCATCACGCTAATGTCCATTAACGAGAATGAGAAAACTACAGGAATGAAATAACATGATTTTGACCTGGAGAAAAAACACAAAACTACTAAACAGAAAGCAATAGGATCTGATATTAAAAACAGACATATGATATTATTAATAAATTGCTGTTACTATGCACTGATCTGTATAGTCATATATAATGAGCACTTACTCAGCAATAACACAATAAGTATGAATTTGCCGGCACGTGGTACAGTATTATTGGCCATGATGTAACCGTTCCCGTGGGAGGGCACCCACACACACTTATACAAGCCAATTCTAATGATGGGTTTGGAGACACCAGTTCCCTTGAACTGCATTTATTTAGGTTGTTGGAGGAAACTGGAGTGCCAGGGAGAAACTCTTTCGAACAAAGGGAAACCATGAAGTCGCCACACTCTTCACCCATGCAGTGGCAATGCAGAATGAAAACATTCCGTAACACTTTCACTGAATGCCATGCATACACAGTAAGAATCTATGAACACATTCATTAAAATGCATTCATAAAGCATGCTATGCCTATAAATATTTATCAAGAGGCATAAGACATTATAGCGGTGTTATCAAAGCTTTATAAAACTTTCATCTATGATGCACTAGAGAAACCTTCATAATGCAGTACAGAGGAACCTAAATCCTTTAATAATAATTTATAATGCATTATAAAGTATCTATAGTGCATTATCGACAAGAGCTTCATTGGAGTTTATGAAGTATTATAATCGACACTATAATGGCTTATGACTGTCATTAGAAGATGTTGTAATGCTTTATTAATTCTTATACCGACCATTATAATGCATTATAACATTTAAAGTAAAAGACTAAAATCATTCTTATAATTATTACTCTGGACGATCCTCCCTGCTGAGACTCTTATTATTATGGGATGGATCGCTCTTTAGGGATCCTTTAAGGTCATCAAGTAGCAGTTGCATCATTTTTGTCAAAAACACAAAACATTCGAGTGCAGAAGCGGAATGTAATCCTCACTAATACAACCAAATTGCCACAGAAATGAAAATAAATTAGCCTGATATGCAAAAACAATGTTAAAGAAATTGGATTTCTTACAGTGCATTTAATCAGCCGCAAAATTAATTAATCCTGACAAAATGGCAGTACTCGTAGATGTTTCCACATAAATGAATTTCACAGTACATCAGATGCGAGCCTCTCCTGTAAATTCAAATAAAAATCACGGCGACACGGACGCACACACTTACTGTTTAACACCGTCTCAGAATGAGATTAATGAAAGCATCACTGAGTAAACACACCCAGTTCTCTATCATCCTGCTCAATGAGCACAGATAATGCGGTGATCCCCTCTATGCATTTCTGCTGTAGACAAGGGCTTAGAACAATTTTTCTCTGTTGTGAACCCTTTGGGTTTCTTGAAAAACTCCATATAAATGTACAGTTCATTCATTCATTCATTCATTCATTTTGGAGGGACAGGGTTTCGTCGTTGTACCATGCAGAGTACCTTTGGTGACGCTTTTTTCATCAAATGTGATGACATGTAGAAGTGGACATTTCAGGTCCAGAGAGTACAAATCCAGACTGGAATTTTGTTTCAACCAACCAGTTGAGTATAAAGAGTCACAGTCACAGAGTTGCTCAACTGGCTGGTTTAAACAAAATCCTGGTCTGGATTTTTACTTTCTGGACCTGAAATATCCATCTCTAACAACATGTCAAAGACCCAAAACTCCAACAGGGTGGCAACATGGACATCTCCACAGCTACCAGATTCCACAAGGCCAAATCCCACTCCTACAGATGCCAGAGAATAGATTTCAGTCAAACAGGAGCTCTCTTAGCCTGCCAATCTCATTTCTGATATGAGCAGCAACTTGATTCATCATGTCACGCAACCCGGAGTCAGATTTAAGCAGCTCAATAATGAAGGATATCTAGAGTAAAAATCACAAATGAAATTAATGCCATGCATTCTGCCAATGGCACAAACTTCAGTCCAAAACAATATTTGTCAGGCACTGTTAAACAAAACGTTTAGGGATCGTGTCATGATGTTATGAGCCGTCTGTAAATTTCACAGATGATATCAGCCACGCAATTCAGACCTTCCTCTAAGGAACTGCAAATGGATTCTTCCACACCTCATTTGAGGGGCTCTTTTTTTGGCTGCTAATGGAATATTGCCTTCTGTCTGGCCACCCACCGGTTACTGTCTCCAGGCACACCCAGGGTCACATCGGCTAAATTCAGCCCAAGGGGCGGAGCTTGCAAAATTTGTCCAGTCGAGCAATGGATTAAAAAAAAGATGTCGACAGACTACACCGATTGCCGCTAATTGGAACAGTCGGAGGACTGGAGCATTTGTGAAGGTTTCTAAGCCTTTTTTTTCTGGAATCAATCCAAGATTGGCCCGCCTCTTTAGTATGAGACTGAGAAAGAGGGGAAAAAAAGTCACCAAACTTAAAAATAACTTCTGTCATTTGTTTGGAAGTTTCATGACAGGCTACAATGAAAAGTGTCACTAAAGAAAATACCCCGTCCTCATCACTGGGATCAAAACAAGAACATGCGACAGCCACCTGTTGGGGGATGTTGTGACCTCTTCAAGAAAACAGAACCACCCACTGGTAATTAAATCCACCAAACTGTTGGGTCCTGATTACCACTGTCACCCATATTGATCCAAATATGGATTAACACCATAACGTGCCACAAAAACGACCCCTTGGACGAGGTTTGGCCAAGGACAATTTCATATGATGATAGTCTCTGGTCTCCGATGTTCTAAGGACCCAAACACATGCACTGGACATCTGCCACTATTAATCATTCACGTACATAATGAGCCCCTGGATTCAACATGGCAAACCATTAATAAATCATCACAGCCGTAACACACTCTGTATAGATTATTATGCATGTAGCTGTCATGTCGGCGAATATGAAACGATTTATGGACAGTTCACAGAATCATGGGCTCGTCGGAACGGAAAGTTTCAGAGTCTATTTCCTTTCAGCCATCACATATTTTGTTTTAATCTTCCCGTGGCTCTGTGTCTACAGCAACAACGCACTGCTGCTTCCGGGACTTTCAATGCGTATCAGCTCCTCTTCCTGCAATTTAGGGCATTACTAAGGTATTACTAAGGTATTACTAAGGTATTAGTAAGGTATTACTACTGCAGACTAAGGGAGCAGGGCCCGGCTGTGGGATTGTGTTCCTCTGCTGCCTGCGTTCTTGAGAATAGAGGGAAATGCCCTCCTTTAACTTCTCTGATTTGCAGGCCTCCGTAGATGCTGGGTTTCTCGGGAAACTGCTCTGAGTCCGTTACCGATAAACATAAAATGAGCTTGAAGCAGCTTTCACAGCTGAACATGAATAAACATCTCGCAATATCGTTTGGCTGTAAAGAAAAAAAAAATGGCATGATATATTCGGGGCAGATTCTTTTATTTTCAGGTAGGGAAGCCTGCAGATACTGAAAATGGTTTTATTCTTCATATTTATCTACTTGTGTGGGGCATTCACATCACAATCATTTTCTTTATCTGTGTACACAGATACTGAAATATCTTAAGGGTTCAACAACAGTATCTCTCATGGGACAAAAACCGGGCAAAAAAATTTGATGACAGTTTTAAATCCTTAAATTATGATACGGCGCATATCAACTGATCTGGATTTTCTACCCAAATGAGATTCTGTCTGATTCTGCAAAAGGGAAAAAGCAATTTGCTGCGTTTTTTTTGCATCTGAAAAGGTGCCAACCATGACCATGTAGGGTTCTAGAGCAACTGTCTTATATTTTTTATTCTGACTTTTGACCGAACCTTGTTGTATTCTCTGGGCATCTGGACAAGACACATGTACCAGCAATGATGCAGCTCCTGACAAGGTGTGGAACAAAAATGTGCACGTCCCAGGAATAAAAAAAAAGTGTCAGCACAGGCCATCACCTCAGGATAAATATAACCAACATTGAGCAGAGAATACGACCAGCGATGCTACTGGGGGGAAAAAAAATAACACCCAAATTCTGGCAACATATGGAACTACAAGCACAGGTGCCCTTAAACGTGTTTGGGATGGCAGAGACACGGCTGTCACCGGGTAACGGTCGGTCGCCACCGGAAACAGCTGTGCGCGGAATGTTCTGAAGAATATCTCAGTCCTCTGAGAGCGCCGTCTGGCGTGAGAGCGAGAAGAAAAGGCTTGAAGTTTCTGAACAGAATTTCAAAGAAAATCTTCTTTCCCACCCCCTTCTTTTAAGGCTCCATACTCGGGAAGAAGAGCCACTTGGTAAAGGATTTACATTTGGTGAGGGATTTATGCAGTTCTTTACTCCTATACTCACATTTCAAAAGACGAAAGCAGGGAGGGAGGTCTTTAATGTGCAAACCGCTACCCTGTGCTTCCGGACGCACCCAGATTGTTGATCTAATTTGGGCCTCGGAGCTTCAAAAGAACACGTTATATCATGCGGGATATTATTAGCCAGACGAATCGGTGGATAATTAAGCCAGCGTGCCCGGTAGCTCTGGAAGGATACTGTAATAGTTGCAGAACTCTTGCGGGAAGGTCTTCTCCAGATGTTTGTGTTCCTTCAGAAGTACTGTATTTACAATGAATGAGAAACACACTACCTAAGCGTGGAAGATGAGTTCGGGATTACTCAGACAGGCCCCAGGATTACATCAGTGGTTAAGAAATGGTTAGTTATGCTTAAATTCCAGAGTCATGAAAGTATCCATCCATCTTCCAGGACTCGGCCGTGATGAGAGTAGAACCTATCACAAGGAAGCCCATCTGAGGGGATACCCTGGACAGGATGCCAGCCCATTGCAGGGCACGTACAATGCGGGCAATTAAGAGACGCGAAATAATCTGGGTACATCTTTTAGAACAGCAAGAGGATGTTGGAAAACCTGGTGGAACCCATGGAACCAGAGTGATAACGTGTAAACTCCACACACAAAAAGCCA
Source organism: Isichthys henryi (assembly GCA_026776945.1). Taxonomy (NCBI): domain Eukaryota; kingdom Metazoa; phylum Chordata; class Actinopteri; order Osteoglossiformes; family Mormyridae; genus Isichthys; species Isichthys henryi. Next base: position 10,625,290 of record JAODJX010000047.1, read on the forward strand.
GAGTATCAATCTGTACCCCAAACCTGGAGGAGGCAATAGTGTCACTCGCAAAGCTACCAGATTTTAAATAAAAGGAACGGTAACTCTTTACTTGAATAGATACACTGTAGTAGTGCACTCTTACTTAATGTATTAATTAACGAGAAACTAAGTGTTAGTTACATTCAATCTTAGATCAATGGATGTTCTGCAGTTTGTTGTCCCTAAAGTACGAACTGAACTGGGCAAGAAAGCTTTAAGGTTTTCGGCACCTCATACCTGGAATGACTTGCAATCTAAGCTTCAACTTCAAGCCCTTGTTCCACTGAAGGATCTTAAAGCCATAGCGATGTCATTGCAACCCACTTTGTCTGCATGCATGTGTTTCATGCGAGCAAATTTTAACGTGTACATTGTTTTGTTGTGGTTGTGTTGCTGCCTTCTTGGCCAGGTCCCCCTTATAAAAGAGATCTGTGATCTCAATGGGATTAACCTGCTTAAATAAATAAAACATACTGATCTGTCGTTCACTCATCATTGATCAAACATAAAGGTTCATGAATATATTTGTTCACGATTTGTACTTAAGTAGAAACCGAGTTACTCAGTTACTTGTGCCCCCTCACATAAAGTGTTAGCAAAGAGACTAATAAAGTACAATAGTATGCATGTTGTACCCAACAACTCACATGCATTAGGCACCGACTTCCACGTTCTTTGCTAAACATGAACAGACAGCTGTACTAAACATAAGCTGGAAAGACTGGCCTCAAGGGCTATAAACAGATGCTTGTTATGGTCATTTCAAAGATCTGGAGGCCAAACTGTTCCGGAGGATGGTTCGTAGACGCTGACGACCAACTGCAGTAATGATGTGCGTTACATCTGATGGAACCCAAACTGACATTTGGTGTTTTATCTCTCCCCCCTTCAAAAATACAAGCAGGACTGTAAAACAGCAGGCTGCGTTCTGTGAGTTATTGGCCACCTAACACTGCCCAAGAGGATATCACAAGCCGAGCCAAAGTAGACTTTAACTTCAGTCTACCGTTAAACATATGTCTGCCGTCGGATAATTAAGTGCAATGCCGTGTGAAAAAGAAGGTTTTATCAAGGTGCATCGGTTCCTCTTTTTCTCTTCAAATTGCTGATATTTTAATTAACGCTTATAATTATCTGCTGATAAGGGTGAATAACTCGCTGCTCATCCACAAGCTTAGCCTTCTCTCGGCTGCCAATTTCGTCCGTGTAACAAATTGTGCTTTGTAGCGAGGAATCTGCTGCTCAGAGCCCATGTCCTTTACTGCTTCTGGGAATCTTTGTCTTTCAGGCCGGTGTCTTTCTGACTGTGCGTAGCGACCATCACTTAAAAACAGCTACCTGGTACAAAGAAGCTAATATTAATAAAAAGGATGAAAAAAAGAATACTTCTCTAAAAAGATATAAATCAGGATTTCTCTGTTCTGGTCCTGGAGGGCTAGTCTGGCCCACAGTTTGCAAACTGCCCTGCTCAGACACATCTACTAAAGCTGGCAATTGGCTGGTGAGCTGAACGAGGTGCTTTTGAGCAGGGAAATCCGCAAACTGTGTCACAGACTCGCCCTCTGGGTCTGGAATTGGGGAACCCTGGTATCAAGCACAACCCCATCCCATAGGCGACAATGTCGGCCTTTTTCTGTCTGAGAAGAAAAGCATACTTCATCCTTTAGAGTCATCCTCTGAGCTCTTCTGTTTACGGCACAGGCAGTGTTCAGGATGGAATGTCTTTATGTAACTAACACTTAAGCATCTTTCCGTGCCCAAAACGGCCCACGAGCTCCTTAGCATTGAATGTAGCATTGCGGAGGGCACCGGTGACTTTAATGGGGGGGTCTCCTCGCCGCCAGTCACCGTCGCACTTCACCGTCTCCTTCACAGCCGCTGGGGTGAAGCGTTGTTTCATTTCTGCTCCACACCCCAGCAGCTCCAGCTGCTGTCATTAGCTTAAAGGCTAATGTCCACCAAGGGGATTACAGCTTTATGGATAAAAAAAATTACCAAACGGCTCCAAAGCTTCAGCCGCAGATTAACCCTTAACCTTTTTTGCAGGCAGTAACATAAATAAGCAAACATCAATAATAAGGATTTCGACAGTCATCTTCTCCTCGTTTCAGGCTCATCGTCTTGAAGAAAAGACCTCCTGGGTTCACAGACGAGGCCCTAACCCCAGAACATCAGCATCTCCGCCATAATCATCATAATAACCTTCATAATATACCAAAAAGATACCAAAGCAATTAAAACAATAGCGGAACCACCCCCCCCCACCAAATGCTCCAACACCTCAAAGCACCAAACCACAGGAGGCTGTTTTCCCATCCAAATACAAGCAGGTTTCAGACAGTCATCTGTAGCTCCATCACATAAATTAAATTCTTTACTCCAAAAGGTAATTCCACCTGCTGACAGGCGCTGTCAGCGCATGGGGATGAGTAACGTCTGTGTAGATTCAGAAATCGTATCTGACATCAGAAAGTCAGCCCCATCTGGAGAAACACACCTCTATACATGGGCTAAGTAAGCACACCAGCTTGGAAACATCCATCCATTTTCCAAACCGCTTATCCTACTGGGTCGCGGGGGGTCCGGAGCCTATCCCGGAAGCAATGGGC
>JAODJX010000047.1:10628140-10639165 GCA_026776945.1 Isichthys henryi
AGTACCCGGAGGAAACCCCACAACGACATGGGGAGAACATGCAAACTCCGCACACATGTGACCCAGGCGGAGACTCGCACCCGTGTCCCAGAGGTGTGAGGCAACAGTGCTGACCACTGCACCACCATGCCGTCCCCGTTCTAAAATATAACACAGGCTATTATGACACTGACATAACATAAAGGAATGCAATTTCTTTTTCCTCCTCTGTGACATTAAACACAGATGTTTACATGGCTCTGCACGTCAGGCGCAGGAGAAGGTGACTGCAGTACGAGTTTCAACCTTCATTTAAACCACCAACCTGTTTTTCTGATATTTTTAGGTGATATTTTGTTAAGGACACATCAGGCACATCTAAAAATTAAAATGTGGCCAGAATTATGGTGTAATCAAGGAAATCAACCCCACTTTAAGTGATTAGCCAAGAAGTCAAGATGGCCCGCGGTACGATTCTTAATTGATTTAAAATTACACAAAATATATAGCACCTTGGAGACAGGAGTTAATGAGAATTTCATAAACAAAAATATTTTGGAGGTACAACACAAGATAGGAAATAGCAGATATAGAGAATAACTGGTAACTCTTTACATTAACTGTCAAAATGCATCCATGGAACATTCGGTGCACCTTCATAAAGCATTCATAAAACATTCATAAGCAGCTTGTTAATAGACTTTAACACAGTGTTTCGAAGTCCTCGGGGACCCCCAGATGGTCCACATTTCTGCTCCCTTCCCAACTCGTAAAAACGTGGACCATCTGAGGTCATGAACTGTCCAGGGGTCCTTAAGGATTGGTGTGAGAAACACTGCCTAAACATCCTAACATCCCTTAACAGCTTTAATATGGATTAATAACAAACATTATCTGATCATAACAAACATTATAATCATATAATGTTTATTCATGAAATTTCAAGCTGTTAATGCATGTTAGGGTGCTATGGTACACTTACATGCTGCTTACGAATGTTCAACCAATGAATTACGAAGGTGCACCGAATGTTCTACGGATGCATTAAAAAGGCAATATGAAGGTGAAGTTAATGTAAAGTATTACTGAATAACTAGCAATTTGCCTAATTGGGATTAGTTTTTGTTTGAGAAGGACTGTTACTTTTGGGAGAACTCATAGTTAACTAGCTGCAGAAGTAGGTGCGAGAACTCAGTCAGACGTAGTTTAATTAAGAACTTGCTGATCGCACTCTAACACACAAGGCACACGGCACTGATTAGCATGAGCAGCTGCTAATCCAAGTTAATCCAGAAGTGAGCAGTGCAGTAACTCAGCGGTAGCACTGAAGTCTCAGATCCCCAAGTGTGGGGGTCAGATTCCTACCCCTGGCTCTCTAAGTGTGTATCTACGGTATCTTGCATGTTAACCCCATGTTTAAACAGGTCACTTCCCGTGAGTTTTAGTGATCTGTAATTTATTTTTCTCCCTAATTTGTCCATTGTGTCGGTGCCCTGTGACGGACTGGCATCCCATCCAGGCTGCTTCTTTCATAGTCTCCAGGTCCTCCAAAGCCCTTTATGGAAAATAACTGAATAATACAGAAGTGCAGATTTTAATATCCCCATTTATGGCCGCAGTGCGAAAGTAGATGAACTTGTAAAGTAGCCAACGCAGCCTAAAATAGCAACTCGTCCATTAGGAACAGAATTACATCTTCAATTACAGCTTCCCCTCACGTCGGCCATTTTGTCAATACACACGCCACTGCACATATCCACGGACAGCGGGGAGTACTTAACACTGTTAGCATAAACGTACGTTGTCAGGTGACGCGAAATCGCCAAACAGGCTCTGCCATTTCGCATTTGATCCTGCCGCTGATAATGATTTATTATGGCTACACATTTCTTCATGGAGACGGATGCTCTATTGCTGTAATGCTAATTCATCACTTGCCTTTGTGGCTGACCCACATGCTAATGACAGAGAGGGCTGAAAAAAAATCGTAGCTCTGTCCTACAAAATGCATGTCATCTTCCAACAGAGCGATGAACGCAGCACCAACCTAAATATTTATGAAGAAACAATATCGATTTTTTTCCTGTGAAGCAGCTATTGACTCTATTTCCATTGCTGTAAGCGATCCTTCACAGATGCTAAGTTGCTAATCTCAAGGCTTAACTCCACACAAGAACACCAAACAACTGAATAAATGAATGCTGAAGCAAACATTAACACATCTGAGTTGCATTAACGGAATCTGGTACGATAATTGAAAAGTGAAGAGTGTTAATCGACAGCCATTGATTTCTGTCACAGTGTGAAGGCACTGAAATGGACCTCTGTAACTGCAACACCGCTGCACAGTACTGTGACATATTAAATGTTTTAACTTAAACCTTCAAAGTGCATAATTAGTACTGGATGGTGCTACTTGCTATTTGCAGAATAATCTTAAGAGTCCCAAGCCTGCTCTTTTATCTCGGCATAATTGTCAGATGATTTCCCTGTCAGGCTGCCTCGCCATTAATCACAGCCATATATGAGCATTTAAACCTTAAATGAACTTTTTTTCCATGCAAAGCTCCATTTCCCGAAAGACTACATGTTATTTTTAGCCAGTGTACCGCGACATTCGTTTGGGATTTTGCTTCAGTTACCAGGTATCCTTATCTGCAAGTCCATTTGAGCGTGGCCTGTCTGGTAGCATTTGGCAACTTGATTTCCCGGTTAGATATCATGGACAACCTTTCCCCCTCCTCGTCCTCACTTCGGGTGACTGTACGTCGCTTTCATTGGAGGTGATTACAGTTGCCGTCACTCACTTGAGTACAGCCAGCTGAGGCGCGACGGCTCGGCGCTCCGAGTCTCGCGCAGACGGAGGCTTCTATCGCCTCGACGTGGCTTCGCCCCTAATCAGATTTATAAGGAATCCCCGATTTACAGTGGCCTTCTTACACCACCGCGCCAGGGGATAAGCAAGATGGAAAAGAGGCAGGGCGTTAAACAGCCAACAGCCTCATGCGAAGATCTGATTGGCCGTTTGGCTGCTGAGAAATCCAAGCTGTGACCAGTAGGCCATCGGCTTGGGGATGAGCTGTGGCCAAACATGTGAGGAACGGGATTTTATCCGAGTGAAGGTCCATCTGAGTCAATGCGAAGGTACAGAAACAGCAGGTTAAAGACACTCTGGGTGGAGGCGAATTGCTAAATAAGGCGTGAAATCATATGGAACATAAATCAGGGGTTGTGTCACCGAAGGACCCCATTAACAGCTCTGGAGAAGAGACAGACATTGTCACATATTACCTAATGCATGCTAAATCGTTTCTGGTTATATAACCCATCTCCTATTGCATGGAGAAATCAGTCTGTCCACAAACCTCCCTGTCAGTGGCTCACAGACATTCTCAAAGGTCACAGACCACTGCAAACTGTATAAATCCATTGCCAATCAAATATTCAAAAAGCTTACCCAAAGCAGCGGTCTAACTGACTAGACAGTGCTTTTCCGCATCCCTTTACATGGTATACAGAACTGATTACTGTTGGACCAGGCTAAAACCCAGATTACAGCAGAGCTTAACACCATGTGATCTACTGTGCATCCAGCAACGAGACTTCCACTACTGGTCCTCGCGGCTGCTGGGACTACCCATTCTCATAAACCACATTCTCTTCAAATCAACCCCATAGCATTTTCCGTGCGTGTGTGTGTCAATGCTACATTGTTGAGCCACTCACTGCCCCTCTGTATTATATAATATTGGCAGAATACTCCCACGTCTATGGGCCCCTGAATAAGTCCTTTAACCGCCAGCCAGGGGTGCCACACACTGGTTAACTCTGCGATACAATCCCCTTGTCTGCTCTCACCTGTCTCTCTGTCTCATGTACAGCAAGATGGCGTAGACAAAGAGAAGCGTGCTAATGAATGTTTATACCTCTGCATATGGCAAATAAAATATTTGAACTAAATCTAAATCAGAGCATCGATGAGGGTGCTCAGTGAGATGATTATTAGGTCATCATTATTACACATCTACTGTTTATAAGTCACGTGTCGAAAGCGAGGGTACATCCTGGCTAGGATCTCAATCAGCGGCAGGGTGCTGTACACAGTCGCAAGCTAGAGTATTTTAAGCTTCTGATACACCTGCATTGTGGGAATGAGCCGGAGTAGCCAGGGGAAACGCACACGACCTCAGGGAGAACGTACAGTCTCTGGGAGCACAAAGTCAGGGGGGAGATCTGAGCCCACAACCTGGTCGCTGGGAGGCTTAAACACTCTCTACTCAGGCACGTTTCAAAAACTGCCAATGATTATTTTATTATGATTAGGTGCTGTCGAGTCAGCATCAATTCCCAGTGACCATATTCAGAGTACTTGCCAAGACTGTTTCCTATTTGGATCCACAGTCCTCCCTGTGACATATTGTGATGTTTGGAATAAATAGATTGCAAAAAAAATACATACAATATACAGATATGCACATTGTATAATGTATACTGTGTTAATTGCTGCAGTTACACGTAAACCGGCTTCATTCCGTTCTAAAAATACCCACTGGAAGCATTGATCCCAGTGGCCATTAGGACGTAAGGGCGAGATTGATTGCACTGCAGTGGGAATCCCCGGACGCAAGCTGGCATGTGTAGTAAATATAAGATAATATCTTTGGCTGATCAGCTTCTTCCATTAAGAGGTTCCGACTCAGGTCCATTTACAGCACGTGTTCCATCTATATCTAATTTTCGACTGAGTTCGTTAACATAATTCATGATCTGAACTTTTTCCATCGCTGTATGCTGTTTGTCCCCTCCACACTGTACCACCTGCTTAATTACCATTTACCTTTCAGAGATATAATCAATGTAAATGAAAATTTCCTCTCAGCATACCTGGAGAAATGAAAGATAAAATAAAAATGGACACGCTCATTAAAAACGGTCCGGGCTAATTAGCTTCTATACTTTACCTCACATGCGGCTAATGTACTTTTCAATGGACAGACTGCAATTAAGATCGTTATCTTCCGTGACATAAGGAGATGAAAGGGTAACCTTTAATGGTAATTCAGCTACAGTAAATCAACCTTTTCAGGGGTAATATTATCAGAGATGCACAGGGAGCCGAGCCGCATTCATCCGGAGCCCCGCGGCGCTGTTCTTGCGAGCTGGGGGCATGCGTTTGTCACGCCGCTGCCGACCCTTGCAGCCAGGAGAGCCGATTCCCCCGCTCAGACCTCCCCTGCAAACGGATTCAGCGGGTCTGCTGCTTTACGCAGCTCCACCTCCTGCTCGCTGCTCCAGGGCTGCAAACTCTAACGCATCTGGCGTGACACTCACGCTGTCAGACGCTTACACAAGAAATTTTACGGTAATCTATATTATTCCATTATAAAAGTAAAATTACTGACATCAAAAGCACTGGGGTAGTTTGCAAACCCAACAGACTATTAACAAGGTAATAAAACTGTTACGTATATGCAAATGCGTGTACATGTGTGTGCAGACTTGTCAGGATTTGAAGATCTCTAGCCTGCTGACCAAAACTGGCAGACCATTGCAGCACAGGACCCCACCCCACGCAATAGCACAGGAAACCAATATCTGGAGTCAGCAATGAGAGGTTACAGAGAAAATAGAGGCTGTTTTGAGGGCGATGCTTCGATCGTCACACTCTTCAGGAAGGTCCTTACTGGGGTCGCTGATCTTCTCATGTGACTCACTGACACGCCAAAGTTAAATATCTCCTAATGCAATTTTGTGCAAAGTTCAAGAAAAGCTATTTAGTCAACAAAGACATCCCAGTTAAGATGAGGTATCCCATTTTCCCCAGAGAAATGAAAAAAAAAAGCTTTGAGCAGTATGATTTCTCCTGTGGGAAATCAGCGTTTCGGGAAGCTGGTCGTGGGCTCTGATTCACTCCCCATTAAGGTTTGCTGGCCTGTTACAAAATGTGTAAATTTGGCTCATAATTGTTACTCCAAGTGACAAGTCCTGTTAGGCACACGTAACTGAAACACAGAGGAAGACGGAAAATAAGTCAGTCCCACCATCGGACTCATTTTCACAAACGATTATTCAGCTCAATTTGACGAATAAATCCTTATGTAACATTATGTTGAATTGCATCAAGTAATAAACTCAATAATGGCCCACAACTTTAACAGTGAAATTTTAACAGTAAAGACCACAAATAACAAAAAACTCATTTGTAATTTAAATTTTTATTATTAGCAACATGCCTCTAAAACTACTGTTACAAAGAATTACAAAAGGCAAAATGGGAATCATAATTTAGTCCGCAGCTCCCTTTAACCACTGAAAGAAGAGCCAGACTCATGGAAATTCCCTGTAAAATGAGTTAGATACATAACGTCTCACTGGCCCCTCACCTCTGCTCTGAGTATGTGTAGAGTTTTCATGTTCTCCCTTACAGAGGTGAAAAGTTCCGGTTCAGAAAGTATAAATCCAGGCCAAAATATTGTTTCAACAGACCAGTACTCTGTGACTCTGATTCTCTATACTCAACTGGTTGGTTGAAACAAAATCTTGGTCTGGATTTGTACTTTCTGAACCTTCCATCTCTGCTCCAGCGTTGTGTGAGGTTGTTCCATACAGTCCAGTTTCCCACATGCTGTCCAAACACATGCAACTGGGCTAACTGGCATCTCTATCCTGCCCATAGAGTGTGAGTATTCTGTGATGGACTGCCATCCCATCAATAGTCCAGCTTCCTCCGATAAGGTCCAGGCTCACAGGGGCCCTCTACAGCAGTGTTTCCCAGTCCAGTCCTCGCCAACCCCCAGACACTCCATACTTTCCCTTCCTGTCAGCTCCCTGCCAGACAGTCCATGTTTTCCCTCCCTGCCAGCTCCCTGGCAAACAGTGAATGTTTTGGCTCCGTCCTAGCATCCTGCCAGACAGTCCATGTTTTTGCTCCCTCCTAGACACTCCATGTTTTTGCTCTGTCCCAGCTCACAGCAAAAATGTGGGCTCTCTGGGGCTCCCCAAGGACCGGACTGGGAAACACTGCACTAAGGGAAAAGCAGTTGGAAGATATATGACATAGAAACATAAAATGTAAAATAATCTGTTATTTTGTTGGTAAAATCGAGATATTTTTGAATCTGTAGAATGCAGTGTAATGTATCTATAAACAGTGTTTTTATGCATAAACTACGATATGATTCAAATTATATTTTCTCAGTAATTAGATTTTTTTGTGTTTTTTCTGTCATAATGGTTGATGCTTGGTGTACTGTAAAGAAACAGTCTGACCTTGATTTGAAATCCACATCTGTTATTCTGTGCAGGGAAAACAAGCTGTCTGCACCATTCACTTTCAGGGAAGAGCTTACATTTCATCATCAATGAATATTAATGGAATCCGTCTTAAGTGGCTTTATAGTTATGAGACGTTTGAGGCCACGTGCCAGCAGAGAAATTTATTCACAAGTAACTGTTTCAGCGCAATGGCTCAGTGGTTGGACCCCATCACCTTCCTCTTCCAGAACTGGGTGCTTCGATTCTTGTGTCTGTGTTTGGCTTTTGTCTCATATGGGTTTCCTTCAGGTACTTTGCTTTTCCATGCAGTCCAGGGAAGAAGTATCTCTAAGTTGCGTTTTGAATACGATTGTGTGCGTGTGAGCGCATGCGTGTACATGCCATGTGATGGACTGGCATCCCATCCATGCCGTACCTCAGGCCTGTGCTACCCGAGAGGCTCCAGACTCCCCTCTGACTCTGATCAGGTTAATCAGTTAGAAAATAAACTGACAAATATATCATTCGTTATTTCAGCCATGACTATGCCAGTCGGTAAACCATGATCCAGCATTTTTGTATTTAAACCTGAACCCTGACAGCAAAAACTGCCCCGATACACAACTTCCACAACATCAACATATTCCTGGTAGCCGAGAGGTTGCCCTTGTCATGAGCCGTGATGTCATGAGATGTGTGAACAAGGCTCCGGGTTCTTCTGTAAAGGACGTTGTGCGTCTAGGGTGCCCCCAGAGACCTGACAGCTGCGTGGCAAGATATCTGCAGATACAAGTGCGTCACATGGTGGAAGGCGTCCCAGAGGAACACGCACCTGTTGCCCCATTTCTTTGGGTGTTGCGTCACACGCCGAGACGGGCAGGGGGTACCTACAGGTCATCCCGTCTCATTTGACTTTTCATGAACACCGCGCATCCGCAATCCATAACTAAATCATGCTGTCAAAGTCTCATCCAAATCACAGCCTGGACTTCAGCTACTAAACATATGACTGAAAATGATCCAAAGCCGACACAGTACATAAATGTTTTAGTTACTGGCTCTCAACTGCAGAAAAACTGCAGGCATTACAATAAGCGGTATTAACCATTGCTTTACCATGTTCTTTCAAACAAGACAGGTACGCATGCACTGATAAAAACACGGAATTCAACTTTTGGTGGTTCACTGACACAACTCTGCGTCACGCACAATACATTGTTGACTTTTCACCTTCAGACGTCGCGCACGAGAATGAACTATTCAGAAAGGAACTGAGCAATTACTTTTCAGCTTCGAGAGCCTTGCATGGGATTAATTTTATGATCAGGAACTAAGAGAGACACTCAGCCTTTCTGGATATCCCAGGATTATCTGGTTCTGGGTAAAAATGGGCCCTGAACCTATTAAATCTATAACAACAATAAAAGACTGGAACATTCATGAACTAAAGATTATGTCAGTCCTTTGTAGACAAGAACTTTTGTACTCATTTGGGCAAATAAGATTCCCCTTTGGCTGTATTTCAGCGCTATTTCATAGTGTTACTTTCCATGACAAAAAAGGATTACTCAAGAATAATGCTATAATATTAAGACCAATATTATTAAGTAACTTTTCCCATAATTCCTAGACCACTAGTGGAGACAATTCAAAACATATATGATGTGAAAAATGTAAACACCGAAAAACAGCACATTGTACAGGTACCTCTAGCTGTATCTTCAAATGTAACAGAATTTTAATTGATCCACCATGATTTATACATTAAATACAGGATAGTTTATACATTAAAAAAGCTGTTTCTTTATTGTGCCTCCTATGGCATAATTGTACTTAATTGCCGTTCTAACACTTATAGTTTCATTCAAGACCAATGAAGTTTCAATCAATCGATCTATGAATCAATCAATCAATCCAATTGACCCCTTCTGTATTTACCCACACCAGACCAGTGCTAGTGTCGGGCGACAAAACATAAAACATTATAACACAACATTGAAATAACATTTTAACATTAACTACAAAACATGACACTAAAATAATATGTTAAGAGCTTGTAATTGCACCACAACACCGTCGTAAACACTCTGCTTTGTGATGAAGCCATTGTTTTATCCTTTTGATTTTTTTCCCTCGCGCTCATTTCGGATTCACACCATTGCACTTTTTACCCGCAATCACGGGTCTATTCAAACAGTCTCGGGGAACAGTTATATTTGGCAGCTGGGTGATTTTCATAAATTATTCCAGGCTGGAAATTCTTTCTACATAATAGTGTCTAACTCACCTTGCTGCCGAGGATGGCACTCTCTGGTGAGACAGTGAATGCCGGGACATCTGTGGCAGAAATCACTGGCCCAGGATCTGGGGGGTTTTAACTTAAAATACACGTCCTATAAATAAAAGACCTAATACATGTCAAGGAATTATTTAATAATCACCACATAAAGGCTGGGTAATGCATTTATGCTGGTATATACTTTATAAATTCTCTTCTTTTGACAATTTATTTATTTATATTGGTGTTACATGACAGATACTGCAGTGATCCTCTAGCGAATTTTTGTTTTGCTGAATCAAGTGAAATGTGCGCTGGAGGAGATATATGATTTTGCATAAATATACACTCTGTGGTCAGTTTATCAGGTATACCTGCTTGTTGACGTGAACAGCCCTTCTGTTACCGACAGTGATTCATGTCGCTGAGACCGAATACATAAAGCAGAGGGTGAACAGGATCAGTTACTGTGTGGCTAAGCATTAAAACCAGTGTGACATGTAATCTAATGTTGTGTAGTTTTCAAAAAAAAATGTTCTGAGGGCAGAACAAAAAATGATTGGTTCAGTGAGATAACCAATCAGATTGTAAAGAAAGTGGGGCAAAGCAACTAGAGGAGACAGGACCAACCAATCAGATATCTTGGTCCCGCCTATATTAGTTGCTTGGACCCACCTCTTCTACAATTTGATTGGTCATCCAACTGAACCGATAATTTTTTGTTCTGCACATTTTTGTGTAAGTAAAACTCCCACTAGCCTGCGGCGACTGGCGGCCTCCCAGAAACAGCCACATTCCTGGGATTTTCACACACTACAGCATGTGGAGTTTACTGGGTGTTATGCCTGCATCCAGCTAAACCCCGGTTTGGTCACACACAGCCTGGCCACCATTCACGTTGCCGGAGTTTACTGAGGGAATGTTTCAAGACCTTGTTTCTTACTCCCCCCCCCACACACTTTGGGACGTGTTGTGTGTTCTCGGCATCCTGAGTACTCACTTCCTGGCCACTCTCTCTGTATGTCTTTGGCCTTATCTCCCAGTATCCCGGCTCTTAATCTCTTCTCTCGGATTTGTTAACTTTGTACCGCACTGGCCAGACCTACAGCCTACTGCCTTTGTTTTGACTGTGGATTCTGGGGTTAAAGATGTGGACTTGGATTTGAATTTTCTTTGCATTGTCTGCTCTATAACACAGCTTTCCATGTTTCGGGTTGGCGTTCTGGGAAAAAAAATCTCTTTGCTTCCACAATTAGATTCTCTCGTCAATATATTAGAAAAAATATTACATTTATTACCTCAAGCCAACAGGTCGTCTATTGTCAATGTGCTTCCTGTATTTTTTCAACTTTGTACTTTATTATTGTCAATTTGCACACCCCACATAGAGTGGACACCTCACCCCCATGTTGCACTGCTCATTTATTACTGATTTAACACCAAGACTTTTTTCTTTTGTTCTTACATTGCACTGTCTTGTCCTGTATTGCATTTTGTTTCACCTTATTCTCCTC
>JAODJX010000047.1:10655334-10672978 GCA_026776945.1 Isichthys henryi
AACACCCCCCCCCCCCCCCCCCCCCCACCCCCCCCCCCCCCCACCCCCCCCCCCCCCCCGCCCGCCCCCCCCCGCGGGCGCCCCCCCCCCCCCCCGGGGCCCCCGCAGGGGCAAAGAAGCAAAGGCAGCCCATCCAGATGTTGATATGTATGCATGGCATCAACAGTCTCTGGTTTGGTTTTAGAAGACGCTCATTATTAATAATCATACCAATTAATATTGATGATTAAAAGTTGCCATTGCTGATTAGGCCTGGCACATGAATAGGCCGTTTAAAATTGCAGATCAGCCAGACCTTATTGTCCTTATTAAAAGCAGTGAGCACATGAAGCACAGGCACAGAATAAGACGGAATTTCCAGTGTATCCAGTTAAGAGCTGGACAGAAAGTGAGCTTGGTCACTGGTTTGTCCACTCCTTCTGCTGGTTAACAGGGAAACCACTTGCTTAGTGAAAAAGAGGCCAACGGATGCTTTACCGGGAGGGAGCATAACCAAGGGGAAAGGACCTCAGTCACATGACATAATTTAGTGCCATGTGACTTTATTTAGTGCCATGTGACTGATGGCACATGTATCAGGAAAATGGCAGGCAGCTGAGCCCTGGCGTTTTTGTATATTTTTTGTGAATTAATACATTTGACCTCCAATCCAGTATGGAATAATAAATAAAAGGGGCATCGGCCCCCTCCCCAGGACACTAGTGGGTAGGATTTAACTGTGCTGGCTTGCTGGGGCCGCTAGACCATCTTCGACAGAATTTGTAATGAAGCGACTCGTTGGCGGGGTGGGGGAGGGGCATTTTGAGAGCTGCGAACGTGCTACATCATCGTCAACATCAACCCCTCACACGGAGCTCGCCCCCTGTTTAACTAGAACCTCCCGGAAAGCCCCCCCCCCCCCACACCCCCTCCCAATCAGAGCTTGCTGTTTCCCAGGGACCACAGCGACTGCAGCAGCTGTAGGCATCGATAATTCATCTGTTGCCCACCGCCGCGAGTCTCTCTTTCTGCCGTTTAGACGAAAAGCACGGGGGCCTCCAGGAGGCTTGGAGGGGGGGGGAGGCACTCCCCCGCCTGACTGTCCCGGGAAAAGGTACAGCCCCCAAAGCAGTGGGCTTTTTCATACTCTTTATTTCTGTTTTCTTGATTTAACGTCCCTTAATTAAAGGTCTCAAATGACTTGTCCCAAGTCTCCAACCATGAGGGACTCCAGCATTAGCCCCAAGTTCCAGCGGGTCACCAACATCCGTGTACTGCCGCCATTAGGGACGTAGGTCCTTCACCGACATATTCTGCCTGTGCTGTTTTAGAGGCACAGCCAAGCTGCGGGCTGTGCTGACTGGTGAAGACAGGAGTGGATAGGAAAGGCTGTAGTGGGACGGTGGACTAACCCAGGATACCTCGCTGATCCCCAACTGCCAGGCCTGTCATTCCAGGCAAGAATCAGATCCCAGACACCAAAGATACACTTTTTTTTTTTTTGAGGAGTGCAAAGCATATCGTTCCTGTCCAGGAATCATAACAGATGAGATATCAGGTCTGCTAAAGGGAGGAAGGCAAAATATATAGAAATTGAAAGCTCTCCTGTAAAGATCGGATTCAATGGGTCTGAGATGTGGTGATATGATTGTGGGCCTGTCAGACTCCAGCTGAAGCGGAGGATAGGAGCTCGGCCTGAGAGTGGAGATGGGGCTGGAGGACTGGAGGGGTGGGGGGGATAAATCCAAATACTCCCTCACCCATGACCCTGCGTTGTCAGGCTCCATCCCCTAGGGGTCAGCGTTTCCCACCCTACATACATTTACCATTCCTGTTTGCGTCCCATAATATAATGCCATAGTGATCCAACGGAGACCAAAAAACTAGCTGCACACCCCCACAAGAGTGCATCTAAACACCCTCTGCCAAAATACCCCCACTCTGTACTCCGCTTATTTTAGCGTCTTTGATTTTTTGAAAAAACACCATATAAACGAAGTCTATTATTATCATCCTCCGGGGAACCATAATGAACACATGAATAAGAACAGCATTTCCCATGATGCAATGTGTGTTGGCCACAAAGGGATTTTGATAGAGAGGCGAGCGGGTGGAATGCGCGAATGAAGAGCCATTAAACACGACATCAAGGGTGTTCATTTCCAAGGCACAGAAAATCACACAGCATGAAGAATAATAATATCCATTCAAGTGCACACAAAATATTAGGCATGAAAATTAAACGTGGAGACCAATTCATAACGCCTGCAAGCAAATATAAAACAAGTCAGCACTCTCCATCAGGAGTATTCCGGCGTATTCCCCCGACATCCTGTGGCACCTCCCGGAAGCCAGGGCACCGCCGTCCTCTACCCCCTCACCCGTCACGCACAGGTACGTCGGAACAAGGCTGATGAACTGCTACCAGGTGCATCGATCCATTAACAGTCATATAAGGGCCGTGTTTAAGGCCCAATCCAGGCAGGACGGTGAACCGAATCATGTGACCCAGAGATGGGAGGAGTATACGGGGACTTAATGAGGGATTTAACCAAATAATGGGGAGACACAGAAGCAGAACTCTCACTTCTGGCATCAGCGCACAGGAAACGACCTGGAGTCTAAGCCCCTGATCTGTGAGGGAAAATGAATCACATGGATCATATGTGACTGATAGCAACAGGCTCATCTGAGGTGGATAAATGTCCTTGTCACCTGACTTAGCCCCTCTTACATCATAATATAAGGGCTGGCTGCCCTACTGACATGATTTACACTTCCTTAAAGTAATTGTTTGTTTTTCATACAGTGAAAGAATAATGTGACACTTAATACAAATCCATACCTTTCCCCGCCTGCCCAAATGAAAAAGAAAAGCTTAGCATGCAGCACTGAAGGAAACACAGCCTCTCGCTCTCGGTGGCATCGTTACATATTTATGATATGCTGCTGGCACCTTGTCCAGGATGTACCCCCGCCTGATGCCCTGTGCCGTCTGGGGGAGGGCTTCTGGCCCAGCCGGAACCCCAACCAGGGTTTACGAGAAGGATGGACGGACATTGGCTAGATAATCAAAACCTAAATGTACTACTTGAATTTAATAGTAAATGATGTAATGTTTTGTATCCGCTACTCCCATGTTCCAAAAAGGCTACACAACAATTATATAACGATGAATGCAGAGTCGTCTGGTGCAGCTCGATGCCCAGTTAATGCAGGCAGGCGAAGGGGCTGCATCTCTGTCTGAACACAAACGCAGTTCAGGGTGAGCTAGACCTCATTACGGCGCTTCTGTCCATCTGAACTGTCAGCCCCGGGCCGTGAAATACGGCCAATAAACACGAGCGCTGATCCGTCATGTGACCTCAGACAGAGAGCGGGAGAGATATGAGCAGGACAGAAGCAAGATGCACTTTAATGCTCTCAATGCAGACGCACATACATAATGAGCAGCTGGTCAATCACTAAGGCGCACTGGGATTCTTTCTGAGTGCAGGGAGAGCTTAAAAATAGCATAATATCAAAGACGTGAAAACCCGCCAATAACTACAGTATTGTAAATATAATTAAAATCATATTCCCCATCAAATTTCTCCTATTAATATGCTAATAAGGACAATTAGAGCCAAGGGTGCAACTTCCTTTCTTTGCCTGTGGTATAAGTCAGTGTTTCCCAACACAGTCCTTGGAGAGCCCCAGACAGTTCACGTTTTTGCTCCTTCCCAACTCTCCGCCAGTCATGAACACCGAACACCTGATACAGGTGCGCTGCGAGCTGAGAGGAAGCAAAAACGTGGACCGTCTGGGGGTTCCCCGCGGACTGGGTTGGGAAACACTGGTTTAAGTAAGGGACCTTGATGATAGGAGAGCAATCCCTTATTTGTAGCGCAATTACATTCAGCCTCCACTAGGAGGCGCCTGATGGGGCAGGGCGCTGCACCTTTAATTGCTCGCACTTTAGTTCGGAGAGAGAGGGCCGGGGTGACAACAGGCCACAGTCGGTCACGCACTTACCTGTCTGCAAAGGCCGTGTTACAAACAACATCCCCCAAGAAGATGCAGGGGCGAGTATAGCATTTTTGAAGGTGGAGGGAACAAGAGCCAACTTCATCATTAACCAATGATATATGTCGAATCATTAAATGACACTCCAAAGACCAATCAACTTTCAGCTAGGACCAGTGCCCCTGTGGCCCCGCCCCTGACAATGCGTTTATGTAGGTGTGACACAAAGCTTTAATCTTACAACAGGGAAATTTCTGTAAAATAAGCCATGAATATGAAAACAGTACCTTACCTAGGACTCCAAGCCGGTAGTTAACAGTGATGACAATGACATTTCCATAACTTGCCAAGATGCTTCCATCAAACATATTCCCAGTTCCTTCCATGTACGACCCACCATGGATAAAAACCATCACTGGTTTGGGGCTACCGCTTTCCCGGATGTCTGGAAGAGGAAAACACGTCGTTAAAAGGACATCAACCCCAGGCGATGTAAAACTTGCAACTGACTCACACATTGGTCTCACGGGAAGTTTGGACAGATGTTTCCTAAGCAACATTGTGCCATGTTCCCCATAACTGGCAATCCCTTTAATCTGGGGCGAGGTTGGCATCAGGAAAAGTTCTGGCCAAACATGGTGGCACGTGCATCAGGTAGTTCCATTCCAGACAGGAGGAGGAAAAAATTCACAAGCACTACTGTACAGCTGGGGGCCTCAAAGCAGATTAAACACAGAACCCCCCCCCCCCCAAAAAAAAAAAAATAATAAATAAATGAAGGAACCAAACATCCGGAAAATACTTCTGCTCCATGATGAAACAGCTGTAATCCAGAAGTGAGGCCCCATTCTTCTCCGCTTCCCTGGTCCACATCTCTGGAGCCTCACACCAAACATGGATCTGCAAGTCAACACTGGGGCTGATTTTCATCTTCAACGGCTCAGCAGGGGAAGCTGCATATTTTTGCCTCATTAAGAAAGACTGGTGACTGTCATGAGCCAGTCCTTTGTGTGTGTGGGGGGGGGGGACTGAGATTGTTTTATTACATCTTCTGTTCGCTTTGATAAATTCATTTAATAACCAGGCCAGCTGGATGCATCCAAGTACATAAAGTGCATTCGGAGTGATGTCAAGCACAATGCAATGTGCCGCATCGATCGCATAAACAATAAATAATTATGGCCGTTTCCCGCGTGCAGAGAACGAGCAGTCGGCAAGCATCAAAACGCGCCAGCGTGGTCGCATTTAAATTACACTGAATTTTCACGAATCAATTTCCGCGCATTTTAAAATTATGCCGATACTTTCAAGTGAACGCAAGAAAATTAGCTTAATTGGTTAAAGAGCTATCGCTGACGTCTTCTGACGTGCAACAGAAGGAACAAAATAAAACAAAACCCGCGCGCGGGCATCGATCGGCCACCCGACACGGCCGGCGGAGAAGCGCATTCGGCCAATGCCGCCAGCCTTGGGTGTCACGACTTCCTTGCGCCGTTAAAAGGAGACTCATCCTACTGAGTGACAGGTGTTCTTCAGCGCTGAGAGCTCAGCGTTTACAGCAGGCACTGGCTTAAGTGCAAAGATCCCATTGCCCCTGACCGGCAGAAGGCTGCGGTGAAGCGTAGCAAACACGTGCGCGACTCCAATAAAGTCTCCTTCGGAAAAATAAAAATGAATGCAGGGCGTCCAGCCCCATGCAGGCGGCGAGAGAACATGATATCTCCTTTGTCATCTTGACCCACGGTGAAAAGTTACAGCTTCCTTATCGAAATTCTGTTTACAGCGGATGAAGGTATTACAGGGATCACCTTTAGGCTATGAATGTGAAACGTAAAATGCTTGATGAGGCAGACTTCTCTCCCCCTTAGCCTTTAAAGTCACCCTACCCATAAGCCCCTGCAAGTAAAAAATATTTATAAAAAAAAACACCTGAGGATAGCTTGGAAATAAAAGCACTGGGATGGGGTTCTCGGCGCTGGAAAAGCACGGAATATCATTGAGGACGAGAGTGGCGACTATTCCATTATCCGTGAGTTTGGCAAGAACAGACTCCAGCACTCGGACATTAAAATGTTCTTAAGTGCTCTCAACAACTAAAACTGTCCATCCCCAGGTTTGTAGGGTGTCTGCGGTCTCTTTTGGGAGAACATGGCTGTAAAACATAATACAGGATGCGACCTCCTGCACAGATCCGAGGAACATAACCAAATGTTGCTTAGAAAACACTCAGTGTCGCACCGCCCCAAACAACATGACCTGACATGTTAGTATCAGTAATGTGTACAACACCTTTCTCAGTATTATCCGTTTAACATTGAAAAATTCAATGAGTTGGGGGGGAAAAAAGACATGCAAAAAAGGTGGTGAGTATTAGTCAGTTTTGACAGTTTTGTGGAGGTGGGATGAAACATGTAAATATTAGAGGTAAAACAAAAAAAAAAAAGAATTCAAGCAAAAAAACCTACGAAAGGTTTTGTACAATGAGGTATTCAAGAAGGAGGAGGGGACACGGAACACCAAGCAAAAAAAGATCAAACACATCCATCGAAAAACAGGAGGGAAAAATTCTTCAATTTTAAAAAGGACAAGAAAATTAAGAGAAGCAAACGAGGGGAAGAAAAAAAAAGAATTGGAGATTTCCTGGTCATGCATATCAGTTTGGCATCAAAAAAATACCTTCATCCTCAGCATCGTCATTATCACTTAAATCATCATTCTGTTTCTTTGAAAGGGGACCTAGAATCAAGAATGGAGAAAATGGAGGAAACAGTGCATTCAAGAGCAGACAAGCCAGAAAAAAGGCATCGTATTATAGAAAGGCTTTACTTTAGGTGTCCTTATGAAGTCAGAGTCCTCAGACAAGAAAAGAAAAAAAAAGAACATTCATTTGATGTAAAGACAACTGCGCGATAAGAAAGTTATTCAAAGATGTGTAACACCAAAAACCACACAGAGAAAAAAAATTACTCAGAAACAAGTTCTGCATGCTTTCAAATTTTTAAAAGAGTGACAGGATTAAAGATATAATATTTTGGGTTTATTAATATTTTTCGCTTGTCTCCACCGTCCACAAACACACTGAAGATCCACCGGCTCGCCGCAGTCATTCATGCCGCCTTTGAAAACTTTCTGCTTTGTATCGCGTCAGAAATGTGCTGAGATAGAGTGCAGCCATTCCACACAAGTTCATACCAACCTTGAGAAGGAATCGAAAATCAAAAAACAGCCTTAGGGTAAAAATCCAAGCACTTTAAGTGAAGTGCCATCGCATTTAGCGGCGGTTGCAAAAATGCGGGCAGGGTCACTGTCTGATATATAAAGCAGGAAGTTATCAAAGGCTACGGTGGATTATTGTTACTGGGATATAGTTCTAAGGGATACTGGGGAACAGGAAACATGTTAGTAGCATAGAGAAAAAGACACTTCAGAACCAGACTAATTCCCAGAATGGGTTTATAGCAGAGGTGGTTGGTCCAGAGAGGTAGAGGACGTACCTCAATATTTGAGATTAAATTATGAAATGAGTTAACTCATTACTAGAATTTTATTGTCTTTTAAAAACACATTTTTTTCTCTTCTTTGGAATAACTCCTGTATTTCTGTAGGAGTAATTCTCCTGTCTGTGAGAATTACTCCGGTAATTCTGTTAAATG
The DNA here is from genome assembly GCA_026776945.1 of Isichthys henryi. Taxonomy (NCBI): domain Eukaryota; kingdom Metazoa; phylum Chordata; class Actinopteri; order Osteoglossiformes; family Mormyridae; genus Isichthys; species Isichthys henryi. The sequence continues at coordinate 10,662,972 of JAODJX010000047.1, forward strand.
TAATTTAACTTCAATTTTTTTTTTTACCACCAGCCACCACTGGTTTATTGGTACATTTCAGAGACAGGGATGAAACAGAAAAAGCAGCAAAACATGCATGTGCAGGACAGGATACACACACACACACACACACAGCTGACATATTCAAAACAATCATGCAAAATATATGAAGATCACAGTAGTGTGTATTAACCCTTACAATCAATAACCAGTGTCAAACGGCACACTTCCAAAAGCAGAATATAGTCGTGCTTTTTTAATCTCCCACATTTATTATACATTTTCCCACCCTTTCGCAGTGGCTTAATTACAGTCGTCATGACAACACCTTTCTGCACGGCTGAAAGTTTGTAAAGAAATAAAGTTTGCTCGTGGCAGCACTTGATGATTTTACATAACGAATCATTCCAATGGCTGAAAACGAATTAATGCCAGAGTTTTATATTTTTAAAAAGGCACCTGTAACTGGCTGCCATTTTCCAGACAGAAAGGACTCGCGCATAATGCAATAAGACAGCACTTCAAAAGCTGCTATAAAGGCAACGTCTGATAGTGGCAATATCTTCACTGCACAGGTGAATTTAACCAGAAGGAACACCATCAAAAAAACTTTAATAAACACATATGATGCATACCAGTTTGTCATAATTGTTCAATAGCATTTGGGGGGGGGGGGGGATTGTAATTTTGCTGTAATCACACCTTTAGAGTATTTCTATGAAACAATATTGGATATTGCCAAAGTGAATTAAAGAAATTACTTTCAAATCTGATAAAGGGTATAGTGAAATACAAACACTGGTGAACTGAAATAACCATGACATTCTTTTGAAATCTAACGAAGAAACAGACTAACTTCATTACTTAGTGAGATAAGAAGATCAGCAATCAGACAACTGGGATACACTCTGACCTGTGCCACACAGTGATGGAAAACTGTAGAAAGGGAAGGCTACAATGGATGGGATTACTGTCAATCACCAGCCGCTTTAACCTACATCCCATTGGCTCTTATTAGGACGCCTACTAAAGATTACCATCCAGCACGTAGCATGTGAAGTTACTATCCATGAAAGATGGAATTAATCTCTTTCACCTGAGAGAACATGACAAAAAGTGGGGAAAGGATTAATACCTGAAGAAGATCCAAAGCACCACCTCAATTGATCCTTATCTCTATCCCCAAAGATGAACAGGTAACACACAGCTAGAACTAAAAATCACATCAATGACACATCAAACGTACCAGGCTGTATGCCAGTTAAAAGGTTGGAAACCATAAGCTGAAGGTTGCCTGGACAAGGTCTGCTGTGATACAAGCTACTCGCCTCGGCCTTTTCTAGTAAAACATCCAGCAATATAAATGATAAAACCACATGTTGCTTTGGAAGAACCGTTAAAAAGCACTTAGTCTTTCAATAAATAGGGCCCCGGTGAGTAGTGACCGGGGTTTAAAAAAAAACTCCAGGTTGATAGTGTTTTGGTTTGGTACCCATCACAAATGCAGCAGCTCTTACTGAAAGTAAGACAAGGATAAGCACTGAGGCTAAAGACATGAAACATGCCAGGTTCACAGATCAAAACCTGTTTGTGGGGGCTTCAGCTGTCACTGAGATTTAGTGGATGTGCGGAATCTCGACTCCTCAAACTTAACTTTTAAACTGCCGAGATTATCCGACAGACACCTTTATCTCCACGCCACTGAGAAGGACACCCGGCCCAATGTGATCTGTCATCTTCAACAGTAGAATATGCTCCTTTACAAGAACTACTCGATCCTACTGGTGACCCCAGGAGCTGCTGAAGTGACGTTTCTGGCTCGAGTCAATTTAGTGGTCACCAGGGACTGTTTTTAGATACTAACTAAACTCATTTCTGACCATCGCCAACTTGGTCGATCAACAAGTAGTTCGTTCTAAGGTTTCCGATACTATTAACGAAAACTTAAAGCATGTAATATAAAGCCTTTCTTTCATGTTGTTGATCATTAGCTGTTACTGTTGATGACATGACTGCCAACAACCTCCGATACTCCTACTATAGGAAGGGCTTTTGCTAAAGTACATTTTTAAGCAATAGCACCGTAAAATTCAAATTGAGAAAGTTTGTTTAAATGTTAAAGTTAAAAACGACTTAGTAAGAATGTAATTACTGAGTGGCAGGCATTTATCACTGGTTGATTAGTCTAATTATCAGTCTAATTACCCCAGACATAAGTGCTAAATGTAGTAGCTCAGCAGAGACGGCTTATAACTACAGGAGTTTAGAAACACAGATATAATTGTTAATGCAAAACAGACAAAACAATGTAGCTGTACATTGTGATGCCCCAATATTGGTTAGGGAAGCGCACTTGTAATTGAAAGATTGCAGGTTCGAATCTCCCACCAGCAAAGCACCACTGAGGTACCCTGAGCAAGGTACCGCCCCCAAGCACTGCTTTCCAGGCGCTGAATTAGCTGCCCCCTGCTATGTCACGATGTCACATATGGGTTAAATGCAGAGAACACATTTCGTTGTTGTGCATTGTGCGCTGTGGCATGTCAACGATGACTGCTGATCACCAAAAGGTTCTAAAATTGCACTTCAGACCATGGCAAAACGTTTTATGGGTAACACTTTACTTGAGGGGGTACAAATTACATAGTATTAAGCAATTACTTATTTATTAATTAACCACAAACTAAGTCTTAGTTACATACTGATCTCAAATTCATTCATCATTAACGAATGGTCTACATACACATGTAATATTTTTGTTACTGTCTGTTAAATTTGTAAACCTTTGTGAACTACTGAAGGAACTATACTAAAGGAACTATACTGAAGGAACTATACTAAAGGAACTATTGAAGGAAAAAGTAATTACACAAGTGAAATATCGATCTTCTGTTTGTTAATCATTAATGAATCAAGATGCATCTTTGATCTCTAGTAGCTACTATATTTGTTCATGATTTGTACTTCAGTAGTAACTGAATTTTTGTGCCCCTTCAAGTAATGTTATCAATTTATGACATATTGCTTTATATTAAAATACTCCAGCTTTGTTTTGATCTAATATACACGGTAATTAAAAAAAAAAAATTATCAGAATAGGATCAGAATACTTTGCGTTGTGAGTGACTTTAAGAATAATTTTATTGGTAATATACATTAAATTAACATACTGAATGTAAAAAAGTGCAGTTACAGAATCTACTTTATTTTCAGAAGAACATATTTTCATTAAATTGTTACGCGTCTCCAGGTATTATCCGAGCTGTCATGGTAACAGTATCTATTCTTAGTTTGCTGTACCATCAATCTAAAAACCTATCTGCAGACACTTTGTACAGAATAATGAATCTCCACGGCACTTCTGTTAGAACCGAACACATTTTTCCTTCATTTGTATAATTGTGCAAAATGAGGATAAAATATTGTTTTAAATGTTGTTTTATAATAAATATTGTAAAGTCCAGTGGCTTGCATAGATAACAGTATGAAGCTGGTTCAGTTTATTTCTGGAGATACTACAAGTCATATATTGTCAACTAAACTTAATGATATATATATATTTTTATCATTTCTGGTTCAGGGTGACTGGTGTGGGATTCATAAGATTCACCAGTTTGTATACTAAAGTTTTTGTCTGAGTTTGGGTCTGCAGGCCAGAACTGATTCACAAAGGTCCCCATTAGCTATGTAAGGTGAATAAACAGGTTCCATAAAAGTGGAGACTTCTGTCTGAAAGCAGAAGGCCATTTACTCCCTTTAATGAGTAGCAGATATCAGTTTTAAGCAAATGGCATTTTTTATTTGCATTCTGAAGACACGGTTGACCAGCTCAAATGGAATTTCTTTTGGTTGGTTTAGAAACATTACATTTTGATCCATTTTCATTAAAATGATTTATAAGCTGGGTAATACACACAGTACTTCATAGCAAACTAGGTGCGTTTAGTAATTATCAGTATGTGAGGTAAATTGGAATAAATTATCCCTTTGATTTTACATCTGAGGGTTGAGTTTATCAGTCTGCCCTCTAGTGCCTCAGCTGTGGCCAAAGGTTATTAAGTGAGATATCAAAACATGCCTTTCCTGTAGTACGGCTAATAAAATAATTATCTGCACACTTTGAAATTTTGCAGAATCTTGACGCAGACTTGTTGCTATTACAGAGAGTTTCGTCAGTGCAGATTAGCCGCAGAAAAGTGTTTCTGTTACCTTCACTCACAATATCCACAAATATTTAATTATCGAACAGCCATTAATATAATGACTCTGCAGGTCTGCTTTCTCTGATCTACCTGCCCAATCCAGCATCACTATTCATGGTTTTCCTTAGCATATGTCACATGAGCGGTGGAACTGGCGTCCAGTCTTGAGTTTACATGTAAATGGACTCGGTCTTATTACGCACTTGGGTGAATTTTTACTCGTTCGTGACTTGGATTCGAATGCCTTCCCGGGTCCATCTGAGTCCATAGCATGCAGCCTGCATGCAACCCCTCGATTTCTTATCTTAGCTTAGCTAGTATCTGTCATTTATAGTTTTTGAATTCAGATTCAACGTTGAGAATTAAGCTTGTGTTTTTCCAGACTTGGCTACCCAGACTGAGTAATGGTCTCAATCTTGTCTTTGAATGCAGCTCCCCCCGTTGGACTCAGTCTTGCCTCCAACCCAACTAATTTAACCAATCTGGTTAAATTGGTTTAATTTAATTAAACCAATCATTATTGACACACCACAGCATACAGTGCACAACAATATAGCAGGGGGCAGCTAATTTAGCGCCCGAGAAGCAGTGCTTGGGGGCGGTACCTTGCTCAGGGTACCTCAGTGGTGCCTTGCCGGTCGGAGATTCGAACCTGCAATCTTTCAATTACAAGTGTGCATCCCTAACCATTAAGCCTCGCTGGCCCGCGCGCCTCCCTGTCCCGCGCGCCTCGCTGTCCCGGGCGCCTCGCTGGCCCGCGCGCCTTGCTGTCCCGCCTGTACGTACAGTATATAGATCAGCAGTCACAAAACGTTTAATAAATATTTTATTCACCTCACACGGCTGACATTCTCCGAGTCTAAACACAAGGGTCCAAAAAGCCCGGCGAAAAAGATCTAACATTGCTTTCAAATACCAGCGCTGAATGTCAGAAAGGAAGGTTATTTTCTTAGGATCCTCCCTGGGGGGCGCGCCGAGGAGAGCTGGATCTGAATGTCACGGTGGCATCAGGGTAAAAAAAAAAAAGGCAGGGCTCATTAGAGCAGGAAGGGACATCATTTAAGAGAGGTAACATTCGGGGAGAGGGGGGTGGCACTGTCAAGGGGTAGGTGATGGCGATTTCATTAGGAGCAGGGAGAATGATGACAGGCTACGCCGCGCAATGACACATCCCATAATGAGCGCTGGGCACGTCGTGCGGCTTAACGCCCCTGAAGTGGAAATCCAGGCACGCGGTCGCATAAACATCCTGGCACGGTACTCCGCTGACGCGGCGCTGTAGGTCCCCCCACCCAGCCCCCCACCACATGGACGGGAGGGGTCCTGAAGCTGAGGATCTGCTACTCAGGAACCGACATGTTCATCTCTAACTTAGGGATCTCAGTGCTTAATAACCATGATTACGTTTCTCAATAAGGGAAGTAATGAATAACTCAAAATCTGCGCCCTAATGAAGCATTTTATCGGAAAGAGTAGGGAAGTGGGGGGGTCGGGGGGTGTCTGTGCATTCAAAGTGCCTCCCATTTAGAGGTCCTCTTGAAGTTTCCCTTTTGGACCACCAACTTAGCAAACCGCAACCCGATCAAATTTCGTTTTGGTTTGCTGAGGGGGGACTGTACCCCCCATCCCCCAGTAGAGCACCCATCCCTCGAAAACTCTTTGCACAGCCCTGGGAAAGAGCATCCTTGTAATTGACTGAAACAGAATGCAAGTAATTGCAAACAATTATTGAGCTGAACTGCATGAAACTCTACAAATTGTAGCTTTCGCCCGTAGGTGTGACATGAAAGACTCGCAGCCACAGAGAAAGATGGTTTTCAAATGCAGTTTCACGTCTAGTTCAGAGCAGCTGGAGAAAACATATTCTTGTCTGCAAGCTGAAAACATCCGTATGTTTTGTTCCACTTTGTTATATGAAGACGACTCGAGAACGATTTTAGACGTGGAAACTAAGGCAGGAGATGGAATAAGGCCTTGCAAGGGTAAAACGGTGCGAGCTGGGAGCTGGTAAGGAGGTGAAACAGCAGAACAGACTCAGAAGATAATGCCACCGACAACGTCCAAAGCGTGGAACTGAAAAAAGCTTTACTGCTCTCAAATACACCTGTAGGGCTTTCTGCAGAATCCAAACACTCCCCTTTGTACAGGACACCCTTCTGCTCTAGCCCATCTTTTCCCTTTTGCTCTGTCCAAGGGCTCTGGCAGTGATGACTAGGAGGTGACCCCCCGAGCCGAGCCCAGAAATTTAAAAGGGCCCTTCGCTGGCAAAGAAACCCAGGCTGGTTGTTTGTGACGGTTCTGCAGAATAGGGCACTGTGCTTCCCCCCCCCAATAAAACATGGCCGATATACACAGGAAGACAGCATTAAAAAGAGCAAAAGATCCACCACGTCTTTCCTCTACGAGGGTGAACTAACTGGCCTGATTTGAGGAATCTGGCAGCGATACTTACTGCCTGGCACTCCGTGCCCAAACACTAAGCAGCCTCTCCCAGTCCATAAACCAGTCAGGCCCGGGATGGAGTTGAGAGAGATTTTGCCCCTCGTACCAGTTAGCAGTAAAGCACAGACACAGGGGCACTGGGCACCTGGTTCTGACAAGGGGGTGTCAGCAGACTCGAACACCATTCTGGGGGAGCCCGGGGTGGGGGTGGGCAGACCAAGATTCTTGGCGGGAGGTGTAATTATAAAGCGTCACGGGCCTGGCCAACAGCAAGGGGGCTAATTTGCCACCAAATTACATTTTCAAACGATTCCAGTTTCAAAGCTCTGAACCAAAGGGAGAAAATCTGGATGGCGGTCAGCGTGTCTCGGGTTCCGTCCGGGCTGGCGGCACTCATGAAACCCAAATCCGTCACCAAAGCCAGGGAGGCGGAATTACTCTCCAGAAAAATCAGCTTCATTTATTCATGGAGCATATGGGCATTCCCGGTGCAGCCAAAGTGGGCCACTAGGACCATGACACAGTGCTTTCAATCTCACCAAAATCACATGAGAAAAGGTAGCCATCAGTGGCACCACTACAGATTTTGGGCCCCATGAAAGAATATTACACTGGGACCCCAACCCAGACCAATATAATTATGTTCCAATGTTTTTTTAGACCCCTGACAATCACAGCACGCCTGGTGACAGTAAATGAGCTCTCTTACTGAGAAACACAGACGCCATACTGATCAATTTCAGCCTCTAAATAGGTACGACATTCATTCGCATTCATTCATTAATGACAGAAGTGGCCCCATCGTCGTCATCACATTCAGTTGCGGTATTTTAAATCCATGATTTTGAATGCTGCTTTCATTCAGCTACTCCTGCACAGAAGATAACCTAACCCCCTCCCCCAACTGCTTCAGTTCTGTAATACCATAACTCTGATGAGAGTTCAGCTCCTTGGAACTCAGTTTTCACACTAAATTGGTAAAAGCTATCCCCCCCCGCCCTACTCCAGCATCTATAGAGAGTTATTTATCAGGGTCGGAAAATAAGTAACAGGAAGATCCCTGACAGTCATTCACCGGAACAAAAGGAAACAGTTATGATGGTTTGAGCAACAGTTGTCATTAGAGGTCTGTGGGTGGAAGGCGGCTGGGGGGGTGCGCTGTGACTGGGCACCATGACAGCAGCGATGATGGAATCACACGAGCACTTTAGCTTCAGCTCACGTTCTGGAGAAAAACCCTTCAAAGCCAAAATGTTTATTGTCATCTTTTCACACCCCACCTGAGCCATTCACAATATATCCTCCTCCATTTTTAATTCTTTTGTTATTTCTACATTAAATATTACATCAAAGGACCTGCCTACTCCCCACAGTGAGGATTCATAAGAAGAGTCAATCAAAGGCAATAGCTACAGAATCACATATTCGATGTGTGACTTTCATTTTTGAGTCTGTCTTCTTTTAAAATCTGAAAACACGGACAAACTGATTCTGGCTTTTTTTTTTTAAAAAAAAAAAAAGGGAATGGGGGCAAATATAAAGTGTATATTTATCCAGTGGGATATAAAAATAACCTGGATGAAAAGAGTAGGAGTTACAACGGGCAAAACTTTTTCCGCTTGCCAGAATCTAGACGCCGTCTCTGCGATTTGTATTGTCGGTGGTACGTTTAATCAAAAGGTGAGACGTTTCACATCACTTGTCTTCAAAGGACTCCGCTACATCTCCCCAGAATACCTCCCCCCCCCATCAGGACAAGGAATAACAGCCTTTCTGATTCAGTAAATGCTCTTCGTTCAGTCCCAGATATATCCTGGAAGCAAAACTATATACACAGAGATTTAAAAACCCGGAGAACGGATTCAAATTTAAATATGGCCGTGTTGCCGGTCTGCAGACCCAAGTTCGGCTGAATTACGCTGGAGATTTATCAGGGTAAATGTCTACATACTAACACTGCAGGAAAAGGGGTAATGAACTGAGAAATTACTCTTAGGGTGCTTTAATTACTATTCAAGTATGTCAAACTATAGGCAGGCCGGTAATAGGCTTCTGCGTGACTGAGAGCCATCTGTGGGCAGAGCAACCTGAGCAAAAGCTGGGTAGAGAGACTCCTCCAAAAAGCACAGGGGGGAAATAATTCAGCGCTTCTTTATGCAAATATACATGAATTCCTTGTCACAAAGGCGTAACGCCGTCCCATAGCTACATCCAAAGATCACAGTGAAAACACCCAGTGGGGTGGTGCAGTGAGTAACACTGTTGCCTTGCACCATTCAGACAAGGGTTCATATCTTTGCCCTGGCTGTGTGTGTGTGTGTGGATTATGTTTATATTACATTGTGGGGGCCACTTGGTGCCCACAATGTGACTAAAACCTGTTATTTTGACATTGTGGGGACCATTTCTCAGGTCCCCGCAAAAATCTGTGAATGCAATCAGTAAAAATTTTGTTTGGTTACTTATGGTCAAGCTTAGGGCTGGGTAGGGGTTAAGGTCGTCGTGTTGAGATCAGAGTTTTCCTCATAGAAATGAATGGAGAGTCCCCACAAAGATATAATTACAAACCTGTGTGTGTGTGCGTGTGTGTGGAAATTGCATGTTCTCTGGTTTCCCTCCCACAGCCCAAAAACCCACTTATGTGAATCGGAATTACCAAATGGTACACATGCCCTGTGACTGCTTAATGCCCCCGTGACAAGTGGGTACAGAAAATGGATGGAATGCACCCGGCTGCAAATGGGCAAAGGGGGTGGGACTTGTGACTGAACTGGGATCATGTGCAATTGTGTCCAATAGGTGCAAACCAAACTCAGCGATGCAGATGGATGAATGCAGTTCAGGCTAAAGACAAGGATTCCTGTCCACATGGTCACGGGATCAAGTCCTAGGAAAGGAGTGCAGTTTGGGCCTTTGGGCTGCTACTGTGCTGAAGTTTACCTGCCCGAATGAGCAGAGAACAGCGTGAACATTAACTGGGTTTTCTATAGAACCGTCTGAGTATCTTTAGCATTTTTTAGCATCACTTAGTATCTTTAGCCAACGCTAGCTGATCACAGCTTTTTGAACAATATCTTCAAGAGTAACAACATCTCACAAGACAACAAAGTTTAAATAGAGGAAACAGACAAAGGACAAGCATTTACTGCTAGTGTTTACTGCCCTCCCTATACAGAATGTGCTTCACTTTATATTGCGGACAAGAAGGTCCTTATTGCCGTCCGATAAAACAGCCCATCTATGCTAGTCTCACTTTTGTTACCTTACAGGTCAAATCCAGCGCGGCGGGGGGGGGGGGGGGGGGGGGGGGGGGGGGGGGGGGGGGGGGGGGGGGGGGGGGGGGGGGTGGGGGGCGGGGGGGGG
>JAODJX010000047.1:10673078-10686511 GCA_026776945.1 Isichthys henryi
CTTTCACAATTTCCGCAGAATAGGTGGGTTCGGGGTTGCCATGGATATTGCATCGCTACGGCCCGCAGTTTTTCTTCTCTTTCTCCTCAGCACTCCAGGGGATAAATGGCAATAGATATTGCGTTCTGGTACCACTTCACAGCTTCTAATACACTACAGAAGTTAGCGGAGATCTGCACCTGATACAGTCATATCGGCTAACTGATCTGGCCACAGTCGGATGCCAGATGCCCCCAGTGCACGTATCTTAGACCAGCTAACCTCACCGTCGATGGATGATCAAACCAGCCAGGGAACCCGGCAGTCAGGGACGGGAGACAGCAATTACAGACCGTGTTTCGTTTATAAGCCACACACAGCGGAAAAAGCAGAACACGACACCTGCAATGCTCAGAAACTCCCCCAGATCTGATCTATCGATCTGTTTATTACCGGAATTTATTAAACGACTCCAGACTCTAAATCATACGGGCTAATGAGCCCCCCCCCTCGTTCCCCGGTGAAAGATATTTTTACTCAAATCCCCTATTACCTATTCTGGGAGTGACTCCCTAGTGATAAGGATTTATGGTACTCGCAGGTAGCCTTGAATTCCGCTGTCGGATTTCGCAGCTCTATTGAGTGGGAGTCCTATCGGATCAGGGCCGTCTCGATTTAGCCGAGGCAGCATACGCATGCGCGAGATCAAATTAAGATTCCTGGCATCGAGAACAAGTCAAACCAGGAATTTGCTAACTAACACTCTCACGAACTGTGACCACACCCACTCATTCTTCGTTAAAAAGAATCTGACCTTATGCTGACATACTGTACAGCACGTGTCCCTGTTTCTGTGCGTGCTTCCCAATCCAGTCTTCAGGGAGCCACAGACTGTCCACATTTTTGCTTGGGAGCTGGGAGGGAGCAAAAATGTGGACTGTCTGGAAAGGAGCTGAGAGGGAGCAAAAATGTGGACTGTCTGGGAGGGAGCAAAAATGTGGACTGACTCTGGGTCCCCGCGGACTGGAATGGGAAACACTGCTATACAGTATCCGGTTAATTGACTGTAAGAAGAAATACTACGATGGAAGGAATAACTCCATGCCAGGCTTCATGTGATCATCTCCTGCTCACAGCCTCTTTTCATTAGACATAACTCTTCTGAATTATCCTCCCCACATCCTTGCTGGCTTTATGGTTACTGACCCCCCCCCCCCCCCACTGAGGAATAAAGACAAGCTTTTAAATGAGGAAAGTGACAGAGTAAGAGACGGCGGCCAAAGAGTGACCGAAGACATGAGCTGAAGAGGTGACAGCCATTGCGTCACACCCTGGGATGGGGAGGGGGGGAATCAGTGACGTACCTCTGCTCTGCTAAAACATCCAGCTGCTTAAGCAGTGAAATCTGTGCACTTCCTTTTGGACTGAAAGCACAACCAAGGCAATTAACGGCAGAACCTTAGGCGAGATCATCAAAGTTCTACCACCGTGATGTATTTTACGAGTCTGTCCAGGTAGACGCTGGCTCCTGCTGGCCCACTGCTATTCCATTAGCGCACAGTGGGGTGGGGGGGGGGGGACAGAGAGCAACTCCCACTGTCGCCGTAGTAACCAGAAGTAATGTCAGAGATAAAGAGGCAGAAGGGGATTTTAATAACCAGCCCGAACATCACCCACGAGTCTTCATCGTCATCCCTGTCCAGGCCTGCTGATGCGTGCGTCGCCCCCAGTGTGGGGCCCGTCAGACTTCCGCTCCACAGCCATGTTTATCTGTCTTTCCTCATCACTAATGTCGGGCAAATAAGTTTGCTCTTTTTGTTTGCTGCACCCTTCCCGCAGTCAGCACTAAACACTGATTAACACACTTATTGTGACTCCAGCAAACATTAAGTGACATCTGAGGTGCTTACTCTTGCCACATATACAGTGAATTTAACTGGCAATTAAAATTCAGTGATCGGGATGTATGAAGCTGGCATGTCACGCAAACCCTTAAAGCCAGGGTTAGTTGTTTTAATGGCGTTTGAAAGGGCGAGCGGGGCAAGGCAGAAACGCGGCAAAAGAGCCCCGCCCTTGTGGCGGCTTGCTGTCCCCAGAAACTCAAGGTTAATGTATTACCTCAAAGAGCAAAACTTGCCAATAAGGTCCCACGGCCTGACCTAAACTCGGTTGCCACGGCAACGGCGCGGCTGTTAAATCGCCGTGGCGGTCGGCCCGCCGACGTGACGCGCATCGCGATGGGGGGGCTGCTGGCTTTCGAAGGAAGCCCTAGGGCTCCTCTGCTGCTCCCATGTTGACTCACACACACGCCTCGGCCACCGGGGGGCTCACGTCACAGGAGAGCTCCTCGGTCTGACTCGCCTTGACACCCGCAGATGGCAGCGAATCCGGCCGACCCCCCAAGTCGGCACACCATCTGGCTTGACGATCCATGCACCGCAAACTCTAAACGGGCTGGATCTGGGATCTACAACAGCCAGAAGAAAGGAAAAAGGGTAATCTATTTCCACAAGCCTACCAAACCTTAACGGTCATAGGGGTCTCATCAAGTAGTCAGACTCACTGACTGCTGGTACTGCTACTCAACAGAATCTCGCTTCAGACCCAAACCTGCCCTGCCTGAATAGGTTCTGCCCTATAGGTGGGTCCCGGGTCGCCCCAGTGAACAGTGATGTTTAACGTGCCATTAATTGATTTCTTTGCCTTATCTCTCCACCACAGTACATGTACAAGCATCCTGCCCTCGAAACCTCCAGGACGGCTCCCTTGTCATCCCACGTATAATGAAGTTCCCTTCTGCTTAAGAAGCAGAAGATTACAGAAGAGCGGATTACGCCGAACTCAGTGTGGGATCCCACCAGAAGCATGCCTTCGTCGGCCATTAGCAAACAATTATACACGCCCTTAAAGGACCTCGGTCTGGGAAATTGCACCATGTCAGTCATGAGCCACCATCAAAGTCGAGGAAGTGTGACACTAGGATTTCCAAGGTGTATGTCCAATCCGGGACACACAGCATCAAAATGCTAAGTCCAGGCTGAGTAGCTAGAACGTATAGACATGTGACACCGAAACCGATACCTGCAGTGTCAACACACAACCTCACTGCCATGCCTACACACTGCATTCACTGTGCCTCTTAGTGGATTAACAAAGTACTGCATCCCTGTATTTACCTCTACATTTATTTATTTAGCAAGCACTTTTGTCCAAAGCGATGTACAAAGCGAGGAAGTAAGTACCTTACAAGCATACAGCTGTCCAGGGGTCGACAAGGCATAAGTGCAGCTAGGCTGAGCTTCCAGTGAATGTCCAGTTACAAATGAAAGTAGCTTCAGGGCTAGAGTCAGAACAGTCGATCCTTTCACAAAGACTGTGTAAATTTTTTTTGTACCCTTGGCAAGCGGAGTGAATTGAAGCAAAAGATACAAGAAACACAAAGATCACTGCGAGATCACTGTGAGATGATTTGTGAGAGGCTGCCATAAGCACACTTGACGTTCTCCAAACCGGCACTGTACATGTGTTTTATCCATTTAGGAGTTACTAAACTTTTTGTGTGTTGGGTTTCACAAAACTCCCAAAAATTCCCATTTAATTTCTTATGACGACCCTGCAACAGAGAAAGAAGTCGTGCAGAAGGGTCGATTGTACAGACATAGCAAGAACCTATCAGGCAGCTATTCAAAAGAAGACAAAGTGCAAGAGCTGAGGAGGACCAGAGCAGGACATTGGTCTAGGGCTAGCAGGGGTATAGGGCTATCAGAGGTGTAGGGCAAGCAGATGTTTAGCGTTAGTGGAGGTATAGGGCTAGCAGGGGTGTAGGGTTAGTGGAGGTATAAGGCTAATATGGGTGTAGGGCTAGTGGAGGTGTATGGCTGCCAGGGGTGTAGGGCTAGCAGGGGTGTAGGGCTAGCAGGAGTGTAGGGCTAGCAGGAGTGTAGGGCTAGCAGGGGTGTACGGCTAGCAGGGGTGTAGGGCTAACAGGGGTGTAAGGCTAGCAGGGGTGTAGGGCTAGCAGGGGTGTAGGGCTAGCAGGGGTGTAAGGCTAGCAGGGGTGTAAGGCTAGCAGGGGTGTAGGGCTAGCAGGGGTGTAAGGCTAGCAGGGGTGTAGGGGTATCAGGGTATAAGGCTAGTATGGGTATAGGGCTAGTAAGGGTGTAATTGTATCTGCAAGAAAAAACAATAATAACATTACCGACACGCATCAGTTATACTGCACTGCTTTCCAGATCAAGTTGTTGTAGGGAGAACCGTCACCGAAGACCAGCTCAATGTCTTGCCCGTATGTGGAGGTCATAGAGGTTACCGCCAACAATCCCTGTCTAGCAGCCAATCCTGACATGTGGCCACAGGGAGATATTTCGGGTAACTGCAAAGTGGAGATCCTCCTGGAGGACCGTGCCAGGCTGGTCGTGCCAGACAACCGAAGCCTCCAGTCGCTGTGTTTCTGCCTCGCTGGTCTGGATCAGGACGTCTCTAATAAGACTTGCCCTTTCCCTCTGCCTGTTCCAGTATGTACCCCTTAATCAATGCATCTGTGCTACCGAGTGACTGATTCTGATAGACCTAGGCTCTGGATTAAGCACCTTTAATTAAACACTGTTATAAATTGCTAAATTATATTATTTACTCTACACAGCGGCAATCTGTCTCGAGTGCAGCGCTCCACCGCTAATGATTACATTTAGCGTGAGCCTGATTGAGTGGCATTCAGCATGTATGATGAATCCCATTAAGAAAGTGCAGTCGCTCCTAGGGCAGGTTTTTCCGCAGAAACGGGCATCAGCCTCGCATCCGAATAAGCGGATGTCACGCGCCACCGGGCTGGATCCTTTCGGGCACAGCCGCCCACCCCACCCCACCCCCCAGGGCTACTCACACTCCGACGCCTCCCCCGGTTAGTATTCAGCACTCCCAGCAAAAGTTCAAAACTGCTTCAATCCGCACCTCCCATCCACCCTAGGGGCCGCCATTTTGTTTCTCTGTTTGTCAGTTTGACACCATCCTTACAAATCACAAGGATCACGGCGGTACCCCTCTGGGCCAGGCGGGGTGGGGGGGGTACCCAATTTTGACGCGGAACACGAGTCTGACGGGTAGCCAATGATGTGACGTAGCTGTCATCCCTCACCCCCTCCTGCCCGCCCCACCAAACATCTTCCTGCCTGACTTATGTGGGATTTTGACAGAAAGAGGAGTTTACGACAAAACCCGTAGCAGAAGGTAGCTGGTTAAGCTTCCAGGATGGGATCTGCTGTTGAACCCTTGAGATACCTTAATCTGGATTGTTCTAGTAACGCATCCACTAGTATATCTGGATAATGTCATATTGGATGAGCTTTTACAGTAACAAGAGTAAATAACACATGGACAATGTGTGACTCTGCTGGTTAGGACCCTGTGCCCATGATTGGAGGTCACTAGTTCAAATGCCAGGGCTGGCAGTGTGATGTCACCCTTGGGTCCTTAAGCAAGGCCATTAACTCCAATTCCTCCAGGGACCCATCTGACCCCACTTTCTCAATTGTAGGTCTGTTAAATAAATAAAACATGACGCTTGAAACGGTGGCAAAATCCAGCACGTGAAGGTTTGCTTTGCGGAGATGTCCCTACAGCCAGCCTGTTTGCCGAAGTCGCTGATCCCCACGCAAACATCCCAGCGGGGGCGCGGCGAGGACCTTTACGGCTGGCCAGACACAAAAGCGAATCAATTCGAGAGGAAAATATCACGTACGGATCAAAAGCTTGATGGAACACAGTACGGTGTCTGGTGGAGACGGCGATGCACGTGAAGAGGCGAACGATGAACCTGAAATCCCAGTGCAATGAGCAATTCGGCGGGAATACAGCAGGTAAATATTTACGGCGGCTGATCCAGGAATACCAAGCATCTGATCTTACCTCATCCATCAAGCCACACCAGTGCATTCATCATACCTCTGTATTTACAGTAAACAGTTTCTGAGCAGAAAATGTTTCCCCTGTCAAGAATAATTAGATTCCTGCTTATTCAGAGCATCTGGGATTGATTAATTGCACCAAAAGTCATTAGTTTTACAAACCATTTTGCCAATTATGAACAATAATTATCCCTGTTGCTTTATTAACTGAAAAAATGTTTAACAAAAACTAAGAGTAACAAAGAAATAAAATTATTGTTAGTAGTAAGTAAACAAATGAATGCAATTAAAACACCTGTCGACTGAATACAACAGAAGAGTCAAACATTGGATGCATTTCAGAATGCATTGATGATCAGTACAATAATGATACAATTACTCATTCGTCTACAGACTGAAGTCTCTTTATAAAGCCTAAGACCGCACCCTCACTCCCTAATTAAAACCAAACTAAATACATAACAGGCATGTTCGGTGACATCCCGATATGGACGCAGTCCGTAGGAAGGATGAGGCGTCCCCACATCTGTCCCCGTGTGTAACAAAACCGTCCCCCCTGTCCCTGCGTGTGCCAAAACCACCCCCACCCCGTCCCCGCGTGTACCAAAACCGTCCTCACCCCGTCCACGCGTGTACCAAAACCGTCCCTACACCGTCCCCGCGTGTACCAAAACCGTCCCAACCCAGTCCACGCGTGTACCAAAACCGTCCTCACCCCGTCCACGCGTGTACAAAAACCGCCCCCACCCCGTCCACGCGTGTACCAAAACCATCCCCACCCAGTCCACGCGTGTACCAAAACCGTCCTCATCCCATCCCCACGTGTACCAAAACCGTCCTCACCCCATCCACGTGTGTACCAAAACCGTCCCAACCCAGTCCACGCGTGTACCAAAACCGTCCCCACACCGTCCCCGCGTGTACCAAAACCGTTCTCACCCCATCCACGTGTGCACCAAAACTGCCCCCACCCTGTCCATACATGTACCAAAACCATCCTCACCCCGTCCCTGCCTGTATCAAAACCGTCCCCACCCTGTCCCCACATGTAACAAAACCTCCACCATCCTGTCCTCACATATACCAAAACCGTCTTTAACCCGTCCTCACGTGTACCAAAACCATCCCCACCCCGTCCACACATGTACCAAAACCATCCCTGCCTCATCCTTAAATTCACCTACACACCAACAATACAGTGTAAAATTAAACATGTCCATATTTACCGTTAAGTATTTTAATTATTAAATCACTCACTTGACACTGCCACCAGATGGTGGTGGGGTGAGAACAAATAATGTAACAGCTCAAAAGCACTGATAATTGGTATAGCAGATATAAGAATATGCAGTTTCATTACCATTACCGTGGTGTTACCATACACTTTATTCCCATCCCCGCAGGAACACCACTGCCACTGTTACCACAGGAATATTTTATTCCCCCACTCCAGCGCATTAGCGTAGATGTCCTCAGTATTACCGCTTTCCCCATTCCCACGTGGCCAACTACACTGACCATACCTGAAGGGGAGGATTGGAAGGGCATACTGTAAAGTCATGTCCATCTGTCTGTCTGTCTGTTTTGGTTTGAAAAACAACGATACAACCTATAAAAAAACATGCATATAATTCAGACTACAGTGTTATTGGTTTGAATTCAACTATCTGCAAGTAAATTTTTCACGATTGTTCCTCACTGTAATCTCAATGATGTTCCAAAAGTTACTTGGACACAGTTCCTGTCCCCACCCCCCACCACCAGTTTGATGGTACATGGAAAGGTCATTGATATGGGGGGAAAATCCCGCACAGGTGAAAAACTTAATTTAAAAAGTCTTAATAGCGTCCGGCTACACAGAGCTTCACCCGTCAGCAAAATCCTTTATTTACGCCGGAGAATAGTGTTTGCTAGCAGATAGGGCTATAGGTAATCATGTGGATAGAAAATGCCAGGCAGGACTAATTGCTTATCTACAGATCAATATATCAGTAAATTGGTGGGAGCCGCAGTGGGAGCCACGGAAACAGTCGGGGGGGGGGGGTTGTGTCTATTTCATTTCTCTCAGCAAGAATTCTCTGTGAAGTATATGGTGACATTTGGCCAGGAAGGGGGGGGGGGTTACAGACAGTCCGGTTATTATCCCGTAGTTGGAGAGGCAGGAACAGGACATTCTATTTTCTTTCGCGTTATACAGAAGAATCATCGAGCAGGCAGCAGGCGTTTAGCTTGCCATGTTTGTTTGACATCAGCGTACATCTGAACGATTCTGGTTTTTAATAGTAGCCGTGACGCGAGTTAACCTGTGGTGAGATTAGTCTCAAGCTGCTAAACGGTTGCCGCTTGTTTATCTTTTGCTATGGTTTGTTTACTTTCATTTTCTAATGACCATGGTGGTCTCACTGGGAGCGCCAAACGAGGTTTGGGTAAACAGGGCGGGGGAGGATGGGGGACGAGAGGGGAGAATTTGAGGGGCAACACCACATCCGTCTGGAGAGGACAGGCCTCTCATGCTGACCCGTTAAATTACCCTCGCCATCCCTGCAAAGTCCTCTACCCAGCTAAACAGCAGACGGCAGCTTCAGACCCCCTCTATTAATCTTTTATTAATCCATTTGCACGTCTAAGGTTCTGGCTTTTTTCTCATCTCCTCGTTCGCCGTCCGTTGACAGCGAAGACGAGCCCAAAATAGAGCCGCCGATTTGCCCCGGAGGTCCGGCCTGTGATATTATCCGAGAGAGAAGGAGCCGCAAATGAAGCCAGAGACGACTCTGTCAAGAACTTTAATTAACTAACCCGCTGATATAAGAGCAGTCTTTGGGGCCCAGTAGACTGCCATTGCCGAGCTGTAAAGGCACTCGGAAGGCTATGGGTTTGAGTCCCACTGCTCTCATGCATTGAAGAGAGGAACTTCAACTATTTAGGTGTAACAGCCAGACATATAAGTCGCTCTATCTAAATCTCTGGTGACTACTATATTATATATATAATATGATATTATAATAAGCTCCTATTGCAGTCTGTAAAAATGTCATACAAGCTTCATAGTGACTTTTCAAAAAAGTGATCTGTTACAAAAAGAATGGTTACAGTTCCTGAACATATTTAGTCCAACGTCCTGTGTGGTTGTTAGATTGAGGGGGGTGGGGGGGGGGCGAAGGCACGAGAACAATTCACTGACGATTCATTTCAAAGGCACTGATCCAAGGAGGTTTAGAGCTTTGGGCTGGGACATCCTGGGCGGGACAGCGCCAGGACATTCTCAAAGTCACACAGTGAGTGCAGTTCACCCTAGCGCATTCTTTTGGACTGTGGGGAGGGGGGGCACAAACCCAGCAGAGCAGGCGCACAGCTTGAACCTGCAGCCCCGGAGGTATGCGCCATCCTGTCTCTACTTAATTATTAATTGATTAATTAGAGAACTGGCTTGCTCAGGCTGTGATCAAGGTGCCACCACTCTCCCGGGCCGCCCCCCTCATTCCGGTGTCAGCATCTCTGCTCCCCGGAGCGTCCTGTCCCAGTGTCCCCCATGGCCTCCGTTTTCAGCCGCAACCCCCACACTCCTGAAAATAAATCTAGCGGACGTCACGCCCCGATGGCTCTCATGGTGAGAGTCCGCCCCCCTGCACAGACACTGCACTCTTGCCACCAAGGTCCAGGGGTGTGATTCGGGAACGATGCCCACGCCTTCTTGGCCTGTCTTTATTTCGGGGCCATGTGAACCGGGGGAGTCCAGAGGAGGTAAGGGTACGTGTAGCTGTCACCGCAGAACACACAGCTCCTCAAACAGGCCACAGCGGAGAGCCCTACTCTGACAGGGAGCTGCCGGCTCTCCTCCCCCTCCCCCCAGCCATGCTGCTCCTGTGGGATGAAGCTGGATAATTGATAAGCCACCTGAAGCCTCTGGGGTCCTCGAGCCCCCCCTCACAGTAGAGCATGGGGCCAGGGGAATGCTAAGGTTTCTTAGGAGATTCTAGTTCCCATAAAATGTTCTCCAATCCCCCGAAACCCCCGTTTTCATAAATCCGCGGCGACGGTCCCACATGGGGCCCCCCTTCGGCTGGAGAACCACAGCTGACTTCACATGGAGACCCTTACCCCAGACTAGGGGGGTAACTGAGGGCAGTGATGAGGCATGGGCGAAGTGGCAGCCTTCCCTGCTGAAACACACTTTAATCTGAGCATTGGGTAAGGGAGGGGGGGAGTTTCCTTCAGATAGTATGGCGTGACACCAGGTAAATCAGCAGAATGGCTAGGAAAAAGCTGAAAACCGCAGTGGTGCATTAGGTCGCTAGGTCCAGTCCCATGAGGCAGTGCGCCACTGAGCCTGACGACAACGATCGCATGGGCGGTCTTCTCACCACAGGTGTCTGCAAGACCACCTGAGTTTCTCTCACCAGTCATCAGAGTAAGGCGTGCATGGTCTGCACGCCAATTCCTGCAGTGTTGTCCAATCCACCCTAATTGGCTCTTGACTGGAACGGCAACTGAAGATCGTGCTAATTAACTTCTAATGCTAGTACTGCAACTAATTAAAATCTAAACATTGCTTCGAACACACGGACTGAGTGTTTTTGCTGTGGGAGGGACACAACCTCTCAGCTAATTAGCAATACAGTCAAGTTTAGGGGCTGTAACAGCAGACTGACCACCCTCGCTGGCTTTCATACTGACGCGTGAAGCAGCAAAATCCAGACCACAAGTGGTACGAGTACCAGAGTCCATCTATCAACAATCCACCCATCCACCATCTAGTCATCCATCTGACATCCATCCATCTATGATCCATCCATCCATTCACCCAACCATCTATCCATCCATCATCATCCATCTATTCTCCATCACTGCATCATCCACCCATCTATTCATCCATCCATCTATGATCCATCATCCATCCATCCAGCAATTTATTATCATCCATCCATCTATTTATCATCAATGCAGCATCCACTGATCTATTCATCTATCCCTCCATCCATCTATGATCCATTCATCCATCTGTCCATCATCCATCCATCCACCCATCTATGATACATTCATCCATCTGTCCATCATCCATCCATCCATCCATCCATCTATCCATCCACCCATCCATCAATCACACCATCAGGCAGGGGATCAACCACTCCAGGCAATTTAGAGAGACCACTTCACAAAACTGCACACTCTTGGACTGTGAGAGGAGACGCAGGAATACCTGGAAAAAAACATTCGAGCTCCAAAAACAGACAATCAAACCCTGCAGGCATGAGGCTATAGCTGCACCCCCAAGCCAACCTGGTAATAATAATCCCACTTTTAAATTAAAATGAAACTCGCACACAGCTTTGTGGAATAAGCAAGAATAAAAATTCAAATATATTTGCATTACTAAAACATTTATGCATATTCATATATGTGAGAAATACTGCCTGCTTTTAATGTGCTAAAGCATTGTCTGCCCCCCCCCTTTTTGTTTTAAAAATGATAAATAACATGCATAATGTCTAAGTCGATTAGCACCCCTCCCCCAGCAAACAGGCAGCAGGCATCTCCTTCCCTCTTTCAGGCGCGACTTATAAATGCCAACAAGTGCATCGGCGAATTGCTCCTTTCATTCTGCAATTATAACTGTGATGGATGCACAGCTGTCGCGGATTATCCTTTAACAATGGTGCTGTCGTAAACGATGCTTCAGGGCTTAAATCTCCGCACCCACAACCAGAATTCCAGGCTTGCTCCAGGTGGTGTTTCTCCAGCGGTCAATGTGCCGTCTGGCCAGACTGAAATTTTTCGTTCATTCGTTTAGTTTGTTTGCACGTTCGTTCGGACGTTCGTTCAGATGTTCGTTCATTCGTCATGCTTCGCAAGGAAAACAATAAAGGGGACTACATGACAAGTGAACACAAAAACCGGGGCCGTGACTAAAATAACCTCCGGCGGGTCCCTTTGTCCCCTAAAAACCAAAAAACAAAAAGTCCAAGACAAAGCTAGGATATAATAGGCAATTTGGCTGGTTAATGGCTGGTATTACAAGAGCTGTCTCCTGTAGGAGGCATATGATTTAGAAAGACACTCTGGTAATAGCTTTGCAAATTTCCTTCACCGTCTGACGACGACTCGCCGCTCCACGGCGGAGGGGAAAAGGGTTAGGAGTCAACGACTATCCATCACAACATCAATCTTCCTTTGCTCCCGTACTGGAGCTCAAATAGCAAACATCCGCACACGCTGCCATTTCACTTCCCCCAGGTAGAGCCAATCTGCCAGGTCAGTGCGTCCAGCTTTTAGTGTCAAGCTTCCTTGCTGCCCCCTCCTGTGTGCCTCCCCTCCATGGAAAATGGCAGGGATCCTTAGGAGTTTTTCTCCCCCCACCTGCCGTCTTCCGTCACAAGCACCGGCGAGGATAGTCCCACACATTAGGACCTCAGAGCAGATTGCTGAAAAAAGGGATAAAAGAAAAAAAAGGGGACCTTCGAATGGACTCACACATCGGGTATGGGGGGGAGGGGCACTGAAGTGGCAGCCATTCTTCAGTTTCACGGAATCACAGAGCCATACTAACAAGTCAGTCGCTTACCGCGTGCCGTACAGTCGCCGAACACCTCCATGCGGGGCAGATCAGCAGACCAGCTCATGGGAGTTTTACTTGCACAAAAATGTTCTGAGGGCAGAAGGAATAATGACTGGTTCAGAGAGATAACCAATCAGATTGTAGAGAAGGGGGGTCCAAGCAACTAGAGGAGGCGGAACCACAACATGATTGGTTGGTGCCGCCTTCTTTAGTGACTTGGGCCCCCTTCTTTACAGTCTGCCTATGTCTCCCAACCAATCATTTTTCCTTCTGCCCTCAGAACATTTTTCTGTAAGTAAAACTCCCATGAACAGCAAACCACTGCCTCCTCTCCTCCTCACCCCACTGCATATCAGCACACCCCCACACCTAATGCTCCCTTAGTACCTGAAAACGCAGGCGCCATTACACAGACAGTGACTTAGCAGTGGGCACAAGATTCCACTGGGTAAGTTCTATAAGTAAGTACTGTATTTGCGAATTGATCCCCTCGCCCCAACCCGCCTGCTTTAAATGTAACTGAAATCCGCTTCACTGGTTGTTTCATACAAAACCTCAATGCTTCTGTCAGTGTCCCTCTGAAAAGTCGACAGAGGCAGATTCATTTGGCCTCTAAAGATGCCAGGGCCAACAGCCATTTAAAATGTATCCATGTTGCCGCTACAAGAATGCTATTTCAATGATTAGTGTGGATGTGCAGCCTATCGGAAAGCAGAAAACAGGACACGCCTCCTAACCCAGCCATCTTCCCTACCCTAAGGTACAGACTATTTCAGTGATTAGTGTGGATGTGCAGCCTATCGGAAAGCAGAAAACAAGACACGACTCCTAACCCAGCCATCTTCCCTACCCTAAGGTACAGACTATTTCAGTGATTAGTGTGGATGTACAGCCTTTCGGAGAGCAGAAAACAAGACACGCCTCCTAACCCAGCCATCTTCCCTACCCTAAGGTACAGACTATTTCAGTGATTAGTGTGGATGTACAGCCTTTCGGAG
>JAODJX010000047.1:10697349-10709170 GCA_026776945.1 Isichthys henryi
GAGAGGCACACATTATACATCGATCCCTCTAGAGCTGCTAAAATCTAGGCCGAGGGATTGAGGCTCTGGCTACACTCACCATCCCACCCCCCCGGCCAAGGTGTGTCACGCCCCCTGCATATCTGACACACCCCTCCATCTAGAAATGCTGACACCATAATTACAAATAAAAACCCACCCTGTGAGTGGCCTCACCAAGATCTCAGACAGTGCCTGGCTTTAAATACCCCTCCCGTTAATTACAGTACAACGCAGATGAGGTCACAGGAAGTTGCCAAGGACCTCACATGACCAGAGAGAGGCGACTGGCCTACGATTCCCCATCTGCTGCCATTACTGTCCAATGCACACTACTTCACTTCAAACTAACTGCAAGTCCTGCGTGAAAATATTATGAAATACCTCCATAAAATACATATTTATTTATAATATATATAGACTTCAGCTTCTCAAGGTTCAAACATTTCATTATCTCAAAGATGACAGATCCGTGCAGAGGATTATTCCTGCTTATCATGACCAAAACTGGCACGCCGTGGAAGCGAGAGGGCCTCCCTGCTGCTGTGACACGACAGTTCGAGTCCTCAGAGGATGAAGGGAAAAGAAAAGACGGAGGACGGGCATGGGGTAGTGAGGGAGAGTCACCTGGGTCCAGCCTCGGGGACAAGCCTGCGAAAGCCTGGCCTCCTGTTGGGGCAGAGATACCCTTTCGGCCCTGTAGGGGGCGCTTCCTGTGCACCAGCAGAACAGGCCAGTGGCCAAAAATCATCCAGATTCATTAACAACTCCCCCCCACCATACACACACACACCTGCTCCAATGGTAGTAAAAATAACACAGCCCAGGGCTCTTAATGTGACTGTACATGCCTGAACCTGTTTAGGGACTACTTTTAATTTTTATCCCTCTTTTAAAACACTTTAAAATAAATAAGCCATTTAGGGCAACTGTAAAAGCAAATATTTTTCTTTGGAGTTTTACACACAACCAAGCTCCATACTATCTATAGCTACTAGTGTGCTGAACATAAGCCATTTAGATTAGGGCTGCACGATTAAGCGCTTCTGAAATAACGAGAATAGGGAGATCTGTTACTTCTCATTGAAAAAAATGAAAATTTTAGTGCAGCAGTATCTTTTATTGGGCCCCGGTGTGGCCTCCATCGCCCCAAAACAGAGTAATAGTCATACTCTAGTGAATGATGGCACCATCTCACATTTTACTTCATGTTTCTTCTTCAAGTTTCAGGCCAATTTACGCTGTAAAAACCTGACCACTAAGGAAGGATCAGGCGGCAAACCCCAAATAAAATCTGACTCTACCCCGCCTGCCAATCGGCTTTGAATCCCTCCGTCAGTTCAGCCTCACCCCAAACCTGAGGGCCTTCGTAGAGGTGTGGAAAATGGGCCGCCCCGCCCTCTCTCTCTCTCTCTCTCTCCGCGGCACAGAGCTTTGCGTGTTTCGTTCGCCAGTGGATACATACCTCCTTTCCTACATATTTTCTTGCCCGGTTTTCTGGCGCATTCCTTGGTTATTCGTTTTACTGCAAAATGAATAGAAGACTAAAGAATATCATGGGCGCCCGTGACACACTGGAGCATTCAACAACACGGTTGCAAGCTAAATGGAAACAGAAAAGGACAGAGGTTCTCCGTCACTCCATCTAATGTCATTACTGGCGACCGTCATCGTCACGGATTCAGCCCAGCTCAGGGACACACTCGTCACGCCTACACACACATATGCAGACGAGGCGACGGAGACATGTCACACAGCACAGACTGGGCGCTGTAAGCAGGGACACACACACACACGCACACGCACAAAAAGAAGCGGGGGCATGCATGGAGAACATGCACGCAGCATGCTCTGTTTCCTGGGGCGTCGTACAATTAGGGAAACGCTAATGCCTCCCTGTGGCCCCCGCGAGTCACTCACCATCCTCAGTGGGGACGTATATATTCAGGAAGAGGCAGTCCTCGCTCTGGTCCTGCACATAGGATGACACCACCTCTAGGCCGTTGGTGAACCACACAGGCAGCATGACATCGGGTAGCCTGCCCTCCAGGACCGTCTGAGGGCACACCGGGGCAAACTGGGTAGCGTTGCGGGTGCCCGACCATGGTATGGGCGGCTCCGGGGGCTGGAAGCGGCGGCCACCAGTAGGGGGCGCCGCATAGGGTACACCAAGAAACTGCACCACGGGGCCCAGGATGTCGTTCCCCAGCTCCTTTTTGAAGCCACGGAGCTTGCCGTAGGCCGTGGTGACCACAGGGTCGACGTCGTCCATCTTCTGCTGCTGTAGAGTCACGGCGGCCGCCTGCAAGGCCACACCTAGCGCCCACAGGGAGAAGGCGGGGCCACCCGGCCGCGGGCACCGCCCTGGCATCCTCCCACCGCGCTCCAGGCGACAGCGGACGGGCCCTCTACAGCTCCGAGGCACTCAAGCTCTCTAAACGCGCAGGCGGGATGGGGCGCTCAGAGGGGGGGCGGGGAGCGTGGCAGACGCGAGCCGGCAAGGCCGCTCAGAGCGCGCGCGCATGGCAGGGGGGGCCCATCGATCTCACTCGCACGGGGGGGGGCATCATCCTCACTTGTCGCCATCCATTAGCCGAATCCTATTGACAGTCGTGCTTCCTTGCCGGCCGGGCGGGGGGCGTGGCCATTTGCTGGGGGACCCTCGGCCGACAAATCAAATCCAGCTTGGCCCCGGGTGCGAGTGACCTGTAGGAAACAACACAGTAACTAATTAGAATACATATATCCATATACGGGCAAAGAGGAGTTCATTACCATGGCAACAACTCCGATATCAGGCCGACACCTCATCAGTCACCTCTGGCTCCCCGTTCGCACTTTTGCTACCGAATCCACCTTCACATAACGAGGAAGCAGGCTGGGTGATATCAAGGAGAGTCTTATTTATCTCTTACACCCTCCTCCCCTCTCAGCTAGCCTGAGCAAACCGCAGATTAAACTCCGAAGAACAGAAACCGGCAGGAAGATGAAAACAGTAAGTCGTGATCCGGCTGTCGTTGACCACATTCGTTTATTGGTAATACGATGTATGTTTGCTTAACGAGAGCACCAATAACGAGATCGAGGGCGACAGTACCATTCGCGGTTCCGGTGTGGTTATTTTTATTATTAAAATAATAGGTTTCTTTTTGGATGCCACGCAGGGGTGCTTTAATGCACAGGCTTACCTAAAAAGGGACCTTGACTAAGCTTACTTATAAAACAGCCCAGGGTCCCCCCAACCATGTTAATGTGTCTCTGGTGCTATATTTAGACACTCTACGGAAAATTCAGGATTAGACAGTCAGATGCGGAGAAACATTCCCCGGGATCAATTAAAACGAAGCTCAGCCACACACCCCCCCCACCCTGCCCTGCGACAGCCGGACAATCACTCCGAATAAATGTGTTCAGTATGTGTCCCTTCACGCCAACGCCCCACTTCAATGTCCATTTTCATATGAATCGAAAAAGAAATGCTTTCAAAGTTGAGTCCATCCCAGCCCATCTCGAGGGCTCCCTGGCCAACGGAGGGAGTCGTAATGATAATCGTCTGAACGTTCAATAGGAGCAAATGTGCAGGTGTGACACCAGATTTCACAGAGTCAACAGCAGGCGAATCGACTCTCACAATGGTGCCGTGCAGCCCGTCCCGAAGCGCTGCTAAAAATAGCCAACAACCGCTGAAACGGATCGCATCACTTTCCACGCTCCATCCGACATTCCCGCAGCTTTGAAGTCACCCACGGACGTTCGGCTGATTTGAAACAGTTCAGCTTTTTAATAGATGATTACCACAAACCTTTGTAAAACGTTACCTATGAAAACTTCCTGCCTCCCCACAGGAGTAATGCTGTTATCAAACGGAAGGGACAATGGCATCTTCTCATGGTCATACCATAAGCATTCACACAGCACCTCTTACAGTTGCAAATCCATCCAACCTGGAGAATGATACCAGCCACCTTCCTGCCTCCTGAGCCTGAAAAACAGCTGCTTTTGTCCACAAAGAGCATAAATATAACCTGCATTCTGTCACCCTGTTGCGCTTGTATTAAACTCCACATGGGAACAAGAAGACCAATTTCTTAGAATTTCCCACGTTCCCTTGGAAGCAAAATCATCATAATTATCTTCAAACCCTTATCCAAAAGTGGGCTGTGTGTGTGTGTGTGTGTGTGTGTGTGTGTGTGTGTGTGTGTGACACACAGACAGCACAGGCCACAAGAAGAGGTGGATCGTACAGGTCCGGAAAGTAAAAATCCAGAACAAGATTTTGTTTCAACCGACCAGCTAAGTCCTCACTGACTGCGATACTTTATACTCAACAGGTTAGTTCCTTCCTTAGAATCCTTGGTCTTGACATTTACTTTCTGGACCTGAACTATCAATCTCTGGTCACAAGGAAGGAAAACACCGTGGACAGAATGACCAGTGTTATATTATAGTACAAACCAGTTTAAAGATCCCATATAATGATGTTCCAGCTGCTTATCCAGTACAGGTCCAGGGTGAGCCCAGAGCTGATTCCAGGCTAAATATGGCCTAAGCCTGGGCACTCCCTAGACAGGATGCCAGTCCATCACAGGGTCCTCATACCCAGTGGGCAATTCAGATACACCAATCCACCCAGCTGCCCAACACAGGGAGACCGTGCAAACTTCAAACTTCAACACAGGGGTAGGATTCAACGCCCAACCCTGGAGACATGAGGCTACAAAGTTACCCTCTGAGCTAGAGTCTCACCCAAGCAAAGATTTGAGACACAAAATTCCTCAATTGATTAACCAAACGAGGGTGGGGGGGGGAGTGCACACTGAGACATAATCGGCATCTTTATCATCGGAATGTCTGCAAAGTGGGTAAACATTGAATTGGGCTCCCAAATATTTAGCTTTCAAATTGGCTGCCTGACTGTCTGGCTTTGATGCAGCAATGGCGGGGGGTGGCTTAGGGGCTGGGTTGGAGGTGGGGGGTGTCTATAAATGGGTAAGCTAGCTTACAGAAGGATAACAAAAAGCTGATGGGGGAAACAATCCAGGAAAGATACGTCACCTCCCGAGACACGGCGGGGTCCTCGGAACACAGGGATTGTACCGCCGGGCTTGACCCAAGAGTCACCCAGTGCTTTTTGCAATGTGCCTCATTAGCAGAGGAGCACGATTCGATTACTCGGGTAAGCATGCCTGTCGAGTCTCCGCCCCCCCGACTGCGACGACCCCCGTATCCGGCACAGATGCAATGCCGGCGACAGAGCACATGGCCAGTGTTACAGTATGTGCCTCGCTTCTCTCCTCCGCGGGGGCACAGTAAATTACGTAAACCACAATCAAAGAAACTCTGGGGGAAGAGGGGGGGTCACCACCATAGGGGCCGAATGGGCAGCTGGAGTTTCTTTTCCGGAATGTTCCAGAAAGGCCACTTATTTTTATATGGCCCTCTCCCTGAGAGCACTCGAGATTCAGCAAACATATCATGAGAGTATTTGAAGCAAATTAATCACAGAATTGGAGGCAAACGTAACGGCGGTTAATTTAACGCGGTTTTAAGTCGGTCTAAGAAAATGAAAAAATGATGATACCGCAAGAAAGAGGATAGACCTTGGAGAGATGTGATGTTTTAGGAAGGGTGGGGTGTTGGATGGGGGGAGTGTGCTGGGGCCTTTGAGAGTCCAGCATGACGGACAGCGCTCACAGAAAGTCTTGGGACACACAGTAAAATTTATTACGATTATTTAAAAATCACTACTTCATTCATTTGTCTGCAAAATCATACTAGAAACATTAATATCATTAAGTTTAATGATATTAATTTTAACATTAAGTAAAACATTAATATCGAGTAGCAATCAATTAAAACCCAAACTGTAGCTCTAAAAGAGATGTTCGGAGTTAAAAAGTTCATCAACAAGCAGCCTCACTGGGTGCTTTTTTAATTAGTGACACCTCCGCAAAAACAAAAACCACCAAACATTTAGTATCCCTTTGGGAGCCAGTGACTACGATTGCAATTAACAGCAAAATGGGAAGAATGAAACTAAGTTGATCAAAAACAATTTAAGACACTGAATAAACAGAAAGCACAACATGTGCAGATACGTTAAAAATTGCCCGTCAATCGACTTCTGTTATGAGACCATTATGTTTGCAACATTTTTATAGAACTAAGCAAGCGTCCCAAGGCTTTCTGTGGGCACTGGAATGAACTGTAATAGATGCCCCCCACCCTTAGAGATCAGCACCCCGCACCCCAGCTTACAGGGGGCTACTGATTGGTCGGGCTGTGTTACTGGAAAACTGACAAGCAGGGTGGGCCACCAGCTGGCCCTCTGCTAGCCCGGTGGCTGGACCCATGATGGAGATATGTCAACCATGTGGATTGGTTCAGGACTATTTGAGGCTCTGCTAATCCAAGACGAGCAGGTCCGAGATTAAGGTCCTGATGCGGGGAGCGATTTTCAAACAAGACAGTTTAATTCCTTATATTATCACTCAAAAAGAACCCCCATCTTCCCAGAAACGTTAAAATGCCAAGCAGTCTGTCAGCAAATGTCTATTTTATTTGCTGTTTGAGTCTTACATCAGCAGAATGATGGGTACTTCCTGTTACTCTACAGAAGAAGCGTTGAGATTCCACCGGCTTAAACAGTGTTAGATTAAAGGCTGCCACTTCGGGATGCTAAGCATATAGAATTTTTTTTTCCTGCAGTTCAAGTGTCATATCAAAACAAGACAGGATCTAAGCCGCAGTCTTGCATAAAGATAACGAATCTGAAGTTATAACAAGCCGCTGCATAGGTATCTTACATCCATCACACGACGTATACCTTAACTCCCTTTCGGTGACAGCATTTGTTAAGCAACAACATGGCTGACATTAAAGCGTTCATGATATGTTAAGGTATTATAATGCGATATACATAATCAAAATAAGAATAATTCTGACAAGAAGAAGGAGAAAAACAACAAGAAACACAGGCCACAAAGATAATTTGTCCATCCGTTTCCAGTTACCGCATAGCCAGTACAAAATCCCGAAAGGTCCCGGGAGGTCCCGAAAGATCCCTAAAACAACAGATCAGGGGAATCCCTGGATGGGAAGCCAGACTCTTGGTGGGCACACACACATTAGGCATCTATATCTTTGTGGGGACTCTCCATTCATTTCTATTGGAAATGTCTATTGTCTAGGAAACAATGACGACCTTAACCCCTACCCAGCCCTGACTTTAACCATAAGTATCGAAACAAAATACAAATCTTTTGGCATTTTTAGTTTTTTGATTGCAGCCATGGATTTTCATAAAACTGAGTGTCCCCTAGTGGGACTGAAAAAATGTCATGTGTTACATTTGGTCCCCACAATGTGAAATACACATGACCACACACAGACGCACACACACTCACACTCACTCAGAGCTGGTGATTCACCAAATCTCATGTTGAGCTCCCACACAAAAAAAGCAGACTAACTACGCAGAGTGGAAAATAAACTCACAACCCCGGACGTATAAGGAACTAACTCATACCAAAGTCCCAACGATTCAAAACGGGCAAAACATGGGAAACACAACCAGACAGAAATGCAAAAGTAGAACATGTGTCGTCCACAGACAAAGCATCACAGGATTAAAGCGTTTGCTTAAAGGCAGACTTTGGCCATCCTGAGCTCATTCCAGAGGCTTGGGGGGGGGGGAATTTATAAACAAGGTGTGTTTCAGATTCAGAATCAGAATCAGGATCTTTTATAAGATCGTACATAAAAGTGCAAGGAATTTCTTTTGCTTCAGGGGAAGTTACGACTTAAGCAAATTCAACATACAACTAAAAATCTGTGTGTACAAATATTAAGACAGCAAATAGAAAAAGGCAAAAAAAATTATATATATATACACACACACACACACACACATATATATATATGGTATAGTGCAAACCAGTCAATAATGGTATGAAGCTTGTGCAGTGGCTGCTTAGGTTATGACACAGTTTCTCCTGGGTCCTTAATCAGAAGGGCGATGGCCTGGGGGCAGAAGCTGTTAAGGAGACGGTTTGTCCTTGTGCTCAGGGCTCTTGTTCTCTGTCTTCGCCGAGATGGAAGACGCCGGAAAAGGGAGTGGCCGGGATGCAGGGGGTCAGACATACTTTTTTTGGCTCTGATCTGTCTTGAGACAGATTTCGGACAATACGCTTAGTTGGCATAGCGTCTACGCCACGGGAGAGGGGACCGATTCCCGTGAGACGCCCGCAGCCAGGCAAGAGAACGGCACCATAAATTAGCTTTGGTGCCCCCTCTCTGTGGGCGTATAAAATCACCCCCGCTTTACTCCCACAAAAGCACAGTAAAACTGGCAGTAAAAGGCCCCGTAGCCTGGTTGAAACGCGGGTCCTGTTCTTAGAGGTCAACACCTTGCTCTCTCCTCCAGGCCTACGTCCCACTCCAGTTCAAACGCACCTCGCTGCCGTAACTGAGCGCACCATGTCAAAATCACACACTCTCTAAGACCAGGGGACTCCAGGCCATGTCATGTGACGCGGTGTTGCCGCGGCGATGCCGACGGCTGCTCCCTCTCCTCCAGTTTTATCATTTCAGTCAGGTCCCGCCACAGCGATCGCTGGACTCCACAGGAAATTGCAGCGTAGGCAGGAACTCGAGAGAGACCTGAGCAGTGGAGACGATGGCTTGCGATACGGCTGTGTCCACAGGACAGTCAAGCCACACGCTCGTATTTTTAAAGAAAAGAAATTACACAGCAATTAATGCACTTGCAGGAGACTCTACCTTCTATGCCAGGACCCAGTGATACAGCATTGGTGCAAACTTAGCTCCTTCTATGCAGTAGATGCGCATCAAAGCCACACATGGGTTGCCCTGTTTAAATTGCTCGTGGGAGGTTTACTTAGAGGAAAATGTTCTGAAGGCAGGACGAAAAATGATTGGTACAGAGATATAACCAATCAGACTGTAGAGGAGGTGGGCCCAAGCAAGTAGAGGAAGCGGGACCAAGACATCTGATTGGTTAGTCCCACCAGCTCCCGTTGCTTGTACCCACCTACTCTACAATCTGATTATCTCTCTGAGCCAATCATTTTTTGTTCTGCCCTCAGAACATTTTTCTGTAAGTAAAACTCCCACGAGTGTTTCAATCCTGATCGTATTCCCTGGCGTGTGGACAGAGATGACATACTGACCTCCTTAGGACTTTACCCCACCTGCCCCCACACACCGTACCACCTATCCAGACAAGGAAGGACATGGACCTCTACACTTAGTCAAACGGCATCCAGAAGCAAAAGAAACGTTCAAGAAATATTACGATAAATAATCAAGGCAGACGGTGGGCAGCTAAACTGCTCCAGCATGCACAGGACCCAAAGATACGAATAAATCAGGAGCCTGAAACATCCGGCTGAGTAAAATCAATGCAGTGCAGCACTGGGTGGGGGGGCACAGTGACACTGTGGTTAGTACTGGGGCTCAGTGGGACTGGGGTTCTGATCCTTGCCCGTGGCTCTGTGTGTGTGTGTGTGTGTGTGTGTGTGTGTGTGTGTGTGTGTGTGTGTGTGTGAGACAGTGCAGGTTCCCCCTGTGTTCGTGTGGGTTTCCTACACACCCTCTCTGTCCTCACACAGCCCAAAAAACAAGCTGTCATATAGACTTTAAATTGCCAATAGTCTGGGGTATCCCCTCACCCCGTAATGGATGGATGATGGAGATATGGAAGGTGGATAGATGGAAGCATACCACTGCAAGCAACCTAACTGTAATATAGAGTAAAGCACTGCAACTATCAAATCCATAAAATGATGGTGTGGAGCATCACTGCTTAACCGAAGGACCGTTCTGGAGCCATTTTTTGCCTTACATTTGCTTGTCTACTTGTACCTCTCCAAAGACTCTGCACGCCTCACTACGGCAGCTCAGCATTGATTCGTCATGGCAACCCCATTCTGTGCATTATTTCGACTCATTACTCATTATTCATGCCACTTGGACCGCAATATCGCAGAAAAAAAATCTGCTCCGCTGGGTTTCTCCTATACGTGAAGAACGTGATTGTGTTTTATACACGGATATCACCCCCACATGCAAGTTAGAAAGTTTGACAAAAGCGACACGAGGTTTTGCTGGTTTGATGTTCTACTGGAGATGTTAAGGTTTGGTACCCTGCTCAGGGGAACAAGACGGTACCACTAGAGGCAATGTATCAGTTAGCGTATTGGTATCACTTGTTGTTCCTTAACAAACAAGGCACTGCTATTGATCCAGTGTGTCAGTCTTGGTCAATATTTAGATATTTGCAATATTCAAATTTAGCAGCGCTAGAGCAGAACTAGACATAACCGCTAAAATAATGTAGATGATTGCGTGGGACGATCATCCATTTTCCGTAGTGGAGGACGAGGGATTTCGTCGGCTCATTCGCCACTTAGAACTTCGCTACAGTCCCCCAAGCCGATGGTACTTCGCTGACGTCTCATTGCCTGAATTATAGGATGCGGGCGCTACACAGATTCACGGGATTTTAAGAAGTAACATCACCCACGTCGGTTTCACTATAGACCTGTGGAGCTCAGGTGTTAGCCAGTCATCATCAGTATTGGTAATATTAAAGAAAAATATATCAGTATCGGGGAAAATCTCTACATCAGTGAAGCACTAAGTACCTTTAAGGTCTGTAATCAGTCTTTAAGGTGAGTCCATTTCCTTAAAAGAGCCGGTGACCCGCCATCCTCCTGCTGTCTCCCTGCCGTCTCCCAAACAGTCAGGTCAACCCTTCCTGTCCACATAGACAAATTCACCCATTAACTCCACGTAGCTACCCGCTCATGCATGTCGGGTGAAACTCCCCGCAGCACACTCACACTCAGATGTTGCACCAAACAGTTTACCAGTCTGAAAAACAGCGCCCTTTGGGCACACGCTGTCACCAATTATCCCCCTCTGTGACAACAACACGCAGCATCCAGGGCCTGATCAGATTATGCAAGGTAAAAGCTGTGATCTCACAGCGCATTTAAACCTCCTTCCGTTCAGCTGAAAATATTCCAATATCGCCCACGAGCATCAGATGTTGCGCCGCGAAAGCTCCCCTGGTCTCTGGCGGCCTGCAGCCCGCTCCGGCGAAGCTGTCCTTCCTCGGTGGAAAGAAAAAAGAAACAGAGATATTTCCCCTTTCTCGGGATGACAAATGCAGCTGACAAAAGGTGAGAAATTGGACTCTCGAACCCCACACCGCTCTAAGGAGAAAAACAGCAATCAGAGGCATAATCCACCTGCAGACCGCAGTCATACAAAAGTAAACAGAAGAGGGAGGATGTGGCCAAATGTATGACACATGGTTTATAATGCGGGAGCTGGCCGATTGATTAATCGCAGGACGGGGCCGGGTGCTCAGGTCCTGATGGCCACGACGACACATGTCGAAAACAGGAATCGATCAGCAAGCAGGCCGGATGAAAAGGGAGTCCATTAATGCAGCTACCGCACCAAGCTTCTCCCGCCTCTCCACCGCCTCTCCACCACCTCTACCATGAGTCTGCATTGCTCGTTTTCAAACGCCGACATTCCTCCCAAAAGGAAACAGGGGAGATGCGACTTAGCTTCCCAGGAGCCATTTATAGAGACGTGCCTGCGGATCTGATCCCGGGTCATCTCTCCTGGGACGTGCCACCTCCTTTCATTTATACTGGATGTTAAAAACCTCGACTGAGGGACATCAGCATGGCCGAAGATGAAAATTACTGCCAGCGAGCCAGCTGGGGGTTGGGGGGGGGGGGGGGGTCTGCGATGGTGGGCAAAA
>JAODJX010000047.1:10780192-10790993 GCA_026776945.1 Isichthys henryi
CGGAGGAAACCCCACGACGACATGGGGAGAACATGCAAACTCCGCACACATGTGACCCAGGCGGAGACTCGAACCCGTATCCCAGAGGTGTGAGGCAACAGTGCTAACCACTGCACCACCATGCTAACCACCACAAATAATCACAAAGCAAATTTAAGCTTAATGAAAAAAGAAAAGGACTTGAGAGTTTTTAAATGTCCTTAAATGCCCCCCCCCAGCCCCCCATAGAACAAGGAGAAAATATGCTTTTTTTTTTTTATAATCCATGCATATCAACACAGATCACTGGTATGTCTGTGTATTTCAACCAATCAGATGGGGGTGACCACAACCACTTTCGGACCTCCTAGTAAGCAGGACCATGTTAGCATGAGTATGGCTTGGGTACGGCTTGCATAATTTACAACGGAAAACCTTCTCTTTGTGGTACAGCTGGCGTACGGCTCAGTTCTCGGTGGCAGTGGAAAAGCGCCACATCTTCTTCCATTAATTAGCTTAATTTTAGCATTAGCCATTTTTTTGATAGTTATACGAAGGAGGACAAGCCAAAGAAAACGTGTCCGGAGAGGCACAGGTATCTATTTCACAGCTGACTGAAAAGAAGTTCTAGGGCAGGCGAAACCCTAATTACATCAGGGAAAAAAATCATATGCAAAATTCAATCACTTATTTCATTCCCCATTAAATCTCCTCTAGTTGGATTTCC
This sequence comes from Isichthys henryi, assembly GCA_026776945.1. Lineage (NCBI taxonomy): Eukaryota > Metazoa > Chordata > Actinopteri > Osteoglossiformes > Mormyridae > Isichthys > Isichthys henryi. The sequence continues at coordinate 10,780,899 of JAODJX010000047.1, forward strand.
ATCGATTTCCTATCCACCATCCGGAACTTATTTTCAAAATACGCCTAACGACAGTCGCCTACTGTCTATTGATATAGAACAGTGCAGATTTGTCTGACCGACCCTTTTTCATGAAAGCGATAGAAGCATCCGGGTTTCTGCAGGAACCCTTCCCCCCCACCCCCCGTGTCACTGGCGAGGCAGTGATGGATGGGAAAGAGACAGGCGATGTGACAGCAGCCAGCGTGAGACCGTTTTCTGTGCCTCTGGCCTCAGCCTCAGCGCAGCCAAACGTGACCACATGAGCGGTCAGACCTTGTCGTTAGCGACGGTCAATACGGACCGCAGCCGTTCCGCCTCCACAGTCCCCAGGCAACATTTCACGGCCGGTTACCTCAAACGGGATGTATTATATACACCTAAGGTGTATTTTGTCAACAGTGCGTTTGACAAAAACGATGTGGGGGGTGGCGGTGTAACCTTGTACCAGTCTGAACGTCGATGAACACTTAGTCATCAGACCACAGTCCCAGAACAGACCCGAGGCCTAATCTAAACACCTAATCTAAATATCACACTCATCGGACCTGCAGGGCAGGTTGGTGAAGGCTACATTTCTATGACTTCAAATACCTTTTCTTCTACCTTGGCCTGCCACTTTCAATCTGACGAAATAAGGGACACCGACATCTCCCCCCTCTATTGAAAATACTGGACAAATAGCATGATGATTCCATAATATATGGGAGGGTTGGTAACTGTACTGTCATCGTCCATCCATCTTCCACCATTGCTTACTGGAGTGTTGGTACTTGGTCACAGAGAGCCCAGAGTCCGCCATCGGAAGCACGGGCATGTAGCGCCTATACTATTTGTCTCACTTATACGTCACTGGATAAAAGCTTTTGCTAAATAAATATATGTAAATAAATTTAAATGTACCCAAGGACACCATAGAGACAATGTCCGTCCATCGCACGGTACACTTTTCGAAATCCAACCCTATATGAAGTACTTTGCAAAACTCAGAGGCAGTCAAAGAAAATGATGCTTAAATGACCTTCATGTTCGAGTAAAACAAAAATGATTTAATGTGTCAAAGTATGTCAGCTTATCCATTTCAAAACCTCTCCTAAAGTCACTGTTACTGTCGACATACATACGTTCTAATGTTAAATTGTGTTGTTTTCTGAGCAAATATCCCTTTACCGCAAAGATAAACAGCTTCAAACATTTTCTTTGGCTGAGACTCTTGCCCAGTACTGTATTTTATAAAGTGTTCACCAATACATATGGCTCCACATTGAAATGTGACCTGCGGAATTCATGTCTTCATGACCAGTGAAGGTTTTCCCACATGCAAGGAAAACCATGCTGCCTCCCTCCTCCCATTCTTTCCACACGCTCGGGTCGCATGACGACGAAAAGTTCCATCCATGGGAAGACTCCCGTTAGCAACCATGCTTGCTGCTAACATTGTTAACGACTTCACTTTTCAGGGAAACTTACCCTGCATTAGCGGAACGACAGCTGCCTTGAGCAGTAGGGTGGGCGAGGTTGTGTTGTCTGAGCATTAGCCAGAGAATTCATTTTGATTTTGTGCACTCAACAAAAGAATCGCATGTTTCCCATGGATAATTACATGGAGGAGGCTTGTGTATATGAGCTAATGATCTGCAGAACAGGGCCGTTCTCCACAGAATCTCTGTATCCATATGGATTTCTCCAAAGCACTCAGTCTTCATACCACACAGCTGTTTAGTAGGTAGTGCTTTTCAGTGGTGGATAATGAATTCGCCAATTTCACTTAGCCACTGAATAACAGGAATCTTGCTTAAAGAACCGCAGAAGCCTTCAACAAATAGGTCACTGTATAAGTTGGTCTGTATAATATATGTAAGATAGAACATTATGTCTTTTAATGTGACATGGGACTTAGTACTGGCTCATACCTCCTGGCTCGGGGGTTCAAATTTCACTAAGTTGCCTCTGGGAACTCTGGTTTGCTCCCATAGTCCAAAGACACGTGGTTAAGATAATTGGTGACTGTAAATTGTCCATAGTGTATGAGTGTGTGCCCGGTGATGAACTGGAAGCCCATGCAGGGTGTGCCCCAGCCTAGTGCTCTGTATCGCCTGGGATCGGCTCCAGGCAACCCTGACCAAAATAAGCAGTTGGAAGATGGATGGATCGTTGATGTATTTTAAGCAACATTATACATAATGAAAACAAAACAGGAAAGGACACTAATTCTGCGCAAATTACGTAAAATTCGTAATTTGATCTTGATCTTGTTTTACGTAAAATTCACTTAAATATTGTACATCTATACAAGCAATTTGCTATAAAATAAGTTAGAAGGCTTAATAAAAAGGCCAGACTGTGAGCATGCATGTTTTATGAGGCAAGTAGCAGAGCTGTATTTGAGACGGGGAAGTTATACTGTATCTCGCTTTTCTGTTTTCAGCTGTGGAGACAGTAATGTATTTTGCAAATGGCTGATTCATATCAGAGCGGCTGCCTAACAAACACATTGTCCAGCTAATGAAGGCAGGAAAACAGGGACCTATTTTCTTGTACAGCCAGAATGCAGCACAAACCAGTGTCACCCTGGATAAGAGACCATCCCCGTTTACAAACATCACCGTTACTGACATTCTGACATTTACTAAGCGTGTGTTTGTAAACAGTAATTACTACAGAATATAATGCAAATATAATTATCTTCACATTCCCCAAAACGAATTAATCCCCTCGTGACATCCAGGCTCCTCCCAGTTACTCTGATTTCTTCCCAGTCCAAAGGCACGTAGTTAGTAAGCCAATGTCTTTACAACTGTCCACAGTGCGTGACTCTGTTTCACTGCATATGCCCTGTGCTCAACTGAAATTCCTTCCAAGGGTATTGCCCAGTTTCAGCCCACTGGTTTGTTTCATTCTGCAACCCTGTACTGGAAAAGACGAAAGATGCAAATAAATAAATGATGAAGAATCCACTGCAGAAAATATGTTACAAGACAAATTTTAGTGGGTGGGTTATATACGGAAAGAAAAGACCCCAGTTTCCAGTAATGTAGCTGCAGAGGAAAGCAGAATGTTATATGATGATATCAGGATTATGAGTAATAAAAATGATGTGGTAGTTATGGGTGATTTTAATTTACCTGGGATCCAGTGGGACACAGTCTCTGGCTCTTCTGTGAATGAACTTGAGACAGTGGAATTAGTACAGGATTGTTTTTTTTATTCAGTTTGTTAACACCCCTAACAGGGGAGAAGCCCTTCTTGATCTTGTTTTCTCCAATAACCAGGATAGGATTGAAAAATTAGAGGTTTTAGAACCACTGGACAGTAGTGATCATAACATGGTTAAATTTGAGGTTAATATTAGTGTCCAAAGAGCAAAGTCCAAAACAAAAAAATATACTATGTTAGGAAGGTAAACTTTAATGGTATGAGACTGAAACTAGAAACTGCAAACTGGATGGAGATAAATAGCAAAATGGTTGAAGCATATTGTTGCAAGTGCAAGAGGACTTCATACCTGTTTCCAGCAAAACTAAATCTAGGAAACTGCAACCAGGCCTGTCTACTACAGAATTTAAGAATAAAGTCAGGAGGAAAAGGGCTCTGTTCCACAAATGGAAAATAACTAATGACTTCAAAATAAAGCAGGAGTATTTAACTCTACAGCTTGAGTTAAAAAAAAATAAAATTAAACTGTCTAAGAGGAATGTAGAAAGGAAGATTGCATTGGAGGCTAAGGATGAGATTAAAAGCTTCTTCCAATATTTTAACTCTTACGAGCTCTAAAAGCTGCAAATCACTAATTTGCAGGATAGCAAAGGCCTTATAATTGAAAATGAAATTGATATAGTAAATGAGTTTAATGATTATTTTACATAGGTGTTGACAGTAGAGAACATGAGTAACTTACCAACATTTAGTATGAATACAGCATTGTCTATGACCAATATATGTATAACTGAGGCTGATGTGGTACTAAGTCTAGTTAAGCTCAAAACAAATAAATTGTAGGGCCCTGATGGCATCTTACCTATAGTTTTAAAAAGGATGAGGGATATTAGTAGCCAACCTTTAACTTTACTATTCCAGAAATCGTTATCTGCTGGTGTGGTACCTTCTGATTGTAAGCGTGCTAATATAATGCCCATATTCAAAAAAGGGGATAGAAGTAATCCAGCAAACTATAGGCCAATCAGTTTAACTTGCATAACTGAAAAAGTAATGGAAGCCAACTGAAAATGGTAGATTACCTGGATGCAAATAACATTCTGAGGTATACCCAACATGGATTTAGGAGAGGTAGATCCTGTTAACTAATTTACTTGAGTTACAAGAGAAATTGATAAAAAATAAGGCCTACAACGTGATCTACTTAGATTTCCAGAAGGCCTTTGATGTTGTCCCCCACAAACGGCTCTTGCTTAAGCTCAGAGCTTCAGGGGGTTTAGGAACTGTAGCAGCTTGGATCGAAAACTGGTTAACGGACAGGAAGCAGCGAGTAGTTATTAGAGGCACAATGTCACAGTGGGCCTGTGTTCATAGTGGGGTACCGCAGGGTTCATTTTTAGGACCACAATTGTTCCTAATTTACATTAATGATACTGACATCAATACAAACAGTAAACTGGTTAAATTTGCAGATGACACCAAGGTGGGTGGTGTGTAGCAGATACTTATCTAGCAGCACAGAGGCTACAACGGGATCTTGAGTTAATTAGTGACTGGGCTGTAACCTGGAAGATTAAATTTAACATAGATAAATGTAAGGTAATCCATGCAGGGAGCAGAAATATAAAGTACAGATATTTTATGGGTTATTTTATGGGTTTCTCTGAAATAAAGGTAGCTGATTATGAGAAAGACCTCGATGTATATGTTGATACTTCCATGTCTCACTCTCGCCAGTGTGGGGAAACAATAAAAAAGCCCAATAGGATGTTGGGTTAGATCTCTAGGTGTGTGGAGTTTAAGTCAAGAGAGGTGATTCTACGATTATATATTTCCTTGGTAAAACCCCACTAGAATATTGTGTGCAGGTTTGGTCACCATACCTTAAGAAGGACATTGCTGCGTTGGAAAAGGTGCAACGTTGGGCTACGAGAATGATTCCTGGTCTTAGAGGAATGTCTTATGAGGAGAGGTTAGATGAGCTGAATCTGTTTAGCCTCGAGCAAAGGAGACTAAGGGGGGACATGATCCAAGTATACAGTATAAGATTCTAACAGGTCTGGATGCTGTTCAGCCAAATGGCTATTTCAGTATTAGTTTAAATACTAGAGTTTGTGGCCATAAGTGGAAATTAGCGGGAGAATATTTTAAAACGAATTTGAGGAAGCACTTCTTTACACAGCGTGTAGTTAGAGTATGGAATAGTCTTCCTGCTAGTGTAGCGCAAGCTAAAACACTGGGTTCCTTTAAATCAGAGCTAGATAAGATTTTAAGAACTCTGAGCTATTAGTTAAGTTCTCACCAAACAAGCTTGACGGGCCGAATGGCCTCCTCTCATTTGTAAATTTCCTATGTTCTTATGTAGTGTTAATTAAATTATTAGTTGGTTAATAAGACTTGTTCATTTTTCGCTATGGCCAGTATTTATAAATATCCATCCACCCATCCATCTTCCTACCACTAATCCCATAAAGGGTGACGGGGGGGCCTGAAGTCTATCTAGAACAGGAAAGAAAGCAGAGGTAAACCTCAGAGGGGATACAGTACCAGCCTGTCTCAGGGCACGCGCACACACCATGGAGAATTTGGAGATGCCAATTTGCCAGGTGTCTCACTGAATTGCAAAAGGACACCCAGGCACCAGGGGAGACCATGTGACCAATCACACACACCCAGTAGGGGAGGGATTCGATTCCATAATGGGACCCCAATGGTCACTGTATCATCATGCCACCCTATTTAGAATCATAATACAAAATTATAATACAAAATAAAATAAGCGTAAAGAGTGCAATAAGAGCAAAGAGTGCAACTTCTCTATAAAAACAGTGAACGTTCCATATACTATATATTATGTTCAACACTATCCATTCAGACCTCGAACGGTTTGGTAGAGAAAAATCTTACCGCAACTCGACCAAAAACTCGGAACACGACACAACGAAACAGATCTGCTAAACTGATCAGATGGAGACGCGTCTCTGATGGGTTTAAGGCAAAGGGACCTATTGGGATGCTGATGCCTATGAATCGCTCTCAGTGTCGCTGTACCTCTCGACCAAGTTCGATATGCAAAAGCATTCAATGATACAGTAATCATGACCCCCAGGAAAGTGAGCAGTGACAGCAGCAAACCAAAGAGGAAAGTGGTGAGAGTAGAACAGTGGAACTTACAGTTAGACTTGAAGGTGGTGCACGTGTCTCTACTCCCGCTTCGGAGTATGGGATTGTCATTTATTTCATGTTTATTGCTTTTGTATGTGTGATTTTTCATCTGTGTATTAGTTTTATATTAATCGTCAGTGGTATTTATCATTAGTCGGGTGGGTAGATAAGTTTAATAGGCAATCATTTGGGGGTCTGGAATGGATTAAATTCATTTACATTATTTCTTATGGGGAAATGCGACTTGGACTTCGACCAAATTGCAACTCGACCAGCCTTCTGGCACGAATTAGGTTTGTGTTCCTAGGTATCGCTGTATTTGTTAAATATGGGGTAGCAAAGGGTTTATTTTCCACTGCCCGCTCCGCCTGTGTGGGGTTCACACGTGCTCCCTGGAAGGAACCCGCATTCTAACACGTCTCTCTGAATTACAAATTGCTGCATGGGTAGGTCACTTGCGCTAACGGTTCCACCGCCTGTAATCAGGGCTACGCCTGCCTGACTGGGAGGCTGTGCGCTACACACACGCACCACGTGACTGAACCTCGAGAGGCTAGAGCTTTACAAACAACAACAAAAAAATGCTCGTTTGGTGCCATCAGTCTCCAAAAATAGACAGATTGCACCACTTGGCAGCCGCTGCAGTCCTCATTAGTGCAGGAGGCCGTCGAAGGCTGGTTTTCGCCTCCTCTCCTTACACTCACCATGTGCTTTTTCCATCCCAGATACATTTGTTGTTGTGTCTTTCCCCCCGTGCCTGTATGCTAGCTGTGGACTCTCTCTCCAGTTCTAGTCCACAGCCAAGTGACGATCCGTCCGCTTCATCAAAACTAGAGGAACGAGAAACAACAAGTAAGGGGGCATTATTACGTCCCTCGTAAATGTCAGAGCAAACCGAAGATGCGTTGGTGGAATGAGGCTCAGTGATGGGTCCTGGGTACAGAACGTTACAGCCACTAGAGGCTGGCTTTTAGCTCAGCGAACGACCTCCAGCTTTCTGAAAAGTGCTCTTGTGCCATCAGAAGACAAATGGAGGGAGTATGGAACCACGTTTCACCTCTTTGACCACATTAAAGATCTGCTTTGTTCCAGCCAAGATTCCACAAACGTGTATCTGGTCAAGCACTGACAAGACATTAGGAAACATCTCCCACTCTGCTACACTTTGCATTTCTAAATTTTGTTCCGTCACTTTCATTTAAGAATCAAATTCACAGAAACATGAGATAAAACTGAGATATTTAGGCTCTTTTGACCAAAATCAATCAGCAAGTTCAACTCCATGATATATAATACACCAAAAATACTGTGATCTACTAACCGTGAGGAAACAGTGTGACCTTAGTGCAGTAATGAGACTGAAACACGTAGTATTTCTCAGAAACTTCTCGGTTAAAAGAATGATGGGCTGGGCGTTAAAATGATATCATTATTTTGAGCAACTGGAGAAGGGAGTGTGAATCCCCGTTACATTTTTTAGTTAAGGTTACATCACCAGTTATCTATATTACCAATATATATCCATCCATTCATCTTCCAACCACTGAGGCCAATCTGGTGTTCAATAACACTAAAAAGAAACTTTTTAGAATCTCAGCGCAATGTTTCATTTAAGATATCTAACACTTTTTGATGGAACTTTTTTGTGGTCATGCTGCAATTCATTTACGTTGAGCTCTCTCTGTTAATTTTACACGTAATTTTGACTGGAAAAAAGTACAGGCTTGACACCAGATGGAAATGTTCTCAAAATTAGAAAACCACATCTGTGAACTTTATGAAATTAAAGGTAGAACATAGTTACGCCAAATTTACCAGATGAATCAGGAGTCACCCTTAGGCTTTAACAGCCCTTGAACACCCAAGTTCTCTCAAGATTTCAAAGGAGCAAAGCTCCTTTCAGAATGTTGAGAGGGTTTCAGGTGGGCCTTGTGTCAGCCTCTCTCTCACTTTCCTGTTCTCTGACCAAAGTTATTTCTTGGGGCTGTAGCTGGTTGCAGGTAATTCTATTCACACTAGACCTCAACGATCAACCACCATTTGCTGGAGTTTAACCCCAGGATACAACAGAAGCCATAACAGTTTGGGAAAAGTTTGCATTGCTTATTTTGCATAGTTTGCATAGATTATTGCCACAACATTGTTCCACCTTACATATCTCATTTTTATTTTTGTGTTTAAATCTGCATACTATGGACCAGGGGAGGGCAATCCTATCCAGAAAGGGCCATTAGATATGCAGGATTTTGCTGTTGCTCCCTAGTCATGGAGTGCAAGATGGGGCATGTGGCTCAGTGGGCTAAGCCTTGTGAAACATGCCACGTGCTTGTCAGCAGAAGGTTACCAGTTTAGGCCTGGACTTGAAACATCAGCAGGACCTTGAGCATGGCCTTCAATCCCTCCATCTCCCGTACCCTGAGATCGAGAATAGCCGGCTGCCCATTACTGCCATGCTTGCTCTCATGGAGTGTAAAATGGGGGAAGTGAAAAGAGAATTTCCCCATGGGCATCAATAAAACTAAAAATTATTATTAATTAGATTGCTAATTAAAGGACTGATTGGCTGAGGAGTCCTCATGCCTGGGTTTGAACAGTTGACCTAAAGGTTATCCCAGAAACCTGCACACACACCGGCCCTTTGCGGATAAGATTGGCCAACCCAGCTGTGGACTTTCAAAAGGAGACCCAAAACTTATCAACTACAAAGGTTTTACGTTACTTTTTTTTAATATAATTATTTTAGCAAGAAGGTTTCATTCTGATTTTTAAGTTCCCCTTGCATCATCACTAAAGCAGGTGACCATGAAAATTTGATTTGCACAGTAAATAAAAGTATCCACACTCACTGATTCATTCAGATTTCAGGAATTTTGAAGAATATTATTTTCCTACAGCCAAAAAATAGCACAGTTGGTTACAACAATATCCGTTTACTTGCATTTGTCTGCATACTGTTATGGATATTGTAAATAAATGCAATATCCTACACCTTTTCTGCAAATGCCTAAAAAATCCACCTTGCTTGGGGATGGACAAGGTCATCTCTCTGTAATCCTTACATGAAGTGTAACACGAGGGCATTGTGAATATATGGCTCAAGGTTTTTTTTAACACTCTAAGCTTTATTCAAAAAACGAAAAGGAATTCCTGAAAAAAGATAATTTGCCGGTTATGATTAGGTGGTATCACCAGGTTCCTTTGAAAGGAACGTACACAGCTCTGAAAGACCATCTCCACAGAGGATCTTGCTTCATTCGCACTTCATACTGACGATTACAGAAGCACAAGTCATAAAATATTCAGGTGGCACTTCTTGTGGGCAGATGCCTTAGTCAATAGATCCTTCAAGGTACTCAAAGCACTTAAAGCATGGACACACTGGAGCTGGAGAGAGCCTACAGACTTAAATTTTGAAAAAGAAAGAGGAGATATGATATGCTTTTAGAGACCTAAGGACATTAAGAACTGGTATGTTGAGAGACGTGCGGACTATTAATCACGCGTGGCATGGTCCTCTTTTCTGAAATCTCTTTTAGTTAAAAGCACATCAACTTTTATCTTGGATTCATCAGCCTTTCTTCATAGCTGCAGATGGATCTAAAAAATAGATCCCTGCAGGGTGTTTCTGAAGTCCCACTGTTGCAAAATGTCACTGATCATTTTTCAGCTCAGTAATATTTCATCCTCTAAAGCACAGGGCACAAGGGACCCTGATTTGGATGCCACCCATCACAGGGGACACCATGGGCAATTCCA
>JAODJX010000047.1:10808166-10823166 GCA_026776945.1 Isichthys henryi
AAAGTTATAAAGTTTATAGTTATAAAGAATGATAAACAGAAGAGTACAAAATGCAGAACTGCCTCCAATTTGCCCTTAAAAGTAAAAGCATCCTGAAAAGTATCGATTATAAAAAACCCCCCTCCGTCCCAAAAAAGCTTATTTGAATCCACGGGTTGCAGGTGCTGCGGCCCTCATGTCACCTCGAGACAGTCGTTGAAGAGGAAGAGCGTGACGTGTTCCCCGCGATCGCAGGGGTGTTCACCCAGTGCGATGGTCTCCATCCTGTGGACCAGAGTTCGATGAGAAGACAGAAGGTTGGCCTGGGCAGGGAGAGTGAGATTAACAGAGGATTTAGAAAGTCACCATTAGTGACAACAGAAATACAAACCAGTGTAAGGAGTCCTTAATTACTTCAAAGCTATAATGCGCAGGTAGCATCGTTCACGGCTGCACCGTCATCATTGGGGGGGGTCACCCATCCTCCCGATTGGCCCGGCATACACAGCGAGAAGGCGCCCCCACCCGGATCACCGTGGAGATGCCCATGCCAGCGGCGTGAGAGAGCCATAAGTCTCTGAGCAGATAAGCCAGAGTGTCGCTCAAATGCGGGACACACGGGGGTGGGGGGGGTGCGTAGGTGGGGTCCGGTGTGGGAGGCTCCCCAAAGGGAGATTTAAGTACTCCGCCGCAGCGGGTGAGACAGTATATCACCACGTTTGTGTTGTGGCTCAAACGTATGGAAAAATGGAAGAACACACACACAGCAATTCCACAGGGTAATAAAACGCTCACCGGACAGCCATCAACTTCGTATACTACGTCGAAGATCTGTTTCTGTCCTTCCGTTTTCCTCTTATCCTCGTTAATGTGCCTTAAAAAAAAAAAAAAAACACACACACACACACACACACACACACACACACACACACGTTGGTCTACCTATCTAAATGGAGACCTCCCAATAATTTCTATGGGGAAAAACCCTAATTCCAACAGCGACAACGTTAACCCTCCCCAGCCCTAACCATAACCAAACAAAACACAACATTTTTGACACACACACACACGTCTTTGCACTGATGCACTGAATAGCTTAATACAGATAAAAAGTAACCACTACTTACGTCATAACTTCCTTGAGCGACTCGATAGCTTTTCCCAGAGTCACTTTATCAGGGTCACCGTCTGATGTGTGCTTTCTTATATCTGGGGGGAGTGGGGGTTAACTATTAATCACTAAATTGGGATCCCACCTAAACACACGGCGGAAGCAGAGAGGAGGCCGTTCCTCCGGACCGCGGTGCAGCACCTTACCGTTCAGCAGCAGGGCAATGCTTGGTAGACGCTGCACGGGCCGGATCAGCAGCTCCACCAGCGTCTGCCGGCCGCATTCGGCTTTCGCCTGGTTGATCTGCGACACACAAAGCAGCAGTGCAACCAACGCAGTTCTCGCACAAGCAGGTGAGCGAAAATCAGTACGTTCTAGACCTTTAAACGGCACACAGGCCAGCAAAGCTGCAAAACCTCAAGCAATTTCCCCATACAGGAGGGGGCTGCTGTCCTGAGGAGCATGACTCCCTTAGGGCTGATTCCATAGTGGCCGAGAAGCACGGGTGTGAAATGCTAGTTTAAAGGGGGAAAAAAAAAAAAAAAACCACCCCCCCCCTACACACTCACCCATTATTGTACGTTACCGCCAGCCACCAATGCTTCCTAAGACATTTAATAAGCTGGATTTTTAATGGTTCATCATCTGTCATGGCTCCCCATCTCTTTGGGGACATTTCCCCCCCTTCCCCTAAGCCGTGTAACAAATCATAGGTTTTAAAAAATAAAAAAAAAAAATTTTTTTTTTTTTAATTCTGTATAATTTTAAAGACTTGAACAAGATTTTGAACTAAAAACTTAGGCTGCATTATATCTACACATATCCATTACAAAAATAACGTTACTTTCACATTATGCAAGAAAACTCAGCAACTTCTAATTTGAATGTGGCTGCCATAGCCTGGCAGGAACTGACCCACGGGGAATTAGAAAAAACCCGCAAGCTGATTATCCGCAAGCGAACAAAAGTGAGAGAGTTGTACCATGTGCATGAGCATATTGAAAAATGGGCAGCACTTTTTGCCAGTAAAAATTCTGCCGTTGGATTTGGACCCCATTCACGGCAAAGTTTTGCAGGCAGCAAGACTGACTGCCGTCCCTTTCTGAACAGGCATTTTTTTTTTGGTCAAAGGGCTGAACACTCGTAGGACCCCACCAAGGGAGAGGGCCTACCTTCAGGAATGCATGGAACCTCGGTTTCGTCTTTTCGCATCTCACTATAGTGTCCTTGCTCATTTCCAAGAAGTTTATAAACTGGGGGTAGGCCCTTATCAGGTCTTTGGACTGTAACACACAAACACACATTTTAGCATCTGTATGGAAGAAAAGTTCAGGAACTGTATGCACTGGCAGGCTGCCACACTTACATATTTCAGAATCACATTCCCGACGCTTCTGTCTTCTGACCAGTTCATCACAAGATCCTCCAAATCAGCCTACAAATTATGGCAATTTATCATTCAAAAAAACACACACACACACACACACACACACACACACACACACACACACACACACACACGAGAATACAGACAGATGGTCCATGCACTGAAAAAAATGTAACTAAAAATACAATTAGATTTTTACCTTTATTCTTGTGTGAACTTCATATATATCAGGAATGCTGCCAAAAATAGTCTTTATCTCTTCCGGGGCGAGAATAGGACCACCGACGAGTCCTCCTTTCTCTAGAGGGTGTTTGAACAGCTTTTTTTTTTAAAAACAAAAAAAAAAAAAAAGTGGTGACCCTACAATATTGGCTGATACAATGACTTCATGGTTATTCATTTATAAACACAACAGGAGAGGCATCTAGGAAGCTAATAGCATTTAAATTAGTGGAGGGGAAAGACTCCAGAAATAGGACCAAAGGGTTGAGGGGGAGGAGCCTTGATAGCAGAAGAATCATGTGACATCCAAACCAATCATGTGCAGGTATAACTGAAGAGAAGGCAGTGTGGGACGGACCTGTAGGACGGTTGTGAGGATGTCCACGTAGTTGCTCTCGGTCTGGTACAGCTCCCTTGAGACCTGCCACCGGGCAGACAACTTTGGAGGGGGCACAGTACATTTTGATGGCTTCTGATTCTCTGTGAGGGCCCCACCCAAACCACCAAGTGGGGGGGGAGAAGGGAAGAAAGAAAAAAAAAAAAATTTGTACTGTATTCATGTCTTTGTGGTGACTGTCCAATCATTTCTATGGGCATAACCCTAACCCCCACAATGACAACCTTAACTCCCACCCAGCCCTAACCTTAACCATAAGTAACCAAATAAAATGCAAGAATTTTGGTATTTTTAGTTTGATTGCAGGGACAGATTTTTATAAAATTGAGTTTCTCCTTGCGGGGACTGAAAAATTATACCCACGATGTCAAAATACCAGGTTTTTATCACATTGTGGGGACATTTGGTCCTCACAATGCAATATAGACAGACAGACACACACACACACAAATGCATAAGCAAATACTAGCCATTCACTCATTCATGCAGAACGTAATCTGACACCTTAAACCCTTTGCGTTACATAAACCGCGGGACACGAAGTAACAAACTGCGGGTCTCATGGCGCTGACAGGGCATCACTCCTGTTATTATTTGCAAGTCATTACCAAAGCAGGAAAAGTCCTGCATCTGCTCTTCCAGGTGTAAATGAGTTGCTAATTAAAAGGATCTCAAAAGTCAACCTGAGCTCATAGCCCCGGGGCGGGTGGGGGGCTAGGAGAGTATAAATGACTGCACGGCTCGACTAACCGACTTCACATAAACACAGCGATAAGGAAGGAAATATCAGAGTCACTGAACTGGGCTTAGAAAGTTAGGATGCATTCCTCAGTCTTAACTGACCCCCAGAATTACAGCACGGCGTTATAAAAGCTGTTGATTAACACATCGTCTCTTTCGGCCATCAAGGCTAACCCTTCCTCAACCCGCTCTACGGGAGGCTCTGTTAGCAAAAGCCCTCGATCAAAGCCTCCCGAGATGCCTCCGGGCTAAAGAGCCCATGGTGGGGATCGACCGAGCCGCTCCTACCAGCCGACCGTTGGCACGTATCATGGACCAGAAGCATGATCTCTTCCACCTCTCTACCTGCTGGGATTTTTAAGGCACTTCCATCAAGCAGCAGGAGTAGGCTGGCCCACTGTGACTACGCACACTGAGATCAGCAGGGAACAGCAAGCCATGCCTCTCACTGAAGGCCTGCTCGGGGCAACCACTCAACTCAAACTCCAGAGGATACACAAGAGCCCCCAGATCGCCTTTCCGTCACGTTCATCGTGAAAGTCTAAAGTGGTAAGACACTGGGGGGGCTGGAGATAAGACAGTTGAGAGGGCAGCACCTACCACCAGGAGACCTGGCTGACTCGGGGGCGTCGGACACGTCCTGCAGCAGGCCTACGGGTCCCGCGTGGTCAGCGGATGGCCGCTTGCACGGTGGGAAGGATGGCATCTCCGTCTCCTTGGTCAGCTGGGCCAGGGTGTCCTTGAGCCGGCGTTTCTTGCGGGGGCAGCCAGGTACGGAAAGCGAGAGCAGGGACACTGCCTTCTTCATGGTGGGACCATCAGGCTGCGAGGAAGAGACCCGTCCAGCTAAACTGACCAGTCTGTGCGGCTGACATCGCTCCAAGATGAACCTGGAGACTGCCCGTTTGTGTAATTCCTGAAAACACCTGAAGCACACGCACCACACCCCCCTGACCTGGTTGGCATCAATCCCAGCATGCCACCTGCTCGCCACCTTTCAAATTGCTTCACCTCCCCCGATACTAATTATGCAGCTAACGGCATTATCTCAAGGGTTTGCACCTGCAAGGGTTTCAAGCAGAAAGACCTTAAAAATGCACGGTGTTTGCAGGTGGAGGTCGCACCTTCTCGTAGAAATACATGGATTCACCAGCTCTGGCGTCCATCTGGATGCTTCCCCAGAACCACTGGGCCGGGGGGGAGGAAGGTTGCATGTTAGCATCTCGAGCCGAGTCTCCGGGAATGTTGGAGTGACGACATCGCGGCAAAGCTGGGTGAAGGATTCACCTCCTGCTTCACGACATACAGCTTCTTCAGCGGCTCGAACGGGAGCTCCTTAACGGTGTTCTCCTCCACAACCACGTGGGTGCAGCGCTCGTCACCGACCTCCATGTGATGACCGCCTTGGCAAGAAAAGGATAGCGAACGTTCCATCAGAGATGCATCAAAATTGGGCACTTCCTTAAAAGGCAAAAAAATGGCAGAGAGGCATTATGCAAAATCAAAATGGAGTGAAATGTTGACTTAGGCAATGCTAGTACTCAAAGGCTCAAAGGTGTTACTTTGCATTGCAGCAGTCATATCATTACTTAGAGCATAAGTTACCACACCTGGAGACTCAGGTGAAAAATCAGTCTTTACTTGAAAGGTTACTCAGGACTGAAAAGGCCGAAGGCTCCGATTCCCCCACGCATCTGATGTTTTCTGGAGAACGTCACATAGGCCTACCATGCTTTAGAGTCCTCTCCTCCATGTTGGTCTTCTCCTCCTCAGAGAAGCCCAGGAAACTTAGAACACAGTCTTGAAAAGGGGGGACTTTGAACTTGGAGCGAAAGTCGTCGTCGTCGGCATTGAATTCACTTTCAGACGACCGGGAGCAGTTTTGGGGAAGGAATTAGCAAATGAGAAACCTAAAGTTTAGCTTCTAAAAAAAAATGGGAAATGCAAGAAGCCCCGAGATAGGGCTGTCGGTACCCCGGTGGCAGGACCTGGTACTTACACGTCGTTTCGCTGCTCCCAGGCTGCACGGATCCAGGCCGGGGTGAGGATCGGGGTGCCCATGCACATGGCCAGCTGCCAGGAAAAGAAGAAAAACAGGGACAAGCCGAGTCTTGTTTAAAAAACCCCAGAAAGATGAACTTCCACGGTGGAAAAAAATTGAGAATTAGACAGCGAGTCCAGAACGGCCCCGTAACACCTTTTTCGAAACCAAAAGACACCTCCCAGAGGGGAAGCAGGGCTATTACCTATCAGGATGAGAAAAGTCGGCAAGAGACAGAAACCCTGCTGCACGCCGGCGTCTTCATGACGACCATGAGCCGGCATTGTCATGACGACCACAACAACCACTCACCCTGTACTTCTCCCCGTGGGTGGAGCATGCGACCAGGTGGGTCACTTTGGAACTGAAGTCCTTCCGAATGGTTCCTCCCATGTGATGGACCAGGCTCACCAGATCCACCTGTGCAGAGTGGGTGTCCAATAGGGCTCCTTTCATGTACAATCGCCCCCCCAGATTACAAATAAAGCTTCATTATGCTTGTCGGGACTTCAGTAAAAATGTCTGCACAATTTCATTGCAGTTTAAAGAGTCTAATTTGCAGAGAACTAAAAACAAAATCAATAAAGAGGAAATGTACAAATTTAACCAAGTTCATCATCTCAATCCTTCGATTTGTGTACCATAATAATCCTAAACCGTGCATCTATTTAAAAAAGAAAAAAATAACTTGTCTTTTTAAATGGCTCCCTTGAAGCACTTCACATGCACTCAGGGGGACTGGGGGCGACTGCAGAAGGTCCGAAACACTGGACTGGTGCGATCGTGTTGCCCGGACCGTACTCACGACTTCGTCCTTCTTGCGGAAGCCGGTGAAGCAGAGCGAGAGGTTCAGCATGGTGGGCGAATAGAGCGGGCGTGAGCTGAAGGGCAGGGGCTGCAACACAGAGAGGAGGGCTGATGTGGCACAATGTGGCCCCAGCACTGAGACCACCTGACCCTAACCCCCTATTCATCTATCTGCCACCTGAAAGACTTTCCTGCAATGCTAACTATCCTATTTCTGACCTATAATTTAAAATATAGAAGCATCACTTCAAAAATATGCAGTTACACCCTATCCACTGCCCCCCCCCCATTAGCAAACAAGGATTTGTGAATCCCACTGGAAAATCCAAAAGAACATCTAGCTCATGGAAGTTCTACTTGAGCAAAAACGTCCAGAGAGCATAAAGAAAAAATGTCTGGTTATCTCCTTGAACCAATCAGATTGTAGAGGGGGGTTCAAACAACTACAGGTGAAACCAACCAGATGTCTTGGTTCTACCTACTAGTTGCATGGACCCACCTCCTCTACAATCTGATTGGTTCTCCCTCTGAACAAAATCATTGTTCCTTCTGCTCTCAGAACATTTTTGTGCAAGTATAAGTCACACAACCTGGCTGGGTGGCTGCTCAAATCGAGTCACAGCTAAAGTTTTCCAGCACAATTAAAGCAGGCAGCTCAACATCAGCATTCTAGCCCCATCATAATGTTCTGATCCAAATAGACATTTTTTTTTGTTAGCCAAGCTGAACAGGTGCACCATTTAAGAGAGAGAGAGACCCCTGATGTAACTGATATGCTTCGCTGGAACAATCTGAAGAAAACTTTGGAATCAATTAAGCTGCAGTGAAATTTGTTCAGCTACCAGATGATCAAAAGGCAAAAAGTAGGTAGCGATCGCCACACCGCCCCTCATAATTGCTCAACCAGCACAGAACCTGATGCTCGTCGTAGTCGGCACGAGGTACAAGGCAGCGTGCCGTGCTGGATGGGGCTTCGGTGCATCACAGCGCATATAAACACCACAGGTAACTCAGAGATGCCAACCGTGCGTTTCTGAACCGTGGGAGAGGAGCCGGGGTATCCAGCAGGAAGCCAAGCAAACTCCACACAGGCAGGAAGTGCAGGAAGCGAAGTCCCAGCTTTCAAGACGTGAAGCCACAGAGCCACCATGTTACCCTATCTGATCCAAATAGCTACAAGCAGTGCTTCAAGTAGGGAAAATCAAGTACGAATACTCCCCTTGTTATTCAGTAGTGCCGGTTCTCAATAACTGACAACCACGACCAATTAAATCAAAGGGTGAAGTCTTCACCTGGGCGTTAAATCACCCCAAGCTACATCATCCCCCCCCCATCAGCACCTCCCCTCTAGAAGCCTGTACAGATCACTGATTCCTGGTACTGTGCCAGTACTGAGTCCTGATCAGTATTAGCCCCATCAATCCCCGAGTACAAGACGTAGGATTCTTACCTCCTCTCTAGCTGCACAGTGGAGGACGACCGGGGGACCCACTATCCGGTGGTCGTTCTTGTACAAATAGTCAAAGTCGAGGCACTTGAAGTCACGCAGCACGAACACGGTCTCAAACTCGGCGCTCTCGCCATCGCCAAACTCCTTGACATTGTCCGTCTTGAGATAGGGCCCATTAATGGCCTGTGCAGACATTAGCATTAAAGTAAGATGGGGGCGGGGGAGGGAAGAAGCTGACTGTGCACTGCTCTGCATCAGAAAACGCAGCACCAGCCTTGCCCCGTGGGCCCAAACATTCCAGTTGAGTGCAGCCACTTCCCAAGGTTGCTGAACAGCAGGGAGGGTACAACTTACTCTAAGCATCTCATGAATGCAGACTAGCTGCTTCCCACCCGGACTCACATTTCCTGAGCGGCTTCTTCAGAGCGGCAGCGTCTCAAAACAGAGGTCAGGCATTCTAGTGCCGTTACGAGAGATAAGATTCTCAAAAGGCATCATGCCGCGTGAAACCGGCCCCCGATTAAGGCATCTTAACGAGCAGGGCTCTGGCGTTAGGGAGAGGGCTGGGGATTAGAGAGCGGCCTACCATATTAACGATGGATTTGATCAGCTTCTCGCCGGATCCGCTCCCCGGTCCGTCGCTATTAATCTTCACCACGGGGACCTCCATTATCTGGATGTCCTGTAGAGACCAAGGATTAACAACACTGCTTCAATTCCCAAGCAGCCCCCCCATCTAATTAAATAAAATACATAAATTGTCAAATATGCAAAGTGAAAAGAATTATATAAAAACATGAAGTTCAACACCATTGATGGCCGAACGCCAAAATATTTCGCCGAAAGTCTTCATGCTCTCAACATCTCAATCACGTCCATGTCAATATTTGCTTTTGTTATACACAAGGTAGACGTGTTCCGGCGTATTACGTGGAAAGAAATCTGTAGTTTACGCATCACATGCAAGTAAATAGCAGCAGCATTTAAGCAAGGCTCAGTTTCACTTGGGGGGGGGGGGGTGTATTATATTGCATCCTTTGATTCGATTTAAGATAAAGGATCAACAAAGTTCAATAAGGGGGGGAGGGGGTTGTCCACTAGCAAAACTGCATAAATAAAATAAAAAGAAAAGCGTAAGTAAATAAAGCAGAAGTGTCGCTACGACACTGGTGGTACAATGGAGGCAGAGCAGAAGGTGTGTAATTAGTGCCAGTGCCCTCATTACGCGTGTAATCATGAGTACTGCCCTCAGGGGAATAAGGCAACCCCTGCTTTAATTTGCTGTCATTATGGACATATTTGATTGGTCAAATATCAGGGCTGGACAGCCCTGCTTAAACCTATCAGAGCGTAGAATGCCTGGCCCTCAGCACTACAGTCAAACAGCGGGAAACATCCACCCTACAGTCAAACTCCCCCTGGCACAGTCAGCTCAATTCCAGTTATTATAAAGTGGTGCCCTTTCCAAAATGCCGGTCCCCTAATCTCTCTCGTTTGCCTCTAAACCAGGCTTCCACAACTCCAGTCCTGCAGGACCGAAATCCAACACAGAGTGCAGATTTCCCTGCTCAAACACAGCTGCTAAACCTGGCAATTGGTCAATTTAAGAGCCGTCTCAGCAGGGAAATCAAACTGCGCTGGACTCCGGTCCTCCAGGCCTGGGACTGAAGAACGCAGCTCTAAAGAATCACATCAGCAAAAAAAAAAAAAAAAAAAAAGGGTTAATAAAATTAAAATTAATTTTAAAAATGTGAAAAGCAAATACAGATTTTTAAGAGAACAGGAAACAATGGATCTCCTATGCTTCACCTACAGAAATCTGCCCATAAACACATTATAAATACCACACACTTGTTTGTACTCGACTGCCCCCCCCCGCCGAATGAAATGCTCAATACACACACATTGCAATTTCTCAAATAGCTTTTCCAAGGACCTTTTGAAGTGATTACCTACTGCATGATGGCAGTGTTCGATGCTATGTGCTCATTTACAAACATCTGAATTAACGGTGTGTTGACAGCGTACCTGCAAGAGGGGCATCTGCCCTCTTATATAAATGCATAGAGTCAAGGGGCACACAATGCATGTTACACTAAACAGTGCGCACAATCAGCGACTCGCCTGGATCATACCTTCACTGCTCTCAGCAGTTTCTCATCACCTCCTGCTTCTCCAACAAGGACAATTCTGGCAACTTGTGGCAAAACATCTAGAAAACAGATCAGAACACTGAAGACTGGATGAATAAAGAGTGAATGTTACAACAGGGCTTACAACACACATCTAGCCTGACACGCTTTCAGACTCTCACGCCAGAAATCTTACAGCAAGTCTATATTATTCCATTACAAACCTAAAATTTGTTGCAACAAGTGTTGGGACGGTCCGCAAACCCTACAGACTTCGCAAGGTAATAAAACTCGTACATACATGTAAATTCATGTGCATGTGTGCAGATTTGTCTCGAATTGAAAATCTCACGCAAGCCAGCTGACCTAAGTAGGCAACCCTGGTTACAAATATCTAGATGCTTGGATAAAAACATCACTGGTTTCTTCTTTAAGATCCAGCTTAAGAAGGCCTGACTTATTCCCAGTAACTATTTCACTTACATTCAGCATCTTCCGGTGACAAGACCAGAAACAAATTCTCTCTGGATGTTTCGGTCATCCTTGAGTCATAGACCGAGGAATCGGCCAGCAGATGCTGGGGTATGCCCAGAGTCCCACGACAAACGACAGCCATGGCTGAGTCCCTGCACTGGGGTGTCAGCCTTCTTCAGTAACACAAAATAGCCTTGGTCATCAAAGAGCATTAATTCAATCATGTCAAAGAGTCCCTCTTTTTCGGGAAGAAAAAAATCTTTGTGACTGAATTATCCCGCTACTAAGTTTTGCAAAATAAACACTTTTGTTCAGACACGCGCTGCCCTGCATTTCTGAGCAATTCGTGTCAAATAAAGGAAGACAAATGCTTGCACAAATGTGTTTTAATTTTACATTGTCGTTTATTTAAACAGCTTTTAAGACAAAACACACACACCTACCAGCAAACTGGAGCAAAACGATGATCAGATCTAAATCCGCTCAAACTGAAAAGGAGTAATAAAACACAAACATTATGCTGTATTATGTTTCATTGTTGCACTGGGCGCGATTAAATATTTATGTACGTACGAATTAAAAAACTTAGGTATAGAAAAAAATATTACCAGACTGACGAAGGAAATCGCATTTACTACATACAAAGTTTAGAAAACTGTATCCCAAATAGTTAAAACACACGCGCTCTTCCTAACACATGGTGCACACCGGGGTGGGCAGTAAAAGTGTGAGCTTGTAGTACACTTATATATGCTTATTTTAAGACAAAAAGCCAAGGAAGTGAAGGTTTTGGTACTGGTAAAAGAGGGAAAGGAGCTCCCGAAGCAGTGCTGCAGACACCGGCGTGCAATAAGCCTTTCTCTGCGCCATTATTTGTCTTGAAAACAACTGAAGTGAGAACTTTTTAAATGTTTCGAACGTATCCGCTCAAATAACAACTCACCAAAACACCGGACCTATAAAAAGCAGTCAGGATCCATCCATAAAGCAACCACTCAACCAAAATTACTAATTCTGAATTAAAAGGCGTCTCGTAGAGCCTGGCAGCTTTTTAAACCCACGCCGAGGAAGCCGAGCCGCAGTCGTGCGTACGAGCGGCCGACGTGACCCGGTTAAAGAGCAGGCTGTGCAATCAGACGCTCAGTCGCCTGTCATTTTCCGCAGCAACATTGCAAAGCAGCACAGCCATCGGGCTCGCAGCGCCATCGGAGAAGCGGCGGCGCGCCGTACGCAAGTAGCGCGGCTTTTATGCTCATGCGACTGATGCCTCCCGCAGCGCTACGCATCCTTCGTAGTGATAGCGACGCTCTTTGCGAAGTCGTCATAATCACTTTTACTTAATTTTATTTATCATTTATTTTACCAGGAAGGTTCCATTGAGATACAATATCTCTTCTCCTAGGAAGTCCTGCCCAAGAATTTTCGTTTACGTGAATGCATTATAAAGCTTACTTATTCGAAAAAAAAGCTTTAGTTTCGTAAAGTGTGCGATTTTTGTCTTCTCCGCCCCTCTTTAACCCATGTGTGATATGAAGAGCTGCGACTTACATAATGTTATCATGAGGGTTGCCAGCTCCCACGCATCTGTCGTGACTGTCAAGCTCACGTAAGAAATCTTACCTCAAATCGCCATTATTACATTACAAACCTAAAATTAGCTGCATCAAAAGTGTTGGGGTAGTTTGCAAACCCTGCAGACTATTTACAAAGTAATAAGAGTGTCACATGCATGTAACTGCGTGGGCACGTGTGTGCAGATTTGTCTGGAATTGAAAATCTCACTCCAGCCAGCTGACCAAAGTTGGCACCCTGAATTATACGTATTCACTCTTTCAATCACTTGTTTGCACTGTTAGTGGCTTAAGAAAAAGCAGTCACACGTGTGATGGTTGTAAACTTGACGCGACGGTGCGAGCACCATAAAAGGGCTTTTCTGTTGAACCTTTGAGTATGTCCACAAGTCTATAATTACTCCAGGACATTATCCGGCAGTGTCGGAGGGCAAAATTGCTTGTCAGTCTAGGTAAATATGTCGGCACAGCAAAATTCTGTTGCCGATAGATGGAAAGTAGGTGGTGTAAAATGAATAGATAATAGAATAAAAAATTAATTAGGATACATAGACCTGTGTGATGCGCATAGATCCCCAGTAGCACTCTTAGCCCACCGTAGCTGAAACGTCTTTTTTTTATTATTATTAAATCTTTATATACATTAAATTGAAATCCATGTTTATCATGTTGCAAATCTAAAAAACGACGGTGGTTACTGTAAAATCTACTGTACTGCGAGTATCGCTGTAAGGCGTGTTTTTCTCTGGGTAACATGAATGGATTAGTAGAGGGGGTCAGCATGGGAATGTGATCGGTGACTGTGGTCGTGAGCCTTTAAGTCTACAGATCGTCGTATTCTGAACACTGCAGAACTTCACCGAAAAATACCGTGCACTGTCTTTATGAATGTAAAAACGTAAAAGAGACCAGTGACGTTTCCTATTTAGGACAAAACATGTCGGAAAGGGCTCACCACGTTTAATGACAATAACGATGAGTGTGTGGTCCTCTGAAAAAATTACTTGACCCCCGCATCCAAGGCATGGCACTTTTTAAAACTTATTTACACAGTGGGATGTAATATTGATTTGAATAAAGGGTACAAGGCAAGACCTATTCCGGGATCTGAACTACCAGGCCTGAGAATGAGTCCACACTCTCTGTCCCAGTGGTACCAGTTGCCCCAAAATGAGGATTGATGGGAAAAAGTGGCCTTGTTAAGGGAAATTATACATTACAGCAAGAAAGTGATCAGTTTTATATTCAGGGTGCTTGAAAAAGACGGGATTCCTTTCAATGTGCTTCAGTAAAAGCAGCTGATACCCACATTTCAAGCAGTAGTTTCGGCACAAAACAACTGCTATAAACTACAGTGGGGACAGGTTTAAAACATTATTGCTACCACAATTTCTCACTCATTTTCACTGCCGTATTGGGGAAGGGTGCACCCATTCATTTAGAGGAAGAATTCCAGAACTAAATATTTTTACAATGGGAAAGTGTTTGTTTTAATGTTTTATTCAAACTGGAAAGAGAAAAGCCATAAATCATGAGAAAAACGTTTGTCTTCGAGTGGTTCGGGTTTAGGCAATTTCATCCTTTTCTACATAAAGTAGATGTCTAAGAAGTATGTCATTGCCATGATCTTAAATACTGCAGAGAATAAGAAAAACATCCATTATTGTTAAAAACAACAGGGCAGTAATAGAGCTGTTTTTCTGTAGCCACTGATATAGTCAAACTAAAGAGAACAACCTGGTCAAGATTAATAATACATAGAATCGAGACACAGTTTGAATATAGATACGTTTATTACAAGCAATGGCGACTTCTCACACAACGATGAAAAACTGCTCCTGTATAATTTAAAATATGGAATTCAAAACATTAAAATTTTAATTTAATACTGCATTTATAAAGCTTTGTGTTCGAGAAAGGATGCCACCAAGCAGCTACTGTATTAAACGTTCAGTTTAAAGTGTTCAGTAGGACAGTAATTTTAAAGTCGTTCTTTTGCTTTAAAGCTGACAGCTGAAGTACATTCTGGCCCATCCGGGACCATATTACTGGCACTGAAAATTAGTCCAGCTTTCCTGTCATTCTTGTTACGAGAACGGTATCTTTGTATATAAAATCCAGTCAGCTTTACCAAGTTTAAAATCCACCAACAGCCCACTACCTTTCTAAAAGTTGATTAATAATATATGGCAAAGGTTTCCTATTGCTACTGAGAGTAAAAAAAAAAAAAAGAAAAGTGCCGGTCAGGTCTACTTTCATAATTCTGCCAGTTGACACTGTTGCATGTTCATGTTTTACAGAGCTGGAGAACATGGCAATGCAGGCACAGCTGGGACTTGTAGTCTTAATCTGTAGGCGGCAGTGAGCCATTAATAGGTCACTGGGTTTTGTAGTCCTTAGTAGGGTTTATAAAGGAGCTTAGCAGCTACAGAAGAGCCTTGTGCTTGCAAGTCCCACTTTGTCCAGCAGGGGGACTATGCAGAAGGTAAAACAGGACCTCAAGTTTCACAGGCCAGCCTGGATCCTGCTGCTTATTTCTCATCGGTTTCCTCGGTGTCTGTCAAGGCAGCGCTGCACATGTCACTGAATACATCTAGGGAGAGAAACACATGGGAAGGGCAGTTAAGATGTATACTGGGGCTGTTAGCTTTGTGGTCTCTGCGGAACACTAAAGCTGCTGCGGAAAGT
>JAODJX010000047.1:10823483-10856861 GCA_026776945.1 Isichthys henryi
CGAAGCCTATATGAAAACACAAGCCCCCCCTGAGAGCAGTGACTGCGGAGATTTTCATTCTGCTGTGACAAAACTTCCTGGACTGCAGCCACCAATATAAGCAAAACAAGACAAAACAATGAAACCAAACCAAACAAAACAAAAATAGCAGATAGCGAACAGTCATGCTAAACAGCAGAAAATACATGCTTTGGGGGGGGAAAACAACAGTGTTTTTAGCCTCTTCCCTGCTGTGGATACATTATCCAGAGTCTGCTGAATGGTTATGGAGTATTAGTGAGAAAATACCAATGTCACTGTATTCGTGAAAGTCTCCCAGGATTCTGGGCGGAACCAGACCCGTCTTCTGAGTAACAAGGTTCTTGACTAGCCTAAAACATGAGAAAAATATTCACTTCAGCTGTAATGTGCATATTTTCAGGCATTAACATAATATTTGACCTTGGTTTTCTTTGTAGGATTGAGTGGAAAGTCTTGTACATTTCCCATGTATCAACGATAGCATCCAGTCTTGCTGTGCCAGTGAATCGTCCTCATCGGTCCTAAAGTTAGCTGCACACAACTAACACACATTGGGGCCCCAATGGAGTATATCAGATAGGAAAGCACCGTCTTGTCTTCAAAAGCACTTTAAGGGTACGTGAGTTCATTCATGATCGGTGTGCCTAATAAAGTGGCCACTGAGTGTAAATCTCACACGTGCTTGTAGGACTATCTAGAGCCCTGCAGAATAAAAGCAACACAAAGTTTTGGTGTACTGCACAAGACACCTTACCAGTGAGGCAATAACACATATATAAGTTTAGGATGCAGCTGGAATGTAAAGATGAATCAGCAACGGATCGCGGTTATGTACTGCTACAGACTGCTCATCACTCACTTCCAGAAAATGGAATTATGGGTAACAAGAGACTCACTCCTTCAGCATGCATTTCATTCCCCTCCGTAACACTGCTCCTGGTTACTTACCGGCTGGAATTAGCAGGCTACGTCGCCACCCGCCGAATCGTTTTACTACGGCTTCATCTGAGAACGCACCCCGAAGATGAAAGCCATTCTAAAATGGTTATACGGTGCAAATATGCGCGAGATAATGAAACTCCGCCATATCGGATGCATTAATGTAATTGAGTATTAGCTTCGCAATCAATGTCATGTGACAGCAGAGGCAGACTACTTCACAGACATATTACTTGGAGTGGAGGCTGTTTTCGTTTTGTTAGATGCACGCACTAGGAAGAAAGATCAGTTGAGACACAAATCACAATAGGATATGGTTCAGCAGGACAGTGTCTTGGTGTTGCTATTAATAACATGGACACTGCAAAATTACAGTACCTGGATGTAAAAATAAGCCAATTATCCAGTAAGTATTAACTCTTACGAGCACTCTTTTTTTAAACTTTATCTTTCAATTTATCTTATTACGTATTATCCAGTACAGACTCAAGGTGAGCGAGCTGCTTACCCAGGCAGATTAAATTATAAGGCAGGGGTCACCCTGGACTGAGCTCCAGTCCATCATACAGCACACACATAGTCATACAATATGGGAAATTTAGTGTCACCAATTTATCCGATCTTAGCAAATGCGGATAACTGTGACATTATATAGACCAGTGTTTCCCAATCCGGTCCTCGGGGACCCTCAGAGAGTCCACGTTTTTACCGGGACCAGGGTGGGATCAAAAACATGGACTGGTGGGAGCAAAAGACTGGATTGGGAAATATAGACAAATAAGAGATCACTCATGCACAGAGACTTTGCTTCAGTACATACAGTCCAAATGCTGAGCTTAAAACTGGGCCCGTCTTCCTGTCTCCTACACCTAACGGGCACTTAGTGTCTGAGACTCACCACTGCCCACTGCCCGCCTCCTCCAAGAACTGCACCACATCCCCCGGCCCGACAGTCAGGTACTGGGCTGCCACCGCATTCTCGTACATCATCTGGACCCGAAAATAATCCTCCTGATTGCGGAGAGAGAGAGAGCGTGATGTGGATTGAGGCTTGCGCGTCTTGCTGGCCTCGGGGGGGGGCAGCGTAGAATCATATTTCACGGTAAACGACCCCATTTGATTCTCCAGGCTCCATCGATAAAACGAAATCAGAGCAACTGCTTTGTGATCGGCACAGATTATAACTGAGAATGAGCTGAAGCACCAGAAGAAGAGCAGATGTCCGTCTTTTACTCCCCTTTCTGTCCTTTAATCAGAATCATGTTTATTGGCCAAGGATGTTCTCACACACACAGGGAATTTGTCTCTGGCTCACATGCAGCTCTGAAAAAAAATTACGAGACCACCCTATATTAAAAAAAAAAAGAAAAATCTGCATTTTTAAATCCTGGTTTAATCCTGGTTCTGCTGGCAGAAGGCTACACTGAGCAGCAGGTTGCTTCCAGATTCAAAATTTCTAAAACAGCAGCACACAAGAATGAGGTGCAGGAGGAGACACTGGGAATGACCAGAAACCAGCCAGGTAGATGGCGGAAGCAACTTTCTGATGCCAGAAATGAACGTCCAAACAGTTTCTCATGAATCATAGGAGGACATCAAGTGACCTTCGAAAGGAATGGCAAACATTAAGTGCCAGTGTGATATGAACTGTCCTAGCAGTGTACATCAGGCTCCTAGAAGCAGCACTGAAGTCCCACAAAGCAAGGAAGAAGCCTTTCTTTAACGAGAAACAGGGAAGAACTAGGCTGCAGTTTACAAAAAAATGGAATATTCACAGACGCACACTTATAAATTGAGAAATGAGTGAAACAAAAATCATACTGTGGTCTCAGAATTTTTTCCCAAGCTGTATATAAAAGAGATACATATACAGCTTGACGAAACAAGTTAATAGTCACATATAAATTCACTTGATATCCTGTTTCCAGGTCATCAAGGCTGTGCCTGAGGAACGGTCCCCCTTACTTACGTATTTTCCAACATTCTCCTCCTCGGAGGTGTTCGAGAGCTCCTCAGTGCTCGATCGGATGATCTCCAAGTCCTCCATTTCCAACGATCGCAGGCTTTTGTGGTCCTGTCCTGGAAAAAGACAGGCCCACGGTATTCTGTATGGGTTTAGTGGGTCTGAGAATGTGCCTTCGACAGAACACAGCGATTACGCACATGGAGGCACCGTTGTCAAGGATGTCAGAGTGCTACCTCTGTCACGTTTGATTTCAAGCAGAATATAGAGTAATTGCCAGGAAAATGACTAGTGCAGAGAAAAAATTTGTCTAATCTGTTTTCC
Source organism: Isichthys henryi (assembly GCA_026776945.1). Lineage (NCBI taxonomy): Eukaryota > Metazoa > Chordata > Actinopteri > Osteoglossiformes > Mormyridae > Isichthys > Isichthys henryi. The sequence goes on from JAODJX010000047.1 coordinate 10,826,731, forward strand.
AGTGGTCAGCTTATTAGCTGCCACTGCGTTTAACCTGCCAGTGACTGACAAAGCAAGACAATCCCACCCACCAAGGAACTATGCCTAACAAACTGGGTTTTTAAACTTCACCTGTTGTAAATTATAACTCATAATATCATTCATGCCTTTTATCTCATTTGAATTGCTATGTATTACGCATCCAGTAAATCTTCTTTAGAGAAAGTCCATCGTTATAGATGCTATTTCGATACGTAGCATCAATGCAGAGTATGAATTATCACCAGAGAGCAGAGATAACGTACACCCAGGACACCACTTAGTCATGTGGGCTATCATGTTGTACCTTTAAATCTTAAATGGATGAGGAACCAACACACATAGCAGACTCTGCAAAGAATTTATAGTGCAAAAAATCTATTAAATCCATGTGGTTATCAGAAAGACAAGTTTGCTTTATTACCTACAATGCAATTACAAATCTAACTAAAAACACCAATCGGTAACGGTTCGTGGGGGAAGACAAAGAATTATTTTCTCTCAATTTAAATCATCATCAGCATTCCCAAAACAACGTCCTTTTGCAAGCCCCACGTAAATGTCACCCACATTCCAAATGTCAACTTATCGGAATTTACAATTCATCATTACCGATGACATTCTTTCACGTTGTCACCACTTTTCGGTTTTTTTTATTTGGATTTTTTTTTTTGGAATATTTTATGAGCTTCATTAATTCTGCGAATGTAGAAAAGCCCCTGAATACATCCTCAAGTAGGGTCTGACAACCAGTTCAAACCGCTTTTTTGCACTTTGGGGGTACCCGTTAATGATATCATCTACTTTGAGTGCTTGCAATGGACCAGCAGGTGGCATAGTGATTAAAGTCCTGGACTCATAACCGAAATTTCCTTGAGTGCCAGGAAAGGCAATACTGTCAACCCTCAAGCATGAAGTTTAAACCAAACCGCTTAAATAAAATGGTGCCATTATGCTGATGGATAAACATCTCATTGAAAATGAAGTAATTCACTTTCGATTAAACATTCTTTTGGGAACCCAAGGAAATTGCTCGAAGGAGGTCTTAAAGGAGTCGTGTGCTATTGTACTCCTTAGCCATGATCTCTGAAGTAAAAAAGCCTGCGACAGTCACCGTACACAGGGTGATGTGGCAGCTCCGTGAGTAACATTGTTCCATCATACCTCCAGCATTAGGGTTTGAATCTTGCTCCTACTTTGTGTGTGTGGACTGCAGAAGGAACACAGGGAGACCATGAAAACACCGAAGACATGAGGTACGGTATATCCATGGCACCCACAAAGAGGGTGTGCGTGCCACGCAACAAGCCTTCCGGGGTGTTCCCTTGTCGCTGTGTTTCATGTGATAGACTCCAACCCCCCGATGGGAATGTACCATATACATGCTTGGTCATCGTACGTCACACTAAGACAAAGGTTTTGATGAACATGAGCACAAGACTCAGAGAGTTTATTTCAGATGTCTGTAACGGTACAAGAGAAGCACGACTAAATCCCCCAGTTTTGTCAATTTTATCGCCAACATTTCAAAATACCAGAATAGTATTTCTTTTGAAAAAAACAGAATAATGTCTGAAAGGTACGATGGCATGAAAAATTAGACTCCGCCCAAGCCTATGCTTTATTTATTTTTTACAAATCTGTTATCTGCCCATTGGCCCCAGCAGGCTAGGGGGGTGTTGTGTTTATGTCGTCATTCCAGCTGGACTGTTTGAACAGCACGTCAGGTGGATTGGACCAAGGTGGGGGAAGGAGAAGAGCGGATCCTGACAGGAGGTCGTGGGCGCAGCGGAAAGATCGATGGAGCGTTCGCTAACAAGATCAAGAGCATCGACAGCTGAAGATCACGTCCGAAGTCACCTCCGCAGACCAGTAATTGCAAACATATCCCAGCGCCATCATTTGCCAGGAGTCTCACAAACACACTCGCGTCTCAGTAATAGAGATGTACAGAATATTCAATAAACACGAAGCTAAACAGGCCGATATTCCTATTAACACCACACTATCAGACAGTAAGAGGTGCCCATGAATCAAAGTAATAAAGCGAAACCGCATCAGAGCCGTAAAATCAATTTTCCGTTAGCAGCAAAAGAGATATTTTCGGAATTACCCCATGCCATTTCCATGTATTACTAGTCTATTGTTTTTTTATTTTTATTTTAATTTATTACGGAAATGACCAGGGAAGCTATAGCATGCAAAAAAGTGACACAGGATTCACTGGGTTTCATTTTAGCACTGGTTTGGGTCACCTCACACTGCTGTCCGAAACACTACCAACAGGGGGAGAGAGAGAGCGTATCTAGCATATAGAGTTCCTTTAAAAATGGTCTGAACAGACATCACACCTTAGACATACTGATTTAAGGGAGGTGGATGAGGGAGTATCGGGAGGTGGCAATGCCAACTATAAAGTTGTCTAAGTAACATTCCTGCAGTAGATCATTTTTAATTTTCTGCGGACAGATTTCCAGGACATTGTCCATCATTCACTGCTGTCAATTTGCGGGAAACTGCCAGGACGTCCGGGAGAGGTGAGATGTCTCTGTAAACGGGTAACTTCTAAAAGATTCCTGCAGGCATACTATAGGAGAGGACCAGGGGTGTTGTGCCAATAAATTTAGGAAGGCACGTGCCTACCCAATATTTTGTAAAAATGTAACATATTATTTTTTCACACAACCAGTACATTGACTGTGAATAACATGTTATTAAACTTGCAGTCAGGGTAATTTGGCCAAAGATCACATCTCTCCTTCAGATCACATCTCTTAATCCCCTCCCCCCATCCCTCATCATTCCCATCTCTTACTGAGAACCATACACATCATCAACAACGTTCACGAGTCACATCTCAGCCGCAGTAAACAAGGTTAGCTATCTGTTTACAATTGCTAGCTGAGTAAAGGTGCTACTGTATGTATAAGAAGGCACCTGAATTGTTTGTGTGGTTGTCGTCTCACAGACATATGCCACATTAGCCTAAAATTGTCAAGATATCAAACACATCTGCTCCGGTATCCATGTAATCAATGAGCTAGCACAGTCGTCCTGCACAGCATTACCAACTTGTGTTAATCTTAGTTAGCTAACGTTAGCCAGCAAGGTACATCAGCAAGATTGATCAGATCATCTCGGTTTCTTAGTTTTGCCTGTACAAAGCTAGCAAATTCTGTCCTTCAGTATTTGATAGCTAGCCAAAACCAACAACTTTTTCCGTTAGCAGCAAACAGCTTTCCATCTTTCCATCTCCATGTCACATATTTTGACCAACTAGCAAGCGATTTTCTGGCTGATGTTTAGCTAGTCATCTAGGCAAAAGTATTGCTACTGCTTAACTAATTTCTAGATCACCTGACAATGCACTCCACCAACTGTAGAGAGTTATACTTACACAGGGTGCTTTTAACTACTAATTTATGAACCAGTTGGTTTCGGTGCATGTATAACTGCCCAGATGCCTCTTTTCTTTCTTCCAATCTGATTGTAATATGGTCCCTTTACACAGGACACATACAGAATTAGACAGCAGTTACCCATTTCTTGCTATTGCTGAATATACGACCATCATCATGTCACGTGACTTTTTTCTGTTACTGTATTCTTTCCAAAATGGAAGAATGAAGCAGACTAAGTGAGAGGCATTTCTCAAGAGTGAAACCACAAGACAAGATGCAGATCAAACAGACAGGACAGGACAGTGCGTATGTGTGGTTTTGAAGTGGTGCCTTGCCACAAATTTGGTTTTCAAGACGCCCCTGGAGAAGATCAAAGATAACTAGAATTTTGTCCTGTATATGTACGGCAGTTAGCTTCAAGACTGAAGGGTTTATTTGTGATGTGCAAAGTAAACTGCCAGTTCTATTATACAATGGAAAGTCTTACTCTACGTGTCCTTCTGCTAAACACAAGTTAACACAAAACACAGGTAAGAAGTACAGAATAAGGTGCAAGTACAGTAGCACCATATATAAAATTCATATTATCACAATAAACAACCAACTGTAAACAGAGAAGAGAGGTTGGTTTGGACTGCTGGCTAGTCCTATGTGGCAGGTTTGTACAGAAGCACAAAAGGACCTACAGCGCACGACTAACCTCGCGGTGCTGCCAGAAAACCGAAAACCAAAACACTGATCTTCTCTCATTCCTGCTAAGCAGCGAGGTGAGTGAACTTTCAACTTGCGGACAGAGCGGTTTCACACTGTATAATGAGAAAGCTTTGTTTGAAGCTGCTCATGATTCTAAAGTTCAAAATAAAAGTATGGCATAGTGGAAATTGCATTTCAAGGTGGGGACAGGATCACACACTATGGGAAGCACAGAGAGATCGGTTCAGCTAAAATCATGTGTTTTTTTTTTTGGGTGGCAGAACTCACAGGAAGGCTGTGCGCATGCAGAGAAAGCAGGAATACAAAGTCCTGTCCACCAAACCACTGTGCCAGATCGACAAAACACTCTCCTAATGAGCAGTGACAGCAAACCAAGGCTGGCTAGATGAGCCATCGATGGCCCTGCCCACCTGTGTGCGTGTGTCTCCGGCGCGGCAGCTCACCGAGCTGCCATTCGCCCCCTGGACCGCGGCCCTTCCCACAGCCTCCAGGTTCGGACCTAGAGGGCACCAGCTTCCGCGAGGTCGCCTTCCTTGTGGCTCTGCTAAGGGGTCAGGAAAAAGAGGAGGAAGGAGACTGGGTTCAGGGGACACAACTCACTGCATCGGTGTCCCACCCTCCACTGACAGGAAGAACGAGTGACCTGTCACTTAAAAATGATCCAACACCTCTACTTCTTTGGCAGGGGGGGAACACTGTACCTCACAATGGACACATTCAGCAGTGGGGGGTATATGTGGTCGGTCACCCTTTGGTGCAGCTGTCTGGCCTCTGCGGATGAAACAAAAGATCCCGTTACTATGAGATGATAACGGGCAGATGGGGAGAGGACACACCCAGCGTGTGAATACCCGACAGATCGTAGGAACGCCTTTGTGTCTGAGAATCCACACACTGGCTATGACACTGATGTGCCTCATGTCAGGAAGTACAAGGCACAAGGTAGGAGTAGACCACAGATGGGATGCTAGCCCACTGCAGTGCAGCAGTAGTAGACCATAGACGGGATGCTAGCCCACTGCAGTGCAGCAGGAGTAGACCATAGAGGGGATGCTAGCCCACTGCAGTGCAGCAGGAGTAGACCATAGACGGGATGCTAGCCCACTGCAGTGCAACAGTAGTAGACCATGGACGGGATGCTAGCCCGCTGCAGTGCAGCAGTAGTAGACCATGGACGGGATGCTAGCCCGCTGCAGTGCAGCAGTAGTAGACCATGGACGGGATGCTAGCCCGCTGCAGTGCAGCAGTATTAGACCATAGACGAGATGCTAGCCCACTGCAGTGCAGACGCAGACAATCATACTCTATGGACAACTCAAAGACATCAATTAGCCTACATGACACAGGTAAGCTCCACATACATAGCGAGCAAAGCAGAGGCTAGCATATTGTACCCCTGACTTCTGTTGCCAATACAGTTTAAATATCAAGATGAATAAAGTAGTAAAGAAAGAACACACACACAGATTTGTAATTATATCTTTGTGGGGATTCTCCATTCATTTATATGGGGAAAACTCCCAACATGACAACATGGGTGGGACATTTGCCCCCCACAATGTAACATAAATCTAATCCACACAACCACACACAGAATGGGAAAAAAAAACAGTATCAAGCCTGCTAATTAGAAATACAAAGTTGGAAAGTAATAATGCATTTCGCAGATGTACAAACCCAACAAAAGGGAAAAATTAAGCGAACACAGGGTCTTGATCAATAACACGAAGTGAGCTGCTTCTTAGGAGCTGAGGGGGGGTTGTGAAAAGTGGAAGGACTTATCAAAGAATATTAAATTACAAAAAAATTGAACCGTTCTTTAGAGAGCGACATTGACGGAGTAAATTGGCCTGATAGACGCAGAGCAGCTATCTGAATTATTCATCTGCGGCTCGGGACACCCCCCCACAAAATGAAAGCCATCTTTTAAATCTGTCAACCAGGAATTAGTCACAGTGCACAAATGTTTCTGCTGCTTTTACTAAAGGAACAACAAGAAGTGTAATCTGTGCCGCGCTTCCTTAACAATTCCGGGGAAAGCTCAACATGCAATCTACAAAGAGGAGTAATTGGTAAACAGCGGCGGATTTGCACCAGTGGACCTGACAGCAGCACAGGTAATATTGCAGTGCAGCAGTAAGATAATCCATGGGGGAATCACGGGGAAAGTGAATTCCGATGAACGGAACGTAAAGCGTGCAGTGATGCTGACTAACGTGTCAAGACACAGATTTTCAAAGTGCAAAGTGAAGCCCTTTATCTGTAAAAGGCTCCTGAGGAAGACCCTCTTGTAGGGGAGAGTACGTCTGGCAGGGTGAAGATGAGACCTACCTCTACAGGCCTCCAGTTGTTCTGTCAATACCTTCCTCATCTCCGACACCCACATGTTCTTCATGTCTGTGGAAGGGGCCTAAAAGCAGAGCAAGAGACTCATTTACCATTTTGCCACTGCCCAAGGCGACAGGCTGCTGCCAGCCTGACGCCCACTTTCTCAAGGCAAACTATGCCACACGGTGGTCAAATTTAGGAACTGCATACAAACAGAGCTATCCCTACTCCTAAATTTCCTATTAACTCTAATATTCTGCACTTCAAAGCCAGATTATTAACTAAACAGTTACCAGTTACAGAAAAAAAGGCTAATGAAGGTATATTTTCATCTTTACAAACTTGACTCCAATAATCCAGTCTGAATATTGAACACCTGTAAGTGTAACTACCTAAGGAGACCACATTAGGGTTGTACAGTAAAATTAACTTCACATAGTGCCAACCAACCAGCGTCAGTGCCAGTGACCATACAGGTAGGCATACAGCTTCCTTTGCAAAAGCTGACAGAAGTGCTGAGGTGCAATCATCTATTTTTGTGTTGTTGATTGTAGTCAACTTGATGTCCAGCTCAACAACATATGTTCATGGAATTCTTCATCAAGGCACTTCTGCACATTTAAATATTAACTTTTGATTCATAATTCACTGTTCCGACACTTTTCATGGAATCTATGTAGCAGGTTTGAGCAAAGCACTCAGACCGGGATGGATAAAGATTTCATGTCTTAATTCTGCCATATTCTGTCACTCAACAGGAACCATCGTTATGTGAGTAACCTATTGTGGTCTTAAGGCTTCCTGATCCAAACTGTGCACGTCCTCAGCTCCAGATCTTTCGAGAAGAATCATGAGCGTGTGCAGTACCTTAATTGAAGCCGACCAATGAACTATCAATACGAAACATGAACACAGAAATTACCCACTAAATGAATAAAAAATAAATATATATAACTGGCATTCAAATATAGAAATATGAACACGTTTTAAATGAAGTTGGCTCTCACAATGCATGCTTATTTTAGGCACAACAGCATGGATATTTTAAGTACAACAGCATGGATATTTTAGGCACCAGTTTGTGAGAGTGTGAGTGCTGCCTAGACACTCTGACTAACTTTACCTGGATGATGTAGACCTCCTCTCTTCCATTGCACCACACTTCAAACTTTCTGTTGTCACCCTTCACGTTCTCTGTTATTCCGACCTCACTCATCTGAAAACACAACAGGTAGAGCTGCAGCAGTAGCCACGGTACAAATATTTTCGTAGTCTTGCTTCCAATTAAGGTGTACTGAGCTCATATTTGGGAAAAGAAAAAAAAATAAACTAAGATTTCCATCTTGCAGCAGGGGAGCTGGTAGCGTAGTGGCGAAGGACACAGATTTTGAACCTAAGAGTTGCCAGCATTTAAGGGAGTTGAGGCAAACCTCTCTGCAGTTGACCCAAATTTTCTGAATCAGAAACTAAGCCTCTTACTTGGGTAAATGCATCCACTGAGCAATGCACAAGTGGAGTCTGGTTCTCTACATTACTGTACCATAACACGTGGCTTCAGTTCATTGACAATAATTACTTTAAAATAAATATTATAATAAATACTTTTTATTATTAATTTCCTTTAGTCATCCTGTTTTTTATGTTCTTACTGCACTGAAATGTACTTTTACCCCCTCTGTTCAGTTACACCTTTATTTCTTTTATTGTACTCTAGCCTGCGTATCCTTTTAGCTTATTTCACCTTTTTGCTTTGATTACTGTTTTGTCCTTTATCATAAGTTTTCATTACCTTTTCGCAACGTTACCCACACCTCTGCTTATTTTCAATGCCTGTTCTATTTTCCTTCTTGACTTTTATCCTATATGTAAAGCAACCTGGAGCTGCATTTCATGCATAAAAGGTGCCAAATATAAAAACAATAACAATAACAATACAATTATTTGTTAATAATGACAATGGCCAGCAGGGGGGGCTCACAGCACCTTCAGGGAGTGCTTGAAGCTGTAGGACGGAGTGCGCTCGTGGTTGTCCGCGGAGTCCTCACGCCGCTTGCAGAAGAGCAGCATGGAGCTATAAAGGAAGAGGTGTCTTTGCCTGGGCTTGAAGCGTGCCAGGTCCTTCACCTTGCTGTGCCCTTTCTTGTGCTCTGTCCACACGCTGAAGGAGCCCTGCATCAGCAGCTTGCCCAGGTTGTTCAGGTTCCCCTAGGAGTAGCACATGCAAGACTTTCACGCACTCTTGAGAAATCATCAACACCAATAATTCACACAAATACCACCCATTCGCAACTGGACACACTTCCCCAAACAAGGGCCCGTTCACTCACCGAAAAGCCAGTGATTGCTATCTGGTGCATGGAATCGTTAACAGACTTGATGATATCTAGCATGGTTGCTAGAGCTTCCTGTAGCTGGGCAGTGTCTTCAGAGTTCGTGCTGCATTTCAGCATCTCCTGAGAAGATGATGATGCGACGAAGGTTAGGCCTCAAGTCTCCTTTTTCCTCCTACATTTACAGCTGAACTCCAGTCCTGGGGACCCACTGTTATTGATTGATTGGGCGATCATCCCAAAAACCCGCCCCCACACCAACCCTCCATGGATCAGGTTACCCACCCATTGGTCTAACTCCCACTCCACCACCGATTTTTGCAACAACACAGCGGTCCACAAAGATCACAAGAAACTCAGGATGGCACAATTTCCAGCTACTTATCCAGTAAAATGTGTGCAATCACCCTAAAATTGTAGAGTTTCGTATACTCATATACTGTGGGAGGTGACAGTACTATCCAGTAAACCACCATGTAATAGTGCTCATGCCTGACAACCCCCTCCCACTTACACAATGCCCAATAAAGTCAATGACTCAAAACGCGACAATGAATTTATTAAATGGAATCCAAAGTGGGGGAAATTTACTAATGCTGTGGGTAATGGTATTTATAATGTTTAAATGAGAAAAAGTAAATTTCTCACCGGTTTTACAACAGGCCATAATAAATATACAAAAGTACAAAAATTCTAATGAATTGAATATGCACAATTTAAAACGAATTTTTTAAAATTTATTAAGATGGGAACAAGATGAATGGAACGTAAACAGCCAGTTAAATCAGAGTAAACAAAACTCTCTGTGTTTGTCAACTTGCCTTCAGCATAAGCTGATACTTGGTGATCCTCTGCACTGGCTTCAGCAAGTATGCATCCAACGAGAGCTTGTGTTCCAGCTTCTTCTGACATTCCTTTAACAATAGTAGTTATGAAGTCTGTGCAAAGGACCAGAATACATCTACAGCCATAATAATAATAATACATTTGTAACACTTTCCTTAAGACACAAACAATGTAGTAGTACACTCTTTCTTAAAATAATAATTAACCAGAAACTTTGGCTACATTCACCTTACATATCTGATTGCCCAATTTAGATTTATTTGCTCAGATCAGATTTTCCTATCTTGGTGGTTCACATACATAATTGCCAGTTACCTGTAACTAAGTGTAATGTGAACGCATCTGTCCTCTGAAACGGTTTGCATGTGAACACTGATATGTTTCTGCATGGATCATTTGCGACACCGACGACAAAAAAAAAAATATGTAAATCCCTATCTGACCATTTACATTTGGGCTGCAAGGCCAGAAGTAGGGTACATATCCAATGCAGTATCACATATGAAATTAACTCAAATCTGATTTGAAAACGTTGAACAGCCCTAAAAAAAAAAAAAATCAGATCTGAGACACATTCAGGCGCATAACAGTTAATGAATTACACGGAGTTACTATTTGTTCATGATTTGTACTTCGGTAGTAACTGAGTTACTACGTCACTTGTGCTCCCCAAGTAAAGTGTTACTGTACCATACATTTTATATGTTTACAGACATATGACAAGGCAACAAACGAGAAACAAATGAGAAAATACTAGGCTAGCTCCATAAATAACATGTTTATTACAGACAGAATTACCAAAAATTAGAATCTTCTCCAGTTATAACCCTTTCTAGACTATTTTAAGAATATGAAATAATCTACTGAACCTATAAGAGTATAGGCCTCTGAGCACTGTCAACAAGCAGTCGTGCTATCATTTTAGCAGCTCTTAATAAAAGTGTCATTTGCAACATCATTAGTAAACCTAGATAAGCCACCTGGAAGAAGGAAGATTCCACACACTGTCGCCAGAGAGCTTCAGATCGCGGCTTGTTCTGACAATACTTCTCATACATCTGCAGGTCTTCTTTCTAAATCATAAAAAAAAAAATCACAACAGAGTTTTTATATTCTGTCCCCACCGGTTCAGGGAAGAGTCAGTGGAACTTAATAATACTTGATATTTACATACCCTTTTCAAAAAGCATGCCCCAACTAACTCTGGATTCTCAATGCAATTTTCCAGCTCTTTCCGAAATGTTCTAGAAGTGAAAAAGGGTCAAATCATGTCTTTATAAACAGGATGAGCCATATTGAATAGGTAGCATTAAAGTGAAGAACAACAACCAAGAAGACTGCTGATCAAATCAACAAAATGAAGAAATATTATGGATGTTCACAACGGAGTGTTTTATACCAGTGCTTCTCAACCTTTTTTGCACTGTGCCCCAATTTTTACAAGCCAGCTCACTCATGACCTTATTTAAATTAAGGATATGATCTAGCACAGTGTGCACTCTGTAATTTGCGTCAATCGATGCCTATTAAGCAAATTTGACTGGATGGGCCAGTGAATCTGTGGACTGTTGAGTGTTCACTAATTTTGCGTTAAGCATTTGCAGACCCAAGACCAGTTTATATAGGTTTGGGGCTGGGAAATCTGATCGTGGATCAGCATAGGAGCTTGCTGGTAAAATGTTTACATTTTCAACTCTGCCTCACGACCCTTTCAGAACTTACCATGACATAAATTTGGGTCGCAACCCATGGGTTGAAAAAATCACCATTTTACACCCTCTTGAAAAAGGTTGCATATTACAGAAATGCAAAACCTTGCGTGAGTGCAATCATAGCATTATGTCAGGCAGTGAGAATCCCCCCACCCCCCACCCCCCCCAACTGTAATTTAAACCTGGGTTTGTGGGCCATGTATGTATGCCAGGGCTTCTGAATGATCGCCAAGGAGTTTTACCATTCTTGGAGAGCATCAAAACCGAGAGGAAATTAACCTACTTAAGCAGCAGAATGTTCTGCACTTTCCCCATAAGTGTTCCATTTATATTCACTGTACTTGCTCTTTTCCCAAAAGTGTCCTCCTTTTGTTAACCTTCACTGTGACAAAATGTGTGAATTAGCAGAAACACAGTGATGTATAAGCAGCCATGTCAGGCAAAAAAAAAAAAAAAAAAGTTAGAGAAATTGCACGTGCACGATCATAAAAAATGCACGTTGTTTCAAAATATTCAATGTCTGTGCATCCATCACTCTGGATATTGCTCAATTTATAATTCTCATAAAAGAGGAGCGACAGCGACCGCTACAGACTACAATATGGATAGTGCGACACTTGTCGGTGAAACATGACTGATTATCGTTATTAATTCCGTGCTCCGAAATTGAAAGCTTCCTCCGCCGGGAAAGTCGGAAAAACACGAGGGATGCTGCGCGCGGTAGGCGGCCGGTTGCCTTGGAGATCCCCACCGTTATTACTGCGTGTTACTCATAGTCTCGTGTACAACAAAAAGGCGGCTTTTACTTGCTTGTATTGGTTTCTGAGAGCCAATTTAGGTGTCGATTTAACCACACAAGTGTAGAGGGACGGAAAAGAAAGCACTCTACCGACTGCCTGAATTCTTTATGACTTTATTATTGCCCACGAAAAGGGCGGATACCAGTTCTGAGTCTCCACTCGGCGACAGCGGACAAATGGGAAATTTCGATATACAGCCAGTTAGGTGCCACTGAGAGTAAAAAGAAGAGGTTATCTTCAGGACGATCTTCATATAGGTCAGTAATTTTAATCTCTCTTTTGTGTGCGTACGGTCTTCCCAGTACATTTAAATATGGATTCGAGCACTTTTTTTTATTAACAGTCTAAGAGCATAAAACGAAATGAGCGGCTAAATGTTCACGTAAATGTAGAAAACTGGCCAAAGTTATGATTTAATGTCTTGCAATAGGTGCCTCAAGTGTGCTACAGCGAGTCGTAAGGATAAACGGTATAAAGAGGTGAATTTCGGTAGCATCGACTGATCGTTGTAAAGATTTTTCTTAGTCTCTTTGTTGCATATATGAACCACCTTGCGTACATTTTCCTAAGAATGATCTGGGTTTGATGTCTCACATCAAAACAATGAGGTGCCATACAAAATTAAATGGGATAAAATGGGTTGCTTTTACCATATCCTGAGATGTTGTGAAAAAATAATTACCTTTCTTACCTGTTGTGGAAGTCATAGATTTCAGAGAGATTGCCAAAAAGCACATCCTGGTTGTTTTCCAACACTGATGGTATCGGACGAGATAAGTCAGCTTTTTCAAGCTCGGCAACATAACCCTAGAACGAGGCATCATATATCACACTAAATATATGAAACTGGAAATGGATTGCTACTCAAACGCTTACTGTTGTACAGAATATCAGTTTCCATATTTATAAAACGCACCAAGATTAATATTGATATATTCTCTGGACATGCATCAGGAACACCTCAGGTAATCTCACCTAATAGCAAAGACCTCGGTTGCCAACACATTCAATCTGCCAGACAGGTGTGCATAATTTGATCTGCTCAACCTGCACCACCNNNCCCCCCAGGCACCCCATGGAAAAAAAAATACAAATTTACTGGCTGCAGAAATCTTGATACCTACTACTTGCACTCATGCATAAATGCCACCCACAGCTGGGTCATAAACAATGGCCTAGGATGTCACAGTGTAGATAACCGTCCATGTAGCTACCTGTTTGGGCCGCCGCCACTTCCGTATTAATGACCAACTTCCTGGGTAATGACTAATTGCAGCCCTTACTTGTAGGAGACCTGGTTTATACTACAAACATACCTCCATGATACTTTGCAACTCCTCAACGTACAGCCGTTCCGTTTCAATCAGTTCATTCATGATGTGTCTGCGGAAGGGTAGGGGCAGACATACAACCCATCAGCAGACCAAAGGGAATATGGCGGCATTTTTTCAAAATACAAAATCATATTTAAAATAATTGGCATTGATGATCGAGGAAAAAATAAAACCTCCAACAGAAGAAAGGAAGATGGATTAAGTAGGAGCTGAAGACTTTCCCCCTAGCAGTGTTATATATATGTATATATGCTAATTTGCGAACACTGTCTACATCTATATAGGCTGTTGCTGAAAAAAGACTGAATGAAATGTTGCTTTTGTGAGCTAAGCAGCGCGTTCAGGTTGTGAAATATTACTCTTAAAACAGGGTTGGTTGTTAGCAAGAATAATTTAAAATGGAGGAATATGCCAGCATATTATGTAATCCTTACTCAGGTTAACACATAGCATAGGATTTCTCAGATGATAAAAATGCCAGCCACTTTAAATAACGTGTATCTGTGCAAATATTAAATTTTGCAAGAAACTTTGCAAAAAAAAAAGACCTGCAACCTGTAGGAATAAAAACAAAAACAAAAAAACCTTTGGAACAAAAACCTGGCAACTGTGGTGTCCCAGGGATGCAACAGACTATCAAAATTTAGTGCACAATATGTTTTTTTCCCCCATAGTGATTTTAAAATCACTAATGGGCAGATATAGAGGAGTTGCCTGTCAGACTGAGGCTGGTGTGACTCAGCCTGGAAACGTAACAGCAGCTCCCACTTGGCTCTCAGGTGGCTCCTTCACACCCACATAGAGAAAGCGCAGCCCCATTTTCAGAGTTGCATGGCAGCGACTGGCTGCTACTCACCACAGTGATTACTTCACTTTGTCAGAAGGAACTCCTAAACTGTCCATTTACTATACTCTGCTCCAGTCGTTCTGCGTTTCTCTAAACACATGGATTTACAACTGCCTTTCCTGTGCTGGTAAGTACCATCGTTTGTCCCGGAGGAAATTTCCATCCACCTCCTCTCCTTTCCAACCCTGTTTGAAATTAACTCCATATTGAAGCAGAGTTCAGGGAAATGCAGTAAGAACTTTATGCTTCCAAAGGCAAAAGAAACCGTTTTTTTAAAATTATTTACAGCACCAACAATGGTTTGTCAGATTTACAGTTAAATAAAAATTAAATAGGTATGTTAGAGGCAACACCCTTTCTGAAATCAGTTCTGCACTGCCAGTGTGAAACAAGAATGTACATTCAATGACTGTTGTCTTTTGGCACAAATAACAAAACTAATCCTTCACAGACCTTATGTTTTGTGTAAAAGTGTCATTGTTAATTTAAGCAAAAATTGAACTAAGGCCTTTTCACGTTTAAACCCTTTATTTATTTGGTTTTCAAATGAATACTTTATGCTATGACTGTTTCGCAACTGATGGAAGAAAGTCTTACCGAATTGCTATGACTGTGTAAATTAATACCATATATTAATGGGGCAATTGGCGTGATTAATATTTATACTTATGCACGCAAGAACAGTGTACTGTGCCATATAAAACTCAAACATTTTAAAATATCAGCAAGGTGCCATTTTTTTACTTGTGCCGTGTTTCAAAGCATTTCCTGTTTAATGGTCAAAGATATAGACGAATTGCGGAAATATGTATTAAAAATAAACAAATAAATAAAAATCACACATATTCTAAAAACACTTGTCCAGGAGAAGTCATGATGATAAAAACAATGATGATGTATAAAATGTGATTTTGAGTGTGACCGAATTGGGAAATTTACGTCAAAGTAAATTTATATATTGCCTCCAACACACATTCCCATGATTTCGTTACGTCCGCACTACGTCTGCGTGCGCACTACCGTTATGTCCGTTCTGCGTTAGCACTGTGTAAAAGGCAGAGGACGTAGCTATAAGACTGGTTGTTGATGTATATATTTCTGAAATTTTTCATTTGCACATTTAACCTAAGCTTTTTATAATACATTTTCAGAATGGCACCCTGTATATTTTATATGTTTGTTGTAGCTCGAGCACAACGTGTCATTTGCATGTTTTTTTGTCCGTCCAATTTTTTTTTTATATAATTCTAGAAGTGGCGAAGTATATATTTTGAATCATATTTTTTTTCTTTGATTAGTAATAAAGGTCAGTTTTTATGTATGCTTGAATGTTGATTAAACGTATGGTTGTGCGTGAGATTAAAGTAAGTGCACGTATTTTATTTAGCGAGAGGGAACTATCAGAGTACTGTAGCTAAACAAAGGAGGGCACCTGGATCTGTTAGATACACGGATAACCCCGGAATAAAGAGAATAACGATTTAACAATCCCCATCCAGTGCAAATCAACCGTAACGATAGTATCAGAGACCAACGCGGACACCAAGCAGACGATCCGCAGAATCAGCTGGCTGAGCTGTTTAATTTACACTTCGCGGAGCTACATTGTCGTGCTAACTTTGTTAGTGAATGCCATTGTCAGTTTGTGAAAGATTTGCACCTCGCTCAGCTCCGCGACCTAAACCCTCCATTATTACATATTGCTTACAAAGTGCTGGCCCTTACTTTTATATTCACCAAGGCAGTGGGCACATCTGAGTGGATGTGTGACCACGATTATTTCCTGTAGTATGGTAGGAGTGTTAAAAAGTCAACAAATATACATTACATGAGTGATGTACTTGCTACTAGAAAGAAAGGAGAAAGCTTAGTAAAATGTACTGTGCAACTAATACTGGTCTATACTGGACTCAGATGCCTTTTCTAGCTCCTTATAGTTAATGAAGTGCAGATGGGCCATGGGGGTGTACCACATTCCTCCAGCTATAATTATCTATTAATTCTAATGTGGCCCTGGAAGAGACAAAAAATTAATTGGAAGCCCACTAATTAGTCCCCCCCCGCCCCACTAGTTTAGCATTTTAACTTGTTCAAGTAACCACCCTCGGCCCCTAACAAGGGCTGCTTTAGAAAAGTGTAATGTGTGTGTACACTTTTTCGGTCAAAACTTTACTTGAAATATATTCCAATGAGTCTGTTACTTCAGCTTCATTAGAGTATTCTGGATTTGATTCCTGAAATAAAGCAGGACTTTTTGTCAAATTCTGCCTAACACAAATTTAACTGCCTTCAGAAACTCATTTTATGTGAAATGCATTTGTGCCTATAATCAAATTCATCTGATGATGCTTTACATCTGTATATTTTAAGGCACCGTTTAAGATGATTTAATTTTGAAAAGTTAGGCACTGTGGTGACCTTATTGCCAATACGCACTCGACAGGCACTTCTTTGGGCTCATTCATTCAAACAGCCTGCCTCTATGCAGCAAATCATATGGCTGCAATAGAATTCATACAAGATGCAGACAGGATCCAGAAGTTCAGTTACAACTGATCCTATTCTCATTACACAAACACCACAAAGGGCATTCAGAGAAGTACTTTAGCCGTTATAACGGAAACTTGTAACTTCCTGACTAATGATGATGATGGCGTGCCCATTACAGAAGACGACTACAGCAAGGACCGCTAGATCGTCTCCGTACCATCTCTGATTCTACATGTAGTTTTCTGCAACTACACTTCTATGCACATTGATTCTCAATTGATTCAGTTTTTTTTTTTAAAACCTGTTTTTTTAATAAAATGAGATAATAGCCTATGCAGTCTTATGTTGTTAAATCAC
The DNA here is from genome assembly GCA_026776945.1 of Isichthys henryi. Taxonomy (NCBI): domain Eukaryota; kingdom Metazoa; phylum Chordata; class Actinopteri; order Osteoglossiformes; family Mormyridae; genus Isichthys; species Isichthys henryi. The sequence continues at coordinate 10,843,908 of JAODJX010000047.1, forward strand.
CGCTGTACCACTTTTTCTTTCAGATGAAGAAATAATTCAAGGTTTCTATAACAAAATAAGAAACCGGTAAACATGAGGACAGCAAGGCTTGACTCATCTCTGGGATCTAATGGCGGCCTACTTAGTCAGTAGACCTATTTTCATTCAGGCCCCGATTCTCCATTAGTGTGGCAATAATAGGGTGAAACTTGAAAAACAATACATCTGAATTACTGCCAGAGCATTCAACAGAATACACCAGATCTGCCTTGACAGAGGAGGAGGATCTGGAGGTCAGCTGGACTCTGGACTGCAGAATGTTCTTCTATTTCAGAAGGATCAGGAAGCTTAAATGTGTGCAGCTGACAGCGACGTGCTTTGTCTTCTCCGTTGTAATGCTCTATTGGGATCAGCTGGACAACAATGTTGTGAGCCACATGAGGTCCTACTCATATCGCTACTTAGTCAACAGCTACAACTTTCTCAACAAGAGCTTCTCTGTGAGCCGGGAAGTGGCAGAGAGCTTCACCAACCACCGTTACTTAATCAATCGCAGACATAGGTGCAAGGTTAAGGACTTGCTGCTGCTGCTCATGGTCAAGACCTCCCCAAAGAACACGGAGAGAAGGGCAGCCATCCGCTGTACTTGGGGAAATGAGACATATGCACGCTCAGAACTGGGAGTGAATGTGAGGGTGGTGTTTGTCCTGGGTGTGCACCCCAAGGAGTCCGACCGGGCCCACTTACAAAAACAGCTGCTCCAGGAGGAAAAAGAGTACAGGGACTTAATCCAGCAAGACTTTGTAGACACATTCCACAACCTCACCACCAAGCTACTCTTGCAGTTTCGATGGGCCCACTCATATTGTAGCCATGCTCAGTTCCTTATGTCTGCCGATGACGATGTCTTCGTGCACATGCCCAACCTGGTTCACTATCTGCAAGAAATGGGCCGGAGAGACGTCCGGGATTTCTGGATTGGCCGTGTGCACCGCGGAGCCCCACCCATCCGCCGCAAGGATAGCAAGTACTACGTTCCCTATGAGATGTACCCCTGGTCCACTTATCCAGACTACACGGCAGGAGCTGGATATGTGGTGTCAGGGGACGTGGCTGCCAAAATATACCAGGCCTCATTAACCCTCAACGCCACGCTCCACATCGACGATGTATTTATGGGGATCCTCGCAAACGTAATGGGTGTCTCCCCACAGGAACACGCATACTTCTCAGGGGAGGGAAAAGCCCCATACCACCCTTGTGTGTACCACAAGATGATGACCTCACATGGACATGTGAAAGATATCCATTACCTCTGGAAGATCTCCACAGATCCACAGCTCCAAAAAGCTAACTATGGACTTTTAGACGACCTATATTGCCAGGTAGTAAAAATAACACTGTTCTGTAAACCATACTATTTTAACACCTACCCTTGTAAAGCAGCCTTCTTGTAATGTGTGAAGAGTATTGGTTAGCCGCATGCTTTTTTCAAATATCACAATATCAACGAAGAAGGGGGGCTTCTGTATTTTCACTTTATATGCACATATAGTTAAATAAAGTATTTCCAGCAACCTAGTCTGCCCCTCCATTAACCATGGTTCAGGTCTGGAGGATCTTCAGTCAAAAAAAGTAAGAAGTCCTAGTGGGTTATGCAAGAGAAGAGTCTATGGAGAGTAAAACACAATCCAGACATACTGCCAGTCGCCAGATAATGATAATTCTATTTATCCTTTCGATGTCATTAAAATAAACTGATTTAAAAGGTCCCTTGCGTCTTCTTGTTTTGTTCCTATCTCCTGGTGCCAGAGAGTTTCAAAGCCACATACCGTTTTACTGTTCGCAAGATGTTTGTCTGTAAACAACCCGGAAAAAAAAACTGTATATTAAAACTATTTCTATTAAACCTACTGTAATAAAGATGAATTTGTTTGCCAAAACAATAGTCCAGTACAATGATCTAATCACGGCACACAGGTAATGGTGTGTAACCTGCACCTACGGAATCTCCCCTGTTTTTGGAAAGCAGGTCACAATTTCTGCACAAATTGTTTTTGTGGGTCACTGGTATTTTTATACACGTACACACACACACAAAACCATTTTTGACACAAAAACACAGATTTCTTAGATTCAGATATGCAGGAACGAAAACTCACTTAACTTCTTTTTTTTTTTTTTTTAAGACTTTTCTTCTATTCTCAAAAAGTGTGTATAGGTACATAATTACTACATAATATTACCACAAACTGAAAGATGGGGGAAATGCTGTGAAACACTCATTCTTTATTGCTAAAATTTACTATGATTGCCTAAAGGTGGAACATTTACCACAGAGAGTGCTGGAAAAAAATGGTCATTATAAAGAACAAACAATGACAAAGTGCTATTTTATAAATGTTATTAGAGAAATTTACAGATGAACTCCCTACAGGCAAAAAAAACTAAGACGACATCTAGGTTGTAACGCGACTGCACTGACTGCAAAGCTCTCAGAATGTCATGGGTCAAGCACCAACAGTGTGTCTGCAAACACTGAACGTTTTGTTTTAAAAAGTGTTAGTGTAAACAGAAAATCATAGCCAACATTACACAGATTTTACCAAGCAAAAAGATAGGGTGTGCTAGATGTCAGAAAGGAGCGTAAAGATTTAGGACATGAGCTAAGGTCGCCTATTCAATTCCCAAGGAGGATCCTACTACTATCATTTTGAGCAAGGTGCCTAACTGGAATAGCCAGATTAAAATATACAGCTTTGTAATTGAGTAAATTGTACTTGTCTTTGAATTAAAATACAGTAATGGACAGGAACAGTCACTGTAAAATACATAAGGAAAAATCTCCTACCTCCGTCTGTCGAATAAACTCTCCTCTGTATCGCTGGCCACCAAAATATGACTTAAACCCCCCTGGCTGGCTTCATGCATAACTTCAATCTGAAGAGAGAGGGAAAAACAAATATAGGCAAGACAGAGGCCCTGTTTACACTTAGTTGTAAAATGTATCTTGGACAATCAGATAGCACTAAATACAAGGACAAACAGGCACCAAGATGCATTGTGATCTGATCACTCAAACCACTCTGGGGTGCATTTGACCATGTATGTCTTATAGTGTAAATGCTAATCCATCCTGATGGGACCCTGACAATGACATCACAATGACTGAGTTGGGCAGCAACCAAGCAGTCAGCTGGACACCTTGGAGATGAATGATAGATACTGGTGTAAATGCTGATATGCCCTGGCTGTCTACTTAAGATCTGATCACCCAACATGCATTTTAAAACCAAGTGTAAACAGGATCAGAGAGATATTCTGTCTTACTGGACAACCTACTCCGTCACAGTGCAGTAGCATGGATTACTATCCCATCACAATGGAATCACACACCATTCTACGAAAGCTCGGTTGAGTCGTGTTTCCACAAAAGGCATAAGAATTCATCTTAATTGAAATAACAAACAAGTCCCCTCCAAGAATTCTGACAGTGTGGTTGAGGAGTTTACATACTTCAACGATCCACAGAGCCATGTCAAACAGACTATCAGCTACTTGGCAAACAAGTCTGCAGTGAGGACAGACAAACTATAATCCAAACAAACACCTACCATGAAAGGTAGCAAGAAGAATCAGAGCACCCTATACAGAAATGGCTACAAGAACCCTTTCGTGGAACTGAGCTATTTTTAACCCTAATCCTAATAGTAGCCATAATCTCAAAGACTGACTCGAAGTCTAGGATGAATCAACTTCTGCAGGCCCCTGTGCCTAAGGGGAAGCACCAAGCCATCAGTCAGTTGCTAGTTTACAACCCTTTCATTTTAAAAGAAGGCCCATCTAACGCAGGCAGATGACAAAGAGTCATTGCTTCAAACATAAGTTACTATGGACTGGTTACCTTACTGGCTCTACAAATATCAAATGAATGCGCCTAAAAAAATCTAATTTCCTGCTTTCAAAAACAAAAAATGTAGATTACATCTGACAAATTAGACTGGACATCCACTATATAGTCACTGCATAGTGCTCAGTTCACTGGATCCCAGGAAGGCTTCTGAGAGGTTGAGCATTATAATAAAAATTAAAAATTGAACATGGAGAGTAGTAACTCAATAAAGAGTCTGGTGGTTTCGTTTGATTCACATAGCCCAATAAGGAAAAATAACATGATGGATTGGAAACTAATCCCAGCACGTCCTTATTCTGGATCTGCTGGGTACCAGTTCGTGAGGGAAGTTATCGAGCTGACGAAGAGGGAATTCAGATGAATGCTTGCTGCTTAGCTAAAACGTCAGGGCTACAGCAATGGCCGTCACAGAGGTGAAAGTTTGTACATATGAGGAGTTTCCAAAGCCCATAGTAAGAGCAAATTGGGTGGCCCCATAAATCTTTTGCCAAATCAACCAACGCTTCAGGCTGATATTAGGAATACTTTGAGGAATTCAGGTCTGGCCGTGGAAGTTATCCATCTCTTCTCCCTCATGCAGCTATATGAAGGCACATGGAAAGATGGCAACACATTTCAACAGTCAATATGTACTGTGCGCATTTACAGAAGGCATATGACCATATGCCCCAGTACACAACAAGAATATGGAATGAGCCGTACCCAACCCTTACCTGCATTGACACGGCCCTGCTTAATGGGTTGGGTACAGCTCATATAATTTTCAATGGAAAACACTCTCTGGATGGTTTGGCTCAATTAAGGCAGCGGAAAAGCTTGCGCAGAGTTGACATGGCATGCTGTAGAGTGGATGTGAAAGGGGGATTCATTTTTACCCTCGTCACTGCTCCCTATATTATTTTTTTTTTTGTAGAAGTAGCTCTCACCGTAAATAAGGTTGGAGACCCCTGACCTAGAGTCTGAGCTACTCAACATACTACTGCTGCAATCCTCACCAAGAAAAGTGATGTTAAGATGAAGATAAAACAGAAATTCAAAGCACTGACAAATGATGCTGGCCCATCATAGGGCATATGGTTAAATTCAAGATAATTAACTAATGGCGATTTAGCAAAATGACACGTATGTAAGAGGACAGCAGCACAGAGCCAGGACCAGGGAAACATGCAAACTGAATAACCGAAGATCCAGGATCAGAAAGCGAACCCACAGCCGTGGAGGTCTAAGACTACAGTCACTACGCGTAGCCAACTTGGAAATCATTCTGGGCAAAATGCAAAGGACAAACTTTGATCAGTGTTGTTCAGTAAAATAAGGAAATACACCATGATATAAACTCACTCAAACTAGTGCATAGCAATGGATGCTTGACAAACACCACATCTTAAACTAGCAGGGCAATAGAGGCCTGTATTGTTAGTTAAGTCTGGGTCTGCTGCACATATTTTAGAGTGAATCCAACCGGGCACTGTACAGTGAATCCAACCGGACACTGTACAGTGAATCCAACCGGACACTGTACAGTGAATCCAACCGGGCACTGCACAGTGAACCCAACCGGGCACTGCACAGTGAATCCAAACGGGCACTGCACAGTGAACCCAACCGGGCACTGCACAGTGAACCCAACCGGGCACTGCACAGTGAATCCAAACTATACTAGGAACACCAAGTCAACATCTTGCCTCACCTTGATGCCCCCTTTTGTCTTGCGAAGGTTTCTTCTTTTTGAGGCGTCGGCGTCAGCAGGTAATTTTGAAATCCCCGGGATCTCTGACGTCCTGTGATTTGAGGCTGAAGTAGAATTGAAAGGGTTAGAGCAGCGGTCGCCAAGTGGCTCATCATGACCGACGTCATTTATCATCAAGGGAAGCCCCCCTCCGCCCACTCTGGGAGTCAAAATATACCTCTGTTACTCGGTAGCTCACCAGAATTTTATTTCTTTGTAAAAGTAACTCCGTGTACAAAGGTTGGAGACTAATGGGTTAATGGAATGAGGGGATAATTTAAAATGAAACGCTAATCTAAGCCCCGCTCACTGTGTGTCATGTCTCCATGATTCTCTTGTAATTGTGGTTATTACTCTCGTAATTCAAAGATGTGCAGTCCAGATAAGTAAATGATGATATATTTGTCATGTGCAGTTACAGACTAGCATCACCCACAAGATGTGCCCTACCTCCTACACATCCTGCAAAAGGTTCTTGGTCGCATTAATAGTGAGCGAATAAATGCTTATTGAAAACAGCCAGAAAGACATATGCAAAAGAAGGTCTAACTAGTAACATTTTTGATCCCCAGTGTAAGGACAGACTACGTCAGATGTTAGATTTGGAGGGAACTTTAAAAGTGCCTGGGTGGTGCTTTGGGGAGGACTCCGGGTGGGGGGCCACTGGCTGAACTGGCCTAGCTTGCTTGGCTGACAACTTCTTCAGGCTGGCCTGCCTCTTTTCAAACATCTCCTGGACTTCATCCAACCTTTCCAAGGCCTTCTGCAACTTTCCCTGCCAAGAAGGGGGGGGGCAGGCAGAGAGAAGAGCCACAGGCTGATTACCTCAAAAACTGCTTTATTTTTATTGAGTGACATTGTCATAGTTTGTGCCGACCCTTCCTTGTCATGGAGCATAGCACCTACCCCCAACTCTACCCAGCCCTACCTACCTCAAGATCCACGGGAAGGCAGACATCACACTGGGCATGCAGGTCCCGCAAACTGGTCAGCTCCTCCTTCCTCACAGTCTCTATGAAGGACTCGACGTCTCTCAGGGCAGCCTCGGCGCCCTCCTGAGACTGGCACCTATCCACAGCTTGGCTGGCCAGCAGGTACATGCCTGACTCGCACCACTTGTTCACCTGTGACAACATCTCGCCCCTTGAGTTGCACAGCATGGCTCCAGCTTACATTACTGCTGTTTTGCTTGCTAGATGACAGAAATAAATAAACCAACAAAATGACAACACGTAGGCTAAGAGTTAAGTGCAGTCTACCTGTACGTTTTTTTAGGAGGAGCCTAATTATGCTTAAAAAGAAGTATACAGAATGTATAAGAGCAGGGAAGAGCTACCGTAGAGCAAGTTATTCGCTGAATTCACTTTGCATCTCGGTAGTCTTGGTAGTTTTTAAATAGATGCACTACTTAGTATATCTTCCGAACGAGTATATCTGCAGACCCGGCCTGACACCCCAAGATGGCTTGATCTTTCTTCATACCTTGTCCACTTGCTGGTGGATTCGAAGGAACTTCTCCAGCATGGCACACTTCCGTTTAACCTCATCAGAGAAGTAACCGCAAACGCGCCTCAGCTCGGAGCACTTGGGCTCGATGGAGTCGACGGCATAGTGACCATTTTCAATAAGCCAGTCACCGTGTACAGCATGCCTCAGGGCCCTTTCCAAGGCCTCCTGAGAAACCAAAACCACAGGTGGTGAGATTACCAGCCAAACAACTGAGGCTCAGTGAGGGGACTAGAATACAATTGTAGCTTTGACCTGTCTGATCTTTACACCTTCCCCCCTCCACCCTCAGAGCAATTCAGAACTATTCCAGTAAACAGAGGGGAAAATACAGCACTATGACACACTAAACCTAATTTTCCTCCAGGGATCAAAAAAAGTATCAAGCAATTTCATTCTCAGCAAAAGTGAAACCACCACGAAGAGGCTCCTGAGCTTGACCTGAGCTCTCTCTTTCAAAGCTTTCACTTCTCTAAGCTGCTCCTCCACTCCAGTCATGCAGCTCCCGACGTCCGAGATGGAATCCAGCTCTTCCGTCCAAGCTTTCAGAGACTTTTTCACCTGTGCGATTGGCAGGGAGAGTGGCAGCACTGTCAGAGAATCCAGCATGGGCCTAGTCGAGAAGTCCCTTCTCCATCAAACTCACCTCCACACAATCCTGCTCAAACTGCCTGAACTGCAAACACTGCTCCAATTTCCGGTGGTGCTTTGACCAACACCGCTCAAGAGAAGCTTTTGTCTCATCCAGCTGAGAAACCAGCCTGAAACACAAAAGTCCCTCACTAGTACAGGTTGGCCATAGAAATAGTGCAACCATATAAGGGACATCATGATAAAACCTTCATATTAAAAACAGACAAACCAACCTTTCCACGGTCTCCAAGTTCTCTCTTTCATCGGGGCTGAGACGGCCACTTGCTGTTTTGTTTGCAGCTTCTTTGATACAGGAAAGCAGAGTAGCTCCCTGTCTTACTGCCAGATGAAGGTCATCCTATATGATAAGAAAAGACACAGAAATATGAACCTTGCCAGAGTGGAAGGAAACCTTATACAAAAAGCTTTTGACAATCATAAGTCGCATGCAACTTTATAATCCAGCACATTATTAAGGTTAGGGTATATGGGTACATAACATGTCCAGGGAATATAGTCGTATTAAATATCTAAGTAAAGCAGAAAAATTACTACGTTGTTCTATATGGTGTTTTGAAGTAAAACACATAAATTAATATTATGTTATTGGATTACTTGTTTGTAAATTGTCTATGAAGTGCTCTTCGTAAACTAGACAACTCTGGAGGTGCTTGTGAGAAGCACACAACATCTATGAAGAACTCAATGTCTCTAAGGGCAGCCTGAATACTCTGTTCCTATATAACCTCTAGAAAAATTATTGCCAGTTTCGCAACAGAAAAATGGTACAAATGAGATTTTTTTGGAGCAGTTCAATGACACATTCATTCTACAAAGCTCAAGCTCTGTTGCTGACTAATGTGGTCATTTTAGATAAAAACGGCGGGTTATTTCGAGTAGCAGGTAAACCAAAGCACATGAACCACCTGCAGCCCATTGTGTCTCGCTGTGTGAGCGCACAGCAGCTCTTCAGCACCGTGCACGTCCACAGGCAGCTCCACGCCAGTCAGCTCGGCACCAAATTTCTGCAACTTCTGGGTCGCGACCTTAACGGCAGCTGCAAAGCTTTCGATGGCCTGCAAGAAGCACAGAAGCGAGACAGAAACTTCAGTCACGCTGCCGATACCACAGGCATTTTAAGTAATTTCCGTAATTTGACTTAAACTTTTCATTGGATGAAGTTACTTATAACAACACAGTATTTAACTCAACTAGAGGGTTAGGTATTTGAAATGTTTTCTTTGGGCACAGACACAGTCAAGCGATATATGTACATAAGACAATATAATGTGTATTTATTGCTGCATATTGTGCATTAATTTTTTGTTTCCACCTTTCAGAGGTACGGGGCAAACGGAGGCTGCTAGCTGAGAATGGTTTGCAGGCGCAGGACACGTCACACAAACAAAGAGCCAAAGCTACTGACTGTCCGATGGTGTATCCACTGACTGTGACAGTAATCCAGGTTCCCTCCGAGTTCACTGGTCAGCTGCCCTTTGTCCACGTAGATGTGCAAGTCAGACAGCGAGCTCAGCATGACGACCTAAAAGCAAAAACGTGGGGGAGGGGGCGTTGGGGGGGATATATAAGACTAAAACTGACAACACTGGGTGCATTCAAACTGGGCCTCAAACTCGGGTGATGGACTCAATATGTACAGCATAGTTCTACTGCAGAAGCCATATATAATTTTTTTCAGACATAGTAAATCACATCCAAGTGCTACTGAGTTAATTACATCAATGGAATTTGATGCAACTAAGCATCCTGGAGAAGTAACTAAGGACAAAGACTTTTCTAAATTGATGATCCATTTTTGAGCACTTGTTTCAAATGATCCCAATATATGAACACAAACAGCAAATTTCAAAATTTTAAAAGAATGTGTATTACATACTTTTCTGCTTTTTCCATTATTTTTTTAACTAGTTTGTCAAATTACCTTTATTTAAAGGGTTAGTATGGGCTCCATTTTTAGAATCTTTTAGATTCTCTGGCTTAAATGAATTCCGCTGCCGTATGCCCCTTTCCTCACCCCAGTCACCCAAACAGGCCACACTTGGCAGGCGATGTGCGCACACGATGCCACCTAGAGGACAACTGGGTATTTCCTTCTCTCATACGGTACGGGACAGGAACTTTCCCATTTCTTGCTCATTATAGGAAAGAAAAAAAAATTAAGATCTAATCTGTTTAGATTAGCAAGAGGAAAGGGCAGCAGAGATTGCTGTGGGAGTCCCGTTGCTCAGAAGGGGCTCAGCTTCAGAGGAAGTCACAGAGGAAACGTCACACTTGTGGGCTAGAGGAACTGAGGTAAGAGGAGAGTCATGCGGACAGACCCAGAGTTACTGAGAAGCTGACTTCTGATTAAGTGTGATGCATGGGTGGTGAAACGAGAAGCGCTTTTGGGAGGCTGGGAGCTGTAAGAGGAACCTTCTCAGCCACTGTGAGGTCCCCAAACCCCACATTAACACTATAAAGCTGAGGAGGCAGAGGCTGTCTTCTACCCAGAATGGGTTGGATCTGCTGCCTCAATCTCTGCTTCTACCTACAATCTAAGGCCTGTAGGGGAAGCGGCACCCCTTGGCAGGCAAGCCAGAACTGCAAAAATAACCTCTGCGGGTGCAGCTCTAGAATGTCCAGAATGCTGCCCAAGAAAGAAGGATGTAGCCATGGCAGAACCAGGAACCACCAAAAAACGGCAGCTAGACAATGATGCAAAACGGCAAGGGCTTTCTTCCTCTTCTGGGTGCCGCCTCTCACGTTACATTTTACTTATTTAGCCAACCCTTTTACCCAAAATGAAGTACAACTGAAAGCAAGCTCCCTGTAGTAATTGGACTTAAGCCTTACTCAGAGGCCCAATGGTGAAATCTGTCTGTCGAGCATGGGATTCGAACCAATAACCTTCCGGTCATAGGCACAGTATCCTGACCTGCTGAGCCACACACTGCCGCCAAAACTCCACACCGTTGAGGGATTTGCTTAGCTGAGAATCTGGCTGGTAAAGGACCCAGAGAAAGAACTGGAAAGACATAGCGGAGGTAGAAATATTCCCACTACTGTCTAAGTCTTCTGTTGGCAGTAAGTGGTTCACTGGCCATCTCAGTATTACCACCAGCCAACAGCCAATGCTTTCCAGATAAGGTTGCTCCACAGCAGTGGTAAGTTAGCAGTTAGCTGGCTACTGACCCCTGCACTGCCAACCACATTGGCTGATGCTTCGACTCGGGCCTTGACACCAGTCCACAGGACAAGCTGTCAGCAGGGGCTGCGGTCACGGCCAGGTGCTGCTGCTGTGCTAAACCGTAGATACCGGACAAGCCTCGGTGAGAGCCGACTGGACACCAAACCCCCACCTCCGTTTTAGTCAGGACTGAAGACCAAAGAAAACTGGGTGAACTTTGGGGTGAAATGGGGGCCCGGCTACAGAATCAACATTCTCTGGAGGGGCTGGGTGGCTGTTTAAGTGTTAAAAATTCTTTGATTTCTTCTTTCCTACAGTAATAAAGAAAAAATAATTCTGGCATTTGGCCAGCCTTGGAATGGAGCAAGTCTGCGATTGAGCAAGTCAGCCGGGTAAGTTGGCGATTCGCTGCCACTTGTGTACTGATACCTCAGGTAGTTAAACCCTGCTGACCCTGATTACCCACAGGCTTTACTTACCCAAGTAACGGGGAACATAGTATTTGTGTTACTTCACAGAAGCTTCCAGTTTTTTTTTTATTTACTGATGAACCCGGTTCTGCCTGTAGACCTTCAGCACCACCTCATTCACTGAAACTCGGTGAAACTTGCACGTCCTTTATCATGGACCCAGATAATCCAGGAAGACCCACCTTCATTTTGAAGTCATCGCGGTGCAACCGGATTCCAATATCGGCCATGGCCCTCTGGAAAAAGCGTGATGGTCGGAGAACCAGGACCAGCTGAAGGTTTCCCGGAAACGCCCCCTGCAGGTGGACAGCGAGAACAGCACCAACGCACAAGAGTCTCATGAGGAAAATGAAAGGGTATTTTATGGTGACATTTACAGTACATGAAACCAACTATGTCTTGCAACAGAAATTCAGCGAACCAGTGATGTATTTGAATGAAATCACATAAATATATTTAACATAAAAACAAAAAATTATATGCTGATTTTTCTTCCAAATTCCCTTCCAAAACAATTTCTTTCAAGGACAGAATCTAAACACTGTTTTCCTCTTTAAAAGATTCACCCAGGAGTTCAGAGGACTGACATGCTGATTCACTCTATCGAGCCGCTCTGCAGATATTTCACACTACCCTCCTACCTGCCCCAGAGAGACAGCCTCACGAAGGTGCTACAACTTTTAAATAGGACTTTAATAACATTCCTCACCCCTGAGCACCTCTGTTGTTAATCACACAACCGCGAGCGCAGAGGATGCAGGGCACCACACCCTTCACGTACCGCTATCCTTGCCAGGGATGCTTTCACCGACGTCCATTTGTCCCGCCGGCGATCTATGATTACAATGAAGCCGATGCTGGCTGCCTCCTGACTGGACGGGGGAGAAGAGGAAGGTGAAATGTAGATTTGTTAGTGCCCGTGCATTGTCCACTTCGCATGGGAAGAGTGCATCATCTTTCTCTTTTTGTTTATTTTTTTGCAGTCCCAAGAATTGTTCATCTTCGGAAAAGTTCCCGATTAGCATGCACCACGGGAATCTTGGCCGATTGTGACATCACAGTCTCAGCCTCCAGTTTGGAAAATTGCACAGTAGGGAGCCCCCACGCTGACATATAACTGCGTGGATACAGGAGTCGCCGAGCTATTTAAAGAAACACAGAATGCAAGCGCTGTTTTATTTATTATTAAATTAAGTTTCTGTTAAAATGTGATTTGGGCGACCTGTCTCCCTTTGCTGTGGACAGTCTGATTAAACAGGAAGTGAGGTAAGAGGGCCCCTGGCTGTTATGAGTAGGGACCTGCCCATTCAACCCATTATGCACCAGTTGTAGTTTCAGTTGTACTTACCAGCAACTAAAACCGATGTCATTATAATAAAACTCCACAACCCATCCGACGGTTCCCAGAACAGCATTAATTACTAGGGATGCACCGAAATGAAAATTCTTGGCCGAAACCAAAAACCAAAAAAGAGGAAACGAAGGCCGAAAACCGAAACACCGAAAGAAATTATGCCAATAATTAGTACCATTGCAT
>JAODJX010000047.1:10856961-10874598 GCA_026776945.1 Isichthys henryi
GGCCGAAAACCGAAAATAAACTTTTGGGCCATTTTCGGCCGAAAATTTTCGGTGGCCGAATATTCGGTGCATCCCTGTTAATTACTCACTCCCATGCCAGAGGATGGTCATCACCAATCTGAAACCACAACATGCATGTACCAGCAGAAAACAGCCAGAGGAAATTCCTTAGGGAAACGCTCTTTGGGTGACCTTGAAACTACAGTGGTGTTTTATCGCATCCCACGCACACTCAGGCATAGGATTTAAAACCACTGAGATAAAATTAACAGGAATTGAGCCCTTTTCTGCACCTCGGGATACTGGTCAGGTATGTGATGACGTTCAGGAAGTCTTCATCCGGCAGCTCGCCGAACCCCGAGCACTCAGGCAAGGTGATGATGGGGGCGCCATCTTTCCCTCTTCCTCCTGCAGAACCGAAGACTCTGCAGTCAGTCCGCAGTCACTCGTTTATAAAAAACGGCTGTGAGTGATCAGACCACAGTGACACAGTCAGAGTCCTAAGACAGACAGGAGGCCGACTGGGACTCTAAAGGTCACAGTGGATCTAACAGGAGAGGTGGTCTGTAAAGGTCACCAAAAATGAGAAACATGCAGAGTCCTAATGCAGAGCTTCCTGTACCACATGAAACAAACACCTAAACATCAACAGAAATGAGGCTGATATTAAGCAATAGCTTATATAATTTAATTTGTATAAAAAATCATGAATTTCTCTGTCTTGAGTAATAGTCCAAAGGCATACTGAAGTCATTCAAATTTGTGCAACATGCAGTAGTCACACAATAACGGTACACTGACAGATGGACAGGAAGGAATATGCACTGTGGTAAAACTGCAGCAGTACAGGAACTGGACGGTTTTCTGTACAATAACGTGTTTTCTGTACCACAAGGTCAGACCAAAAACTCAGCTTATCACCAACAGCATATGTGGCAAGTAATGCTGGCTTCCACATACGTCAGAATTATAATCGGAAATTACATCGCGAGCTAAGCCGAGTCCATGTGGCCTTTATAGTGACTCACCACAGGTGCATGCTTCAGTAAAACCACTAGATGGTGATGTTGAGCCAACTTGCGCTCCAAAAATCTCAGTCAAACCACATTATTGCGGTCACTGCTAAATAAATTAATCCATTTGAAATCTAGGAAATAATAAAGGACAAAGCTGTACCGAATGTCTAAGGGGTTTAGCATAATACCCACAAAGTAAAAAATTCCAACTGCAAATATCGTAAAACATTTTCAGAAGACCCACAAAGTTCACACTCAAGTGCATGGCTAACCAAATATATTAGAAGATCATTCTGAACATATATGGCTAATATGTAGCTTAAGACTTTTACTTAACACTCGTAAAAGTTTATCAAGGATTTATATTTAAAAGCCACAAAAGCATGTTTTTCTCATTACAATTTTTTATACTGCATTACAAAGACGAGAGAGGAACAGCATTTTGATTCCCTTGTATGCTATGAACATACAGGAATCTGATTTGATTTGATTGGCTTACAGACATTTGCCTTGCAGTCATTTGAAGCCCCCCCCCCCCAGCAAATGATCAACCAGGCCCCCTACTGGCCATGATTGGAAAAGAGGACACCTCACCCAAAGGTGAAGATGGACCTGGAATTCCAATGGGGTTAGAGACTGCGGTTTGCAGTGCGGCACCAGGCTGCGTTCCTGCTCACTGCACCTCGGCCAGCTGGCTCATGTTATTTCCCAGCATTCCTTACATTCTCAGGGACAGAAGCGTGAAACTGTCTGTTTTCGGCTCTCCAGTGCACTTTTTAATCTGACCAATCCTAAGCATCCATATGTCGACTATTGGAAAGATCTTATTTTTTGGCTATGACTCTGAATTCCAGGGCCCGTCGGCACATCTTTCAGCAAACACCCCTGCCCACGCCCGGCCTGACAAGCCTGTAGCCCCCAGTGGAAAGGGCTGCCATATTTTATTGCAGACACCCTCTATTATTGCAGAGGGCAAGATTCGATTACCTGTCCCCATTATCGGCCACCACCCACTGCTACGTGAAACCAAAACAAAAAGGAAGGATCTTCATCAGCTTTGGCACAGCCTCAACAACCATGAGAATCATGGGGTTTGAGGTCCCGGACACAGAGTTAAAAAAAAAACCCATTATCAGGAAGAGATGTCAAGTACATCAATCTCTAACAGTCACAGTGGGACTTACATGTACAGACCCAAAACACTGGGTCATAATTTAAATCCTTTATTGCTGTAAATATCACAATGCAGACGTTTTCCTAAAGTTATTAAACGCATTGATCGACAGAAAATTGTAACATGAATGACTGGGCACATTTCCTTTGCGAGACGCGTTAGACTTAAATGAAAATGCAGAGACTGTCTGGGGAAAAGGGCTGAGGTTAAACATCTGCCCTGGCATCACCTTTCAGCTTCAGGAATCACAGTGGAACGTTAACTGCCTGCCAGTCGGATTACTTATTATCTTCTACCATCTGTCCAAAATCACCACCAGCCTTTTACAGGAAATACATCAGGCCGATCCAACCTTTTGGCTCACAGGTGACAATTGTGAAGGCCAGGAAACTATGTGTCATTTTGTTTCTTAAACAACAAATTAAAAAATGAAGATATTTATACATTTTTCATCTAATAGGATTTGTGGAAAAGCGCAATTGGTGTGTTCCAGTGAGATTGCACTAAGTGTTATAATTTCACATGAAAATAAATGATAAGCCCCTTGAGTAAAACATAATCTTATTTGCTTAACAATGTGTGGAGGACCAGATCCACCCATCTAAAGCTACGGTCATGTGAGATTTATTTACACAAAAATGTTCTAAGAGCATAAGCAATTGGTTCAGAGAGATAACCAATCAGATTGTAGAGGAAGCAGGTGCCAGCCACTACAGGACATCTGTTTGGTTGTTCTGACATCTGACCAAGATCTGATTGGTTATCTCTCTGAACCATTTTTCGTTCTACCCTCAGAACATTTTTGTGTAAGTAAAACTCCCATAAGCTAAATCTATGCTGCCTGGCCAGGGTGAATGAAACGAAACGATTGTCTTAATAGGAAACTTAGTTAAATAAATATTTATTTCTTTGTTTGTTTTTACAAAATATCTTACAATTTAACCAAAGAACTACTAAATAGGGGGGCTCTAAACTGCTTAATACAAATTTTCACGACAGATCTGTTATTTCAAAAGCTGATCCAGGAAGTCAGGCTTACAGTGACTGTTTACATTACAAAAAATGAGAGAAAGACAGACAGCATACATTTTATACTCCATAGACTTGCAATGCTAACTGGAACAGAAACAGCTAATGAATAATTATATATCCAAAGCACTCAGAAATACTTTGATTTCACTGCATTACAACACTGACTACCACTGTTCCATGTTTTCAATCCGGATAAGTAAAATCCTGGCCTTGATTTTGTCCCCAAAACTAATCCTTTAACGAATCTCAGTTTCAGACTGTAATTAACGTAGATCTCATTTTAATTAGGTGTACTAGGTACCAAAATTCCAAAAACGTACCACAATTTAATTAGGTATTACACCGATACCAAAATTCAAAATAAGCTAATCAGGGCGGAAGATGTTTTTAATGGTCAGCTCTCAGATCGAAATGAAACTGAGCATCACCTACAGTCTACCAATACCTCCGAATGTTGAAATGAGAGGAACGGAATCTCACCTGACAGGACGGCAAACCTGCGGTGCAGCTGCTCGATGATGTCCACTGCCAGCAGGGGGCGCACCTCCTGCTGCATGATTTCATCTGAGGGGTGATAATGAGGGGAACAGCTTCAGCCTTATGTACCCCATGACAAAGGGGCTCCTTAGGAATTCATTAATGCCCTGTCATGCGGCAACTTCAGCCGCAGGCCGGCTTATTGCACCCATGAATATGGCCCTGCATGAACTGTGACCTTTCTCCATGCAACCATTATGCAGGTTAGGGTCAACAAGCCTTCATGGCCAGACAGAACGCCTTTTGACTCACTCATTTCTTTCCCCCTTTACATCGTATAATAACTATGCCCCCAGGCTAGTTGAGTACCATTATTCAACACTGTAAAAGATGGAATCGTCCAAAGTCTCACTGCATCCATGCCCCAAAGCATCAGGCATACACAACTACCTCTGTTCTGTGCCACAGCCTGCATTAACACTTAACCCTGCCTTCGTTTCATTAAAAGCTCGGACATTTGAGCGAGGATTCCCTAGACCAGGAGTCACCAACATGGTGCCCGCGGGCACCAGGATGCCCCCAAGGACCACATGAGTCACCCTGTTCTAAAAATAGCACAACTCACCAGTGAGCAGCGTGTAAAATTGATTTTTTTTCTGTTGCTGTTCTTCTTTAATCACATTTACATAGATGTGAAAATGACAATATCAAAAAAAAAAAAGCATTTAAAACATGTTTATTATACATGAAGTTTAAAGGGCGTTTCAAACTGGTAGCCCTTCGTATGGCTCAGTGCCCATTAAGCAGCTCTCGGTTTCAAAAAGGGTGATGACCCCTGATCTAGACTATGCATAGTAAAAGTCAATCAGGATGGCAGAATTGATCTGTAGTAACCAAAGCGGTGTAATGGGGCATGAGCCTTAGAGGAAATTCAAGTCCCACTGCATAGCATCAACTGGAGCAAACTCACAACCAAAAGCAACCAGTCCAAAGGCCTAAAAGATCTACAGCTTTCAAAAGGGCAGCTAACACTGAACATTTAAGCTGAAGAACAGACCTTCAGTCAAACCACGAGCGTTACAAGCATAGTGCTTTAAAAAATCCTTAACAGAATTTTGAAGAATTCCATTTTTTTAAAACAATGGATTTGAATACAGCAAAACTGTGCAGTGAATACACTGGTTTGCCCCGACTCCCCTTCTGCCTAGTTACCAGTCATGAAACAACGCATTTTATAATAAATGATGCATTATGTAATAAATGGACCGAATGTAACAAATTGAATGATAACAATTACAATAAATAATAATAATAATAATAATAATAATCGGGTAATGTTGCGATGCAAAATTATAATGTAATCTATAAATTTGTAACATTTTGTCGAGTTATTACATAATGTATGAGAACACATTATGTAATAACATTGCCTTATGTGATGAAAATTTGCTACATTTTGTCTAGTTATTACTTAGTGAGGCATTTATAACATAATGCATTGTTACACACAAACTAGAAGATGGTCAGGAGCGTGAGAATTAGAGGCCTAACTGGAATATGCTTGTGTAAGATACTTTTGGGTTGTTATGGATTGTCTGAGCCTGATGCACAATTACTACTATAATTACACCGGAAGACATGTGAAAGCAAACAATCACCATTGCTTCTCACATAACAACAAACATCATATAACTCCATTTAGGCAGAGAAGGTGATCTGTACCGTACTGAAAGTGAGAAAAACGACCCAACAACAGCTAAAAAACAAAAATACTGACAACTTTGTCTTTCGGCCGAATACTAATAGGAGCAAATGGTCAAGATAAATGTGATAAAATGGAGAGAGTGGAAAGTCAGCTCAGCGTATAAGGAGCTACGCCAGATATCTACACGAGCCGATGCCTCAAGGCAGCCAGGTCCATCCTGAAGGGCCCCCCCCCATCAGGAAAACAGTACTGTGGCATAGAAGCATGGAGAAACAAGGTCTACAAGGGGCCCCACCCTCAGGCTGAGAGCAATAGCTGATTGGGTCATAAGCAAGGACAATTAGCATATTTTAACTTTTACATTTTCTCTCTTATTTTTTTCTTTAATATTTTTACCGTTTTAGTATTTCCATTTCCTATTTAACTTATTTTGCTTATATAATGCTTGCTACGGGAGCAATCTGGGAAATGCACTTGAACGCCCGCATCTACCACTGTTTGCTGTACTGTTGCCTGACATTTATTTAATTACGCTTGAGAGAATATATAAAAAATGACATTTATCACCTAAATAAAATGCACAGTAAAAATCACAAGACATGCTAAATTTCAGCAATACATCTAACAGTGCGTAATAAAAAAAATCTGATGAATCCAGATGTGAAATCTGAAAATGTATGACATTCAGTTTTTTCAAAGAATTTCCCGCTATGGCTACTGAATAGTGCACTGTGAAATCTGACACTGAAGCTGCCCCGCTATGAAGTCATACTTCAGCATGAGACGTCCTGCTTCATAGCTGCAGATGGCAACCCATGGAAACAGGGGTTAACGCCATGGTAACACACAGGGGCACTTTTGT
This sequence comes from Isichthys henryi, assembly GCA_026776945.1. Lineage (NCBI taxonomy): Eukaryota > Metazoa > Chordata > Actinopteri > Osteoglossiformes > Mormyridae > Isichthys > Isichthys henryi. Next base: position 10,863,228 of record JAODJX010000047.1, read on the forward strand.
AGTCCTCAAACTAGAAGATACAACTTACTTACTCGCCACTTAGTTATAGCCGTGCTCACTTTGCCTGTTACTTCCCGTCAGTCAGACAAAAGGCACCATTTACCTCAAAGGAGCAGCTTTGTATCCAGTCCAGCTTTGAAACTCCAACAGTATAAGTCTGTTATAGTTACGACTTTAATCTCTCCGTTACTCAGATGTAGTGGCTGCATTCAGATAAAGAATCCGGCCCAGATGTGTAACAGCCACTCCACTGGTTAGTTTACATTTTTACCTAAGGCAGCCACTGTCTTAACCTTACACACGACAATATTAACGGTAGGTGTTCTTCTCAAGATACACTAGCGGCCAAAATTGTGGAAACATTTACATTTTTTTTTTGAGATTCCAGAACTTTATTCAGTTGTTGCTCCAGTTACTTATTTAACGGCCCAATGTGTGATATTTATAAAATCATACATTGGCCAATTAAATGCGTAACTGGAGTAACTGCCAGACTAAAGTGCTGCAGACTGTAAACATCGGAAGCGTTTCTGAAATTTTGGCCACTAGTGTAGATACCATGCGCAGCATAAGGCTTAATGGTCTCCCAGGGCGACGACATAAGTGTGCCAACATGGCTGGCACAATAAAATCTTTGTGGAAGAAGGTCCCTGAAACACCCACCCAGAGAGAATGATGCTTAAGCGACAGCCAAGCAGTAAACATGGTAACACAGCCACCATATTTCCATATCCACCAAAGCCTCCAGAATGGACTCTTATGATCAGTCAAATGCTGCACCTCGGCCTGTATACCTTAACTTACATGCTTCCATAACAGCCACATCAAGATTCTGACAACATCTGGAGATCAAACAGGATTTAAGCTCTTCCAGATACATCCAAAACGTCAGAAGGTTAGCCTTCCACACGCAGCCATGGCTACCTTCACCCTCCCATCTGTCAAAACGCACCGTAATGGTCTGATGAGGATGAAAGAAAGACTGTATATATATATATATACAGTTCATGTCCTGCCGTTTCTATAGCGCTGGGGTCTGCAGATGCATAATTATGAGACTGTACCCTTTTTCAGAGGGATCAGAAGAATTTGGGGGCACTTTGGACAAGAATTCTGTCGTCTCATGTTTAAATGCCATATGGTGTCATGTGACCCTTAAAAACAATCCTGTCCGAAGGCCTAAAACAACTTACCATAAAGCACTATTAACAAACCAGACAGAGACTCGGTAAAACTAAACTGTTCGTATTTTATATATATATATATATATATATATATATAAATAAATGCGTGTGCCGTTATCTGGCTCACCACCATAGATTTAGTGATTACATGAAGGATAACACATTCATGCCTGAAATTTGCCTGCATTTTCTGCTTTTCGGCTGGTTTCCCCTGCGCGATGAATCGCTTCAATTTCCCCAACGCCAGGATAAAAAAAATAATAAAATAAAAAGTTGCATGTTCACCTCGCGGGAAAAAAAAACTTTTAACTTTACGAAAAGTGATTATAAGTAATTAGTAAGTTTATGATAGAGGATGCGCTGCGTACTTTTTTGTTTTCTTTCACCAGCGGCGCCCACAGACGAGACAAAAAACAAACAGCACAATAATACCCCCCCAGGGACGGACATGAGGGTGAAAGTCGGTAATCTCTCACCTACCACCGGCCTGACCCTCTTCATCACTCTGATCCCCGGAACGACGCCCCAGCGCAGGACCCGATGACCATCCTCCTGCCGCCCTGATCACTCTGCCCTCCCGCCGCACCAGCTGCGTCGGAGCCGCATTTCTCCCTTCAGCCGCATGCCTACACTGCGCTCACTTTTTCCAGCCTCGGCTCCTCCATCCGATCGCTTTTTTTTCCCCCCTCACCCAGCCTGCTCAAGACTCATTAGGCGATGCCGACCAATTGAGGGCCCGAGAGGGTATCAGAAGGGGAAATCCACGCTCGGTGGGCTTTTCTCCCCCTCCAGAGTATATCCCGGCTTCACGTCTGAAAGCCGTATCGTGCAAGCTGACCATCTGTGTTCCTTCTCTCCCCCGCCGCTCCAGCAAATTAACATCATGCACAGTAACAGTAACACCCACCGACTGCCTGCTCTTGCATGAATGGAGTTGAGTTTTTTTTTCTTTCCACCCCCAGCAGCACGGGAAAACGTGGGTGTTTATGATCCTTGAGGATGTGAGTGGTAAAGAGACGGAGGCACTACGCCTCTCCTTTTCAAGCCCTTTTCCTTCCCGCTGTACAGTGCTCAGCAAAACAATGGCATAAAAAGGAGTTTAGTTCCATGTGAAATCTAAAAATAAAGCGCTTCAGACTTTTGTCGGCCCTCCTCTCTTTTACAGAACCTGCCTGTATTAAAGTATTAAAAAGCAGCGAGTTGTCTAATTGTGGATTATATTTCATTAAAATTACTGCCGGCCATTGCGCAACAGATGACAGTTTTTAACTTGAAAATGTGAGCTGAAATGTCAAATGGTCATATTTAACCATTAAAATGATACCTTCGTTCTCATCTCAGTTCTGAATTTAATTAGTTTCTATATCCTGCCCACCCAAACATTAGCTAAACGTAGTAAACAGGAAATTGGCACGCACATAACACGACCGAGAGGAATTGTCCCTCATGTTATGCAACAGATCCATAGTCCTTGTACTGTTTGATTACTGAGCAAGGACAAACTTGTGAAATATCAGTAATTCATTTTGTCAGAGAGTGTGACACACATCACAGCACTGGTTCATAAGCAAGAATTCCTTATTTGCTTATTTAATGCTTAAGCCGTTTCTGATAATTAAGCATTGTGGTTTTATATTACATTTGCAACGCTAATACAACATGTCTAGCAGTCAGGGGTGCAGTAATAGGGGGAAAGTTAAGATTATTCCAAGGGCCTCTGAGTAGGTCTGAGTTGGGAACCTGATGTAACATGTCTTCATGGGGCCCAAATCTCTAGCAACACCTCTGCTATCCACTACTAGCCAGGAAGTGGCATTTAAAATGTTAATATTCCACATTGAATTGCTATGAGATAAGTATGATACACCCCGACAAAAGTAGGCCAACCATCTCGCACAGTCACTTCACTCCCCGCGTGACACAAACACCAGCGAATGTGGAGGGAGGGATCGCCCAAAGGCATCCCGCAGTTCCATAACCACTCTGGCTTATCCAGGAGAAAAACAGAACGGGGGGGGGGGGGGGTGTGTGCAGCTGCCCCCACCTCAGCACAATGCCCAAAACAGGAACCTGTGAATGGCTGTCGTGCTCACTCGTCCAAGATGCAGGCAGCAGGGGGTCAGTTTCCATCAATTGCCAGAAAGACATACAATTCTTCAAATAACACAATGGTCGCTGGGGAATTATCATGATCAAAATCTATTTTATGGGGCTTTACTGTGGAAAATGCTGCCTTTGCTTCCAGTAGAGCTGATGTCATGCTTCCCAAAGGAACATAAGAAAAGGACAGTCGTTAAAAAAATAATAAGAACAGGAAGAGTCCAGCTTATGATCTTTATGTCTCAAACATGCTTTTGTGATACAGTCACAGAACTGTGTTGAATCCCTTGCATTCCAGCAAAACCTTCCTTTAGGACTGGATGAGGGAAACACAGACCCGACTGGCATCCTGTCATGGGCTTCTCCTGCCATCTGTCCTATGCTGTTTGGAGTAGACTCCAGGCCTCTTACTTCATGCACATGTGCTGGGTAAACAATTAGAAGATTGATTGATCCATATAATCCCCAAAAAGGATCCATTTTGTGCTTTGAGATTTCTGGTCCTTCTCCTCCGACTATAGCTGAGGGGCCCAGGTGTTCAGGTGGTTCCCATTAATGGTGTGAGGATGCAACAGTGGACTGTGGTGGAAAGAACTGCACCTGTTGCAAAAGAGAACTTTCTGCCGGGCTGAAAGGTGAGGAGCAGCACTAGAACACGATCAACACAAAGTCCACTAGCAATACATGAAGAGGGCTGGACCAAATCTCTGGAACTCCTGTTTCATAGATACCAATTAACCCGTTAAACTGCTAGCTTTCTGCTTCTTCGAAACCCAATTCATGCATTTTAAAGTGACTGACTACATAAATGTCTTGTCCGACTACATTTTTTGTTAAACAGATGGAATAGAAACGAGTATTTCCAGTAAAGCTGCAACATTACGTCTGACGGTTCTTTTTTCATAACATTTGGGAAAGTGGTAAAAGCAAAAACCTGGACTGTCAGTGGGTCCCGAAGGACCGGACTGGGAAACACTGCTCCACAGTGTTCGATCCCTCACTCAAATTTACCCAGAGTTTGTTTTTGCACAATAAATGAGCAACAAAACAAAGCAAAAAAAAGCTGTCAGGCTTCTTTAGACCTTTGACCTTAAACACACCTTTGATCCACTCAAAGCAACATGCTTCTTCTGGCTGCCAGCCAAGTTCTTCCTTAGCCTTTAGCCTGCGGGGCTTCTGGGATACGTGGTTGAAGGCCTTGAGGGCCAGGGTCATGATTGTTGTACTGAAGTGCATGTGAGAGGGTTAGAAGATCAGGGTAAATTTGTAGGGAAGGTAGAGATAATTTCTCAGTGGGAGGGGTTGTTTCAACATGGTTAGAGAAGGGTGTGAATTAAATTTGACCAAGTGTGGGGAAAATGCAAAGAGTGCAGCGAGTCGAGCCATTTCTCAAACTTTTGTTCATAAAACAAGACCAGCACACACACATGCCTGGCTGCCCTCTATCATCTGGCTTCGCGTCCGCTGGACACACGAACATCACGCAATGGACCTGTCCAGCACTGCATTCAGGTCACTGGCTGCGCAAGTCGTCATCCGTAGACAATAACAGAACCATTGTTCTGTTGTTTCCCGTTTTAAAAACACCGGGCTTTGGCCAAAGGACCTCAGAGAGAGGCCCTTTACCAGAAGGAGAGGCGATGAGCTCCATGCATCGAAAGAAAAAATAACAGGGTACTGTACAGACCGTCTGAGTCACGTTGCTACAGAAGATGTAAAAAAAAACCAGAACTCAGCTGGTCAGTGACACAGCGCACGTGAACATGGGGAAACAAGCGCAAACAAAGTACAACACAGGTCCACAAGAGAACAAACACATTTTATCCAGGAAATGACGAAGAGGGAAGGTTCACTGACTTTCCTGCTGTCAACCTAAAGTCCAGAAACAGCCTCTGTGTTTAATCGCTTAATATCGTGTGCCGCACTATACTGTACCTTAAAAACCTAAGAATAGGGGTAAATCTATCACAAAATTGAGAAAGATACTGCACCCCAAACACTGATTAATTCTGAATGCGTGTGCATCAGGTCTTTACTGTGCAAAAATATTTTGGGCCTACTGTCTGCTGAATATATATTCTGTCATTCCACTGGCATATTTTAAAGAACATTTATAGGGAATGTTTTCTATTATGGAAAATATATGTTTGCATACAGTGAATCTCCACCAGAAGGTGCAGCAGTGAGGAGGTAGGAGTAGGAGCTCATTTTCCTCACTCTGACACTGCATTGCCACCTACTGAGCAAATAAGCAAACACATTAAAATGTAAAGAGATTTAAATTTCACCTGTTTTTCGTCATAGTCACTTTCTGTAGAAACACTATTTGGTATTAACTACAAAAGGTTTTCTTGAGGAATTGGTCAGTCCATGCTGAGTGTCTGTTTTGTGTAGTAAACATTACTTTGTGTAGTCTGTTTAGTATGGTAAACATTAACCACTGTAAACATTAACCACTGCAACTATTTCCAGTCACTTGACCACCTTATTGGCTGAGTGTGTGTAATCCTGCTTGTCTGTGAACCATCTGTGCCTCAGAAAAAGCCATTTTCCCATGTATTTTACGTAACCGCAAACAAGCTCTGGTGGTCTGGCTACGCTAATCTTCTTAACGCTATTAGGATCAAAAACACTGAATTTCCTCTCCTTAATTCTGTTGAGACTCCTGCCAAAGCCCGTATTGATCAGCCTTCGGGCAACGGATGTGTATGCGGAACTACAATGCTAACATCTGACAGTCTTTACACAAGCAGAAAATGTCGGGCTTGTTTGCGGATAACGCTGAGCTAAGCATAGGATGGACCCCCCCCCCTCAAAAAAGTTCTGTAATATCGGAAAAGGGAAGCTACAAACTGATTTGTTGTGCTGTGATTTTATGCATTACTGTTAGCAGGATATTTGGCAATAATGTGATATTAAAAGAAGCCACTGTTTTCCGCGTAGCTTAATGTACGTTTGTCTAAGAATCTCTGTTCCCTGATTACATTCCCTGCCACTGCAACTAATACCCATTTCACCCACAGACAGCTGCACCAAAGCATTTAATGGTCTCCCCATCATCCTTCCCACCAAGTCATAAAAGACATGCTTCCACGTTCTCTTTCCTGGAACACAGAGTAATCGGCACATCCGTTACAGCATCCCAGTGAAACACAACCCTTCATTCCTTAAACTACTTAAAAAGGGTAGTTTAATTGGTTATTTTCATAGCGCCAAGTTTTTATTGGAAATAGTACTTTTAAAACGTTAAAGGTGTGGGTAGGTTATTTACCATAAATGGAGCAATAGAGGAATATTGTTTTTAAAGGTCAAACACTTTATTTAACATACAGCAATGAGGAAAACCTAGAACTAGACATGAGCTGGAATGAGGCAGTTTGGAGACGTAATAAACAGTCTGTAGAGACATTATAAAGAATATAGGTGGAATTTTTCTAAAGTGGCTTTTATGAGACATCTGTGGTGCCCTTTTTAGGGATGTCTGAGCTGTGATTTCTTTTGCCCAAGTGTTGGAGCCACACCGCAGCACAGTTAGCAGTAGCATTTGGAGAGTCACCCACGCTTTTCATGGGCAGGACATATGCTAAACGAAATGACCTTGTAATCCTCTACGTAAGTGAATCACTGAGTGTGATGATGATTCATTAGATTCACATCAGCTTCCCAGAAATATGACATGACAGCCTCAAATCAGATTCGCCATCATGCTTGCAAAACCTGGTGAACCGTTCGAAATGTGGCTCTGCAGCTCTCTTTAAGGCACTACAAGAATCCAAAACTGTGGCAGGAAGCTGAACTAATTTGAGCAATAATTTGCTGAAACCGAAGTGCTTGTCAGTAACAAAAGCCTGCCTGCAAAGACACAGAAACCAGGTTTGCAATTTCTAAATGAGCACTTCCCATATGGGCTTAGATTTGGGTTAGGGCAGCAGGTGGCGTAGTGATTAAGGACATGGCCTTGCACCCTGAACACTGGCATTGAAATTCCACTGCAGATCCTGCTGTGGGTTGAAAATAAATTTGGATAAAGCATCAACCAAAGCAACTTATTGGAAACATAACAATTACTGCACCTAACTGTGAGAGGTCAGTGCAAATGATTTGTCTGTACAAAAGTATTAAAAGCATTCTATTATACACACACACACACACACACACACACACATATACACACATGCACACATAAATACACAAACACACATATATATATGTCACATAATAAGCGCTTCGGAACAAAAAAATGCAGAGGGGATGCCATACAAAAACGGATGGATGGATGGATGGATGGATAGACGGACGACTTAGAGATCCACCCGGTTTGATCACCATGAAGTAACCTGCTCGACCTCTAACTCGGGAGGTGTGGAAGCCTGACGAGCATTCCAGAAAGCCGCGGTGGGCTGCAGCCAAGAGCCGGCAGCACCCGAGGCGCGCGCACGGGTGATCCGTTGCCTTGGTAACGGCTCGCTTGTCATCACAGGGCAGCCGCAGTGCCGGTCCGGTCAATGATTGCTAACCGTAGCTAACATGTAGCTCTGTATTACCGTCGCATAGCGCAGCCATAAATCTTGACTAAGGAGAAGGAAAAATATCCGAATAATGCGTAAAACATTTTTTCGTTGTATATATTAAATACCGTTCTATAAATACAACCCTGTGACACACCATATTATCAATAATGTTTTTTTACAGGAAGAATAACCTACAGCTTTCCTTTGCTAAAATTATAAAAGAGCTTTTTTCCATTCTGTTTTCTCTTTCTATTTGCGAATAGGCAATAAATATATACCTGGTCGTAATATGTTATATTTCCTGAGTACATATTTCACCTTCAAAACCACATTCTGCACTAACATAATTATATAATGCTACACACATCAATAATAAATCTAAATTTGTGCTATATTCGGAGTTAAGGCAATATTCGAATATATGCTTTTGTATTTCTCAGTAACCTTAAACATACAGTTTTAAAGGTAACGCAGGGAGCGAAGAGTTTAAGCCCCGCCCCATGGCGCGCGCGCGCACACCCACGCGGACACGCGAGTTCCCCACGCGGCGGCTCCGACGGGAGACACTGACCGACTCGGCTGATGACGCGGTCCAGGCATTGCTGCAGCTCGGTCGGGGGCATCTTGCCCTCCGTCCGGGAGAGGAGAGAGCCCCGCGATGGGCCAGCATCCACCTGCATCCGCCGTGCCCGGTCCACTGCGCAGCCTGCTCCGACTGCGGACACTCTGCGTGCGCGTACCATGCAGATGAAACTCCCACTCAGCTGCTACGCGAGTGTCATAACCAAAGGGAGTCCACGCACGCCTCTGCATGGGAGACGTTCTGCTTAACTCTCTCGCCGCTTCCCATGTAACATGCACGTAGCAATATAATGATCAAAATAAGGTTTCAGTTTACTAGTGTTTGCTCACCTTTTTAACCATTAAGGGTGAATCAGGTAGACAAATGCTTACTGGAATTGACACGACAGGTTTAAACCTTATGAATTTGTTTGCTATTAAAAACATGGAGCTTTGAAGCATTATACTGAGAGTAATATAATGTATAGCTTGCAAGGATAAATGTATATTTGACACTGTGATGTGTTGGCGTTTTTCCGGGAAAGGCAGCGGACCCCCCGCATAGGACCAGCGGGTATAGAAAATGGATGGATGGAGGTTGAGGAATATCCTCATTGACAAAAACGTAGCTTTTACCACGACGAACCCATAGATATAGGTAACATAGATCGGTATGTGTTACATACTGTGGGGTTTCCGATTTTTGACAATTATTCGTATTTTGTTTAAAAAGCTTTCATTTTCTCTTGTAACTGCTTCCTAGATTTCCCCGGAATTATCACGTTCTTCTGAATATCAAGGTACTATACAAGCCGTAATAATAAAATCGGTAGAGAGCAAATTATGTTTCTCATTTAAAGGCATCTGTACACAAGGAAAGGATGCCATCAGATTAGTGTCGTGTTGTTCCCATTTTTGGAGCCTTTAGAGATGCTATGACGCTTTGACTTGGTTTTTTATATACTTATAATAAGAATAATAGAAATAGATTTAGAAAGAACCAAACTGCACAATTCGATTTTATATAATTAATACAGTATTGCAGTAAAATCCGTGTTACAGAATACTGATCTCTATATGAGCGAATGAGTAATAGAGTTTACAACCTTGTAGTAATGTTTGGACCGCTTTGTCCTACGCCAATGGCCTGCTATCCTCGGCATATCACTGACAAATAGGCCTTTGGGAAGTAAATGTTTGGCGGCGTTTCAGCTGCAGCTTATATATATATAATCCATATCGCTTTTTCACGATGAGAGTGGGCATGGAGGCAAGGACGCCGGCCGGTACATTACAGTGCATGCACTATCCCTGTCGCTCACCCACAAGCGTAAATGCAGTGGAAATTCTTTATAACTTGGCAAAGCAACTAACCTTTGTGTTAGGTAAATATGCACCTGTTTGTAACATTCTGCTGTGTCCTTGCGCAAAAATCGTAGCTGTTTAAGTATAAGGCCCACTATCCTTATTGAGTTTCTGTTGCACTATTTATAAGTACCGAACTATTGCTGCTGATGCATCTGAACCCTGCTTTGTGGAAATAAGGGCGGTTTGTAACTCGAATCCCACTGCCAAGCGCATACCCTCCATGCGTTTACACCCGCACATTTGCTGCCTTCCATGCTTGTAAGCTAGTCTAGACGGCCGACCTGAGATCATTGTAAGATGCTGCCAGTTTTTGCTCTACTACTTTGCAAACATTTATACTGAGAAAATCAATAGCAAATTTGACGCATGATGAAACAGACGGCTGTTCTGCTGTTTCGTGATCACGCGGAAAAAGAGAAGAAAACGAGAGTTAAAGTTGTTTTCCACTGGACAATAATTTAATTCATTTCCACTGACAGGAGAAATGTCGTAGCGTTGCGTTTTTGGAAAAAGGCTCAAGTGTGACACACCGTGGGCGGAGCGTCGCATTACACTTCAGGCTGACTTCATGTTAGTGCAGCCAGAAAGATCCTGATACCGCCTGGCGGCATTGAAACTATATCGTTGGGAGAGATATGGTTCCTAAATTAAAATACCTTGCTTGAAAATATGCAGGGATGCAAGGAGTCAACTTTATAATGTCTGCGTAGAATTCGTGGGCAGGGGTGTGAGGAGTCAATTATGTGAATAATAATTCTGGTGAGCAGCAGGGGGAAATTGTAATTGTAAATATGGATGCGTCTGCAGTCTTTTCCACAGCTCTGCAGTTCTGCTGACACTACTGCACTCCTGGTGCTGGTCCAACTGGCTGCCCCCAACAAGTCTTCTTTCACTGCACTGCCCCCCCCCCCGCCAAAAAAAAAAAAAATGCACACAGAGGCAACTCGCTCCTTCATATCCCTGTAGTGATGACTTCAGAGAAGTGTATTCACTTGGGCATGGGTCTGCAGTAGCCCAAGCCGTGTCATCTTGGTAAGTGTACAGTCGTGTTTATAAATGTCTCTGGAAACAGTGCCTTTTTCAGTGTAATTGCCTAGGGGCCTTGGAATTTTCATGAAGGGCAGTTTTTTTTCTGGATTCTGGATAAGCTCAAAGAGGTTTTTTATGGATTTATGTTCCATTACATTCTATAAAAGCTTATTTCATATTATTTTCATATCATCCATCAATTCACTTGGAGGTTACAGTAAGGTGTAATCAGACTTGGAACCAGATTGTTTTTTAGCTAAAAAGTATCTTACTTGTTTTCTCAAGTATGTTTTTTTAACTTAATAAATATGACATTAAATAGGTAATACTTATAGAGATGTTGTCCGTGTTGAGAAGTTAAGATTTGTTTAATCCTACTTGTTTTCTCTCTACCTGCATCAGCACATAGACAAAGATACAAGAACCGTTTTCTAAAAATCCAAATGACTGTGACAGCAATTCGTCTTGAATGAATGCAGTGGTTAGCACTGTTGCCTCACACCTCTGGGACCCGGGTTTGAGTCTCCGCCTGGTTTACATTTGTGTGGAGTTTGCATGTTCTCCCCATGTCGTCGTGGGGTTTCCTCTGGGTACTCCGGTTTCCCCCCACAGTCCAAA